>CM075983.1:4391503-4428379 GCA_038087875.1 Malacoraja senta | reverse complement strand
AACGACATTTCGTTTGGACCTCAAGGGGTCCAAATGACAAATTTGTCCAAAAGACAAATAAATTGAATTGAATGAATTGAGTTACTCCAGATTGTTGTATCTATCTATAGCAAGTTTGTAATTCTGTCGGCGCCAGAACCGTGGTAATACCGGCGTACTGCCCAGGCGAGGTCTGGCTGTATGATTTTACCGGGCTGTACGCAGAAACAAAGCATTTCACTGTACCTACAATAGACAATAGACAATAGGTGCAGGAGTAGGCCATTCGGCCCTTCGAGCCAGCACCGCCATTCAGTGTGATCACGGCTGATCATCCACAATCAGTACCCCGTTCCTGCCTTCTTCCCATATCCCCTGACTCCGCTATTTTTAAGAGCCCTATCTAGCTCTCTCTTGGAAGTATCCAGAGAACCTGCCTCCACCGCCCTCTGAGGCAGAGAATTCCACAGACTCACCACTCTCTGTGAGAAAAAGTGTTTCCTCGTCTCCGGTCTAAATGGCTTACTCTTAAACTGTGGCCCCTGGTTCTGGACTCCCCCAACATCGGGAACATGTTTCCTGCCTCTGGCGTGTCCAAACCCTTAATAATCTTATATGTTTCAATGAGATATCCTCTCATCCTTCTAAGCTCCAGAGTATACAAGCCCAGCCGCTCCATTCTCTCAGCATTTGACAGTCCCGCCATCCCGGGAATTAACCTTGTAAACCTACGCTGCACTCCCGCAATAGCAAGAATGTCCTTCGTTAAAGTAGGGGATCAAAACTGCACACAATACTCCAGGTGTGGTCTCACTAGGGCTCTGTACAACTGCAGAAGGACCTCTTTGCTCCTATACTCGATTCCTCTTGTTATAAAGGCCAACTTGCCATTCGCAATGTGACAATGTCGTACAGTGTCGGAGGGAACTGCAGGAGTCGGTTTAAACCTATGATAGACACAAAAAGCTGGAGTGACTCAGCGGGTCAGGCAGCATCTCTGGAGAAGTATTATGGATTAATTGGAAACATTAAGAATTAATTCGTATTCTGGATTAATTATGTATTAAATATTGGAAGTATTATGCATAATTGGAAATATTTAATATTAATTGGAAGTACTTGGGATTAATTCGAAATATTAAACATTAATTTGAATATTAAGTGACGTTTCGGGTCGAGACAATAGACAATAGGAGCAGGCCATTCAGCCCTTCGAGCCAGCTCCGCCATTCAATGTGATCATGACTGATCATCCCCAATCAGTAACCTGTTCCTGCCTTCTCCCCATATCCCCTGACTCCGCTATCTTTAAGAGCCCTATCTAGCTCTCTCTTGAAAGTATCCAGAGAACTGGCCTCCACCGCCCTCTGAGGCAGAGAATTCCACAGACTCACCACTCTCTGTGAGAAAAAGTGTTTCCTCGTCTCCGTTCTAAATGGCTTACTCCTTAAACTGTGGCCCCTGGTTCTGGACTCCCCCCCCCCCCCCCAACATCTTCCGACTCAATAAAGTTTCAATTATTGAATCTGATTTGATAATTCAATGATCCAATGAATCCATCGCTCTTGTTATTTTTATTCCATGTATGAGTGATGTCAAACGCTATCAAGTAATATAAAATTCCGAAGATAGACACAAAAAAGCTGGAGTAACTCAGCGGGACGGGCAGCATCTCTGGAGAGAAGGAATGGGTGATAGAAACGTCTCCAGAGATGCTGCCTGCCCCGCTGAGTTACTCCAGCATTTTGAGTCTATCATCGGTGTAAAGCAGCATCTGCAGTTCTTTCCTACACAGTACAAAATCGCCGAGGGTTGTGAAGTCGGGGCATCAAGATAATTCCTCTTTACAAGTCGGGATGGGGGAATTATTAATGTTGGAGCAATTTTATTTTTTGGGGTGGGAACCGCGGTTTAACGGCAGCGTAGTTCAGAGTGAGGTGTAGTCTATAACAGACACACAAAAAGCTGGAGTAACTCAGCGGGACAGGCAGCATCTCTGGAGAGAAGGAATGGGTGACATTTCGGGTCGAGACCCGTCTTCAGACTGGTCGACCCGAAACGTCACCCATTCCTTCTCTCCAGAGATGCTGCCTGTCCCGCTGAGTTACTCCAGCATTTTGTGTCTATCTTCGGTTTAAACCAGCATCTGCAGTTCCTTCCTACACATGTCAACGTACAATGTTGACTTCGCAAGCGTGCATTTAGAGTCCAGAATGACATTTTAAGCAGCATCTCTGGAGAAAAGGGACGGGTGATGTTTCGGGTCGAGACCCTTCTTCAGACTGAGAGTCGGGGGAGAGGTAGACGAGATATATGGTCCCGCTGAGTTACTCCAGTTTTCTTCGGTTTAAAACATCATCTGCAGTTCCTTCCTACACTGATATTTTCAATGTTTGGGACATTCACAAGATGCAACAATACACCTTTACACGTAGAGCCCGGCCTCTAAAAGGCAGGCAGCATCACCAGAGACCCACACCACCCTGGCCACACACTCATCTCACCCCTGCCATCGGGAAAAAGGTACAGGAGTCTGAAAACTGTAACGTCCAGGTTCAGGAACTGCTTCTTCCCTGCAGCCACCAGGCTATTAAAGACGACAACGTCCAAATAAGCTCCGAACTACAATAGACTATTATTGTTATCATCGCATTATTATGATTTGGTTTTTATGTGTACATATGCATGGGTGTGAGTATATACACATACACACACACACACACTGAACTGTTTTTCCTTAGTTGACAATATTGTTTACAGTGTACTATGTTTACATATTCTGATGTGCTGCTGCAAGTAAGAATCTCATTTTTCTATCTGGGACATTTGACAATAAAACTCTTGACTCTTGATCATGGCAAAATAGTCTGTAAGTTCGCGTTGAAGTTGGCGCGGTAAATGTACGGGGTGGCCTCTTTGGAATGGGGGTGATGAGTGTTTTATTTAGTTGCGCCATCTCGCTGTTTCTCCTAGCAGAATAAAGGCGGGTGGGGGGGTGGTGGGGGGGGGGGTGGTGGACTCGAAGCCTTTATTTCACATTTTACCCGTTGACCTTCTCCGTTTTTTTGCTTGCAAACACAGCTCCCCCCTCCCACCACCCCCCACCACCACCACCACCTCCACCACCGGCCGAGCAATTCCCTGCCGTCGCTGGAAGGATGTGGGCGATCGGGCTAGTGGCGAGCAGGACACAGCTCGGGTTAGTCCTCTACTGCGCCTTCTTCTTCATTAAAGTGGACGCGGGCAGGTCGGAGCGAGGTAAAGGTAAGAAGCCAACTGCATACGCTGCTTTACACCGAAGATGGACACAAACATGCCGGAGTTAACTCAGCGGGACAGGCGGCAGCATCTCTGGAGAGAAGGAATGAATGAATGGGCGGTGTTTCTGGTCAAGGAAGGACCCTTTCTTCAGACTTGGGTCTCAGACTTTTAGAAGAAGGGTCTCGACCCGAAACGTCAGCCATTCCTTCTTCCCTCCAGAGATGCTGCCTGTCCCGCTGAGTTACTCCAGCATTTTGTGTCTATCTTCGAAGCAAAGGTAAGTCCGATGTAATGGGGGGGATGGGGGGGGGGGGGTCTCAGTCCAACATGTACCGGTGTAACGCGGTAACAAAACCCCACCAACCACCGGTTTTACAGGCGTGTGATTCTCCTTGTGATATCCCGTCAGCCATTCGGCCCTTCGAGCCAGCACCGCCATTCGCTGTGATCATGGCTGATCATCCACAATCAGTACCCCGTTCCTGCCTTCTCACTATATCCCCTGACACCGCTATCCTTAAGAGCTCTACCTAACTCTCCCGTGAAAGCATCCAGAGAATTGGCCTCCACTGCCTTCGGATGCAGAGAATTCCATAAATTCACAACTCTCTGGGTAAAAAAGTATTTCCTCATCTCTGTTCCAAATGGCTCACCCTTATTCTTAAACTGTGGCTCTTGGTTCTGGACTTCCCCAACATCGGGAACATGTTTCCTGCCTCTAGCGTGTCCAATCCCTTAATAATCTTATATGTTTCAATAAGATCCCTTCTCATTCTTCTAAATTCCAGAGTATACAAGCCCAGCCGCTCCATTCTATCAACATATGACAGTCCCGTCATCCCGGGAATTAACCTTGTGAACCTACTCTGCACTCCCTCAATAGCAAGAATGTCCTTCATCAAATTAGGGGACCAAAACTGCACACAATACTCCAGATGTGGTCTCACTAGGGCCCTGCACAATTGCAGGAGGACCTCTTTGCTCCTATACTCAACTCCTCTTGTTAGGAAGGCCAACATGCCATTAGCTTTCTTCACTGCCTGCTGTACCTGCATGCTAACCTTCTGTGACCGATGAACAAGGACCCCCAGATCTCATTGTACTTCCCCTTTTCCCAATTTGAAACCATTCAAATAATAATCTGCCTTCTTGTTTTTGCCACCAAAGTGGAAAACCTCACATTTATCCACATTAAACTGCATCTGCCATGCATCTTCCCACTCATCCAACCTGTCCAAGTCACCCTGCACCCTCATAGCATCCTCCTCACAGTTCTCACTGCCACCCAGCTTTGTGTCATCCGCAAATTTGCTAATGTTACTTTTAAATGTTAAAATGTTTCGACCCGAAACGCCACCTATTCCTTTCATCCGGAGATGCTGCCTATCCTGCTGAGTTACTCCAGCATCTTCTAATGTGTTGGGGGGGGGGGGGGGTTATGGAGAGAAGGCAAGAGAATGGGGTTGGGAGGGAAAGATAGATCAGCCATGATTGAATGGTGGAGTAGGCTTGATGGGCTGAATGGCCTAATTCTGCTCCTATCACATGAACATGTGAACTATGAAATCCATCCTGGTTAGTTCAACTTTGTTGAAAGATTGATGTAACACTTTGCCCTGTTGTCACTCTCGTTATAAGTATAAGACGCGTGCCCGCTCCTGATGCGGGATCACCCTTTATTTAGTTTAGTTTAGAGACAGCGCAGAAACAGGCCCTTCGGCCCATCGAGTGTCCACATCGACCAGCGATCCACGCACATTAACACTATCCTACACACTAGGGACAATTTATATTTATACCAAAGCCAATTAACCTACAAACCTGTACGTCTGTGGAGTGTGGGAGGAAACCGAAGATCTCGGAGAAAACCCACGCAGGTGACGGGGAGAAGGTACAAACTCGGTACAGACAGCACCCGTCGTCAGGATGGAACCCGGGTCTCTGGCGCTGTGAGCGCTGTGAGGCAGCAACTCTACCGCTGCGCCACCGTGACCGCCCCTAAATGTGGGGTTGTGGTGTCTGTCCATCTTGATTCCAGTCCCATCTTCTGCTCATATTGACCAGGAAACTCAGTGAGGCCACAGTTTACGATAACTTAATCTAAACACAAATGATGCAGTGGTCTTGAACAGTATAGAATGACACCTCTTGCTTTTCACTGCAAGAAACAGTATCCTCATTGGCATTAGTTTTTATAATTCAAAAGGACGCAATGTGCTGGAGTATCTCTGCAGGTCAGGCAGTATCTCTGGAGAACATGGATAGGTGGCTTTTTCCTTTCTGTACTGTCGATGTTATTTGAGATTTGGGCCACAATGGTTGGTCAATCTGCAAATTTATACTTGGAGTTGAAGCAGAATTTGGGAACACGGTCGTTAATGTACAGGGACTATAGTAAGGAACTGAGAACCTATCCTTGTGAGGCACCGGAGTTGACAATTATCTTGGAGGATTTTTGTCGCATATTCTTATTGATTGTGGTCTATTGGTCAATTATCGATGATGCAGTTTAGTTTAATTTGGAGTTATAGCGTGGAAATGGGTCTTTCGGCCCACTGAGTCCACACCAACCAGCAATCACTCCATACACTAGCTCTATCCTACACAGTCGGGACAATTGTACAGAAGCCAATTAACCCACAAACCTGCACCTCTTTGGAGCTTGGGAGGAAACCGGAGCGCCCGGAGAAAACCCACGAGGTCACGGGGAGAATGTACAAACTACGTACAGACAGCACCTGTAATCAGGATCAAGCCCGGGTCTCTGGTGCTGTGTGACGGCAACTCTACTGCTGGGCGACTGTAGAAAATCTGGAAACACATTTGACAATAGACAATAGACAATAGACAATAGGTGCAGGAGTAGGCCATTCGGCCCTTCGAGCCAGCACCGCCATTCAGTGTCCCTGTTCCTGCCTTCTCCCCATATCCCCTGACCGCTATTTTTAAGAGCCCTTTGGATTGACTTCTTAGACTTCTTTGGTATGCAGTCCTCTACACACCTACTGATGAAGTCCACAATAGCAGTGATCTACTCCTTTACCTTAGCCGCTGGAGGAACTCAACAGGTCAGGCAGCATCTGTGGAGGGAAATGAACAGACAACGTTTCTAGTCAGAAGAAGGCTCCCGACTCGAAACGTTACCTTTCCATGTTCTCCAGAGGTGCTGCCTGAGCCGCTGAGTTATTCCAACACTTTGTATCTATCTTCCGTGTACACCAGCATCTGCAGTTCCTCCCTACACATGTGCCTGATGTGCTGAGTTTCTCCACTTCATGTGGGAGGTTGGAGTTGGTGTAGCGTAGGTGGTGAGAGCAGGTATTGAGGGGTGGTCGGTCTAGGATGCCAGAACTAAACGATATACTTGCATCTACATGATCAGTTTTCATGTGCTTGTTAACATGTAGATAGCTGTTTATTGTATATGCAGTTAGTTATTGTCCTCAGTATAAGTTTGTGTAATCAGTTTAGATAGTACTTTGGCTTTGGGTTGGTCCTCTTGGCTGAGTGCTTATCCTGGTGTTACAGCACAAGTACTTTGTGGTTTAAGTGTAATTTGTGTGGTGACATTGTGAATGATGAACGGTGATTCCCGGGATGGCGGGTCTGTCATATGCTGAGAGAATGGAGCGGCTGGGCTAGTATACTCCGAAATTTAAAAGGATGAGAGGATATCACATTGAAACATATAAGATTATTAAGAGTTTCGACATGCTAGAGGCAGGAAACATGTTCCCGATGTTGGGAGAGTCTAGAACCAGGGTCACAGTTTAAGAATAAGGGGTAAGCCATTTAGAACGGAGATGAGGAAACACTTTTTCACACAGAGAGTTGTGAGTCTGTGGAATTCTCTGCCTCAGAGGATGGTGGAGGCCGGTTCTCTGGATGCTTTCAAGAGAGAGTTAGATAGAGCTCTTAAAGATAGCAGAGCCAGGGGATGTGGGGAGAAGGCAGGAACGGGGTACTGATTGGGGTTGATCAGCCATGATCACATTGAATGGCGGTGCTGGCTCAAAGGGCCAAATGGCCTACTACTGCATTTATTGTCTATTGTCTATTGACCCGAAACGTCAACCATTCCTTCTTTGCAGAGATGCTGCCTGTCCCGCTAAGGAACTGCAGATGCTGGTTTAATACACAACAGGACACAAAGTGCTGGAGTAATGGACAGGTGAAGCAAGGTTCGGGTCAGGACGCCTGATATTGCTACAAGTTCACACCAGTCCGAAGAAAGGTCTCGACCAGAAACGTTACCTATCCCTGTTCTCCTGATGCTGCCGGAAACGTGACCCGTCCATTCCCTCCACAGTCCCACCGAGTTCCTCCAGCACTTGGTGTTTTGCTTAAGATTCCAGCATCTGCAGTTCCTTATGCCCCTCTGATGTCCTTTGGGCCGACACACGAGGAAATATGTCAGAGACAAAACCCTTGCCCTTGAAATCAATCGAGTGGATTAAACTGTGCTAATCTTATCTAATCTCATGGGCGGCACGGTGGCGCAGCGGTGGAGCCGCTGTTTTACAGCACGAGAGACACAGGTTCAATCCCACCGACGGGTGCTGTCTGCTGGAGTAACTAAGCGGGACAGGCAGCATCTGTGGAGAGAAGGAATGGGTGCGGTTTCGGGTCGAGATCCTTCTACAGACTCCGCTATTGTTTTTATTCGGACCTGCCACCAGAGCCACGTTTGTATTCTCGGTACTTGCCTGCGCCTTTTTTTAAAACTGCACTTGTCTGTTGTTGTACTTTCCCGACAGCGTCTGACACGTTCTGCATGTTCCAAGACAAGAGATACCGGATAGGAGAGCATTGGCACCCATACCTCGAACCCTATGGATTTGTCTACTGCATCAGCTGTGCCTGCTCCGAGGTACATTCATGCCGCCCTTTTATTCTTTGTCACCCTACGGCTCAGAGCCCTGGATGTGAATTTATGTTCATAAGTGATAGAGGCAGAATTAGGCCCATCAAGTAGGGTTGCCAACATTCTCACTGCCAAATAAGGGACAAAAGGTCAAAATACGGGACAAATCCCCGACGGCAATTCGTTGAGCGACTCGGCCGTGGCTGGGTGAATGATGAGTTGGCCCGGGTGCTGGACTGCACACAAAGCCCAGCCGGCGGGCCAGCTGAGGAGTTTTGGCCCGGGCCAAAGTCTGGCGCCCCATCCAACTCATGAACTGTTGATTGACCATGAGAAGGAGGGGTGGTGGTGGTGTCGGCGGTAAGCGAAGGTCCGAAGGTCGGAAAGCTGGCCGGGCTGCCGACCGACCGATGGGGCCACGGGCTGCTGCTGCACTCCATGGGCTGCACTACGTCGGGACGGGTGCGGCGGGGTCGGACGCGGCGCTCCGACACCGACAGTCCCCTCGACCTGAGTAGTAGCGGTCAAATACGGGACAAGGGCAGTCACGTATGGGACAAATCAATTTAGCCCAATATACGGGATGTCCCGGCTAATACGGGACAGTTGGCAACCCTACCACCAAGTCTACTGCACCATTCAATCATGGCTGATCTATCTCTCCCTCCTAACCCCATTCTCCTGCCTTCTCCCCATAACCCCTGACAGCCATACCAATCAAGAATATATGTATCTCTGCCTTAAATATATCCACTCTTGTTCTCCACAGCCGTCTGTGGCAATGAATTCGATAGATTCACCACCCTCTGGCTCAAGAACTTCCTCCTCATCTCCTTCCTAAAGGAACTTCCTTTAATGATGAGGCTATGATCTCTGGTCCTAGACTCTCCCACTGAAGGCAATGAATATATATGCATGTATAGACCATAGAACAGAACAGCACAAAAACTGTCCCTTCGGCCCACAATGTCTGTGCCGAACATGATGCCAAGACCAACTCTTATCAACCTGCACGTGATCCTTATCCCCACCATTCCCAACATATCCTTGTGCCTGTCCAAAAACATCTTAAACAATTGTAACTCTCCAGCACATCGCCTTTAAACTTTGCCCCTCTTAACGTAAAGCTTTGTCCGTGTCAGTGTATGTATGTATGTATGTATGTATGTATGTATGTATGTATGTATGTATGTATGTATGTGTGCATGTGTGTATGTATGTGTGTATGTGTGTATCTATGTATGTGTGTGTGTATGTGTGTATGTATGTATGCATGTGTGTATGTGTGTGTATGTGTGTGTGAATGTATGTATGTATTTATGTCTGTATGTATGTGTGCATGTATGTATGTATGTAGGTGTGTGTGTATGTGTGTATGTATGTATGTGTGTATGTGTGTGTATGTATGTATGTATGTGTGTGTATGTGTGTGTCTGTATGTATGTATGTATGTATGTATGTATGCGTGTGTGTGTATGTATGTGTGTATGTATGTATGCGTGTGTGTGTATGTATGTGTGTGTATGTATGTATGTATGTGTGTGTATGTATGTGTGTATGTATGTATGTATGTATGCATATATATATAATATCTACACATACACAGGCACACACACACACATTCACATATAGAAAGAGATAGATAGATAGAAAGATAGATAGATAGATAGATAAATAGATAGATAGATAGATAGATAGATAGATAGATAGATAGATGTGTGCATATTTCTGTACAAGTATGTGTGTGTGTGCATATATGTGTATGAGTGCGTGTATGTGCATGCAAAAATGTGTGTGTTCGTATAATAAATGTCCTTTACACACAGACACACACATATCACACTTGTATACACATTGAGTTGAAAAGTAGAAGCCAAGCACAGGCAGACTTTATTCAGAACTGCTGTAGATTTGGGAGCAACAGCAGCAGGAGATTAGCAAGAGATACGACTGATTGGCTCTAGCCCGAGTGGGAGGAGAGAAGTGAGTCAGAGGGTTGAAAAGTAGAAGCCAAGCACAGGCAGACTTTATTCAGAACTGCTGTAGATTTGGGAGCAACAGCAGCAGGAGATTAGCAAGAGATACGACTGATTGGCTCTAGCCCGAGTGGGAGGAGAGAAGTGAGTCAGAGGGGGGAAAAACAGTTGAAAAGTAGAAGCCAAGCACAGGCAGACTTTATTCAGAACTGCTGTAGATTTGGGAGCAACAGCAGCAGGAGATTAGCAAGAGATACGACTGATTGGCTCTAGCCCGAGTGGGAGGAGAGAAGTGAGTCAGAGGGGGGAAAAACAGTTGAAAAGTAGAAGCCAAGCACAGGCAGACTTTATTCAGAACTGCTGTAGATTTGGGAGCAACAGCAGCAGGAGATTAGCAAGAGATACGACTGATTGGCTCTAGCCCGAGTGGGAGGAGAGAAGTGAGTCAGAGGGGGGAAAAACAGTTGAAAAGTAGAAGCCAAGCACAGGCAGACTTTATTCAGAACTGCTGTAGATTTGGGAGCAACAGCAGCAGGAGATTAGCAAGAGATACGACTGATTGGCTCTAGCCCGAGTGGGAGGAGAGAAGTGAGTCAGAGGGGGGAAAAACAGTTGAAAAGTAGAAGCCAAGCACAGGCAGACTTTATTCAGAACTGCTGTAGATTTGGGAGCAACAGCAGCAGGAGATTAGCAAGAGATACGACTGATTGGCTCTAGCCCGAGTGGGAGGAGAGAAGTGAGTCAGTGCCGGGAAAACAGTTGAAAACTGAGGAATTTTGTTTGTAAAGTGGTAAATCGGTCAATTTAAGCAAGACGGCTCTTAGCGAGCGGCAGTGAGTGAGCGGCCTTGTGAGTAAAGTGTGAGTCTTTGGCTCGAGAGTCTTAGGAGAGGAGACCACGCAATACGCTTGAGAGGTAGAGACGAAAGAAGATGTCAGGCAAGCTGATTCAGTGCGATGCTTGCAGTATGTGGGAGGTCAAGGACACCGCTGGTGCCTCTGGCTGCTACAAATGCGAGAAGTGCATCCAGGTAGAGCTCCTGAAGGGCCGTGTTGGGGAACTGGAGAAGCAAGTGGATGACCTCCGGTTCGTCCGAGAAACGGAGTCGTTCCTCGACAAGTCCTACAGTACGATTGTTACACCTAAGGTACTGGAAGAGAGAAGGTGGGTGACGGTGAGAAAGGGAGGGAAACATGGAATGCCAACGTCCCCGGGTGTTGTACCTCTTGTGAACAGGTTCACCCACTTAGAAGCTGTTGGGACAGAAGACGTGTTTACACTGAGCGGCGGACTGGCTTGCGATGCGAATAGGGCTGTTGAGCCAAAACCAAAAAGGTCTAAGGCAGGCAACGCCATTGTAGTGGGAGACTCCATTGTGAGAGGTACGGACAGGGGTTTCTGTGGCAGCAGACGGGATGCGAGGATGGTGTGCTGCCTTCCTGGTGCCAGGATCCAGGATGTCACGGACAGAGTGCAGAAAATCCTCAAGGGCGAAGGTGAACATCCGGAAGTGGTAGTGCATGTCGGCACAAACGATGTCGGAAAGAAGGGGATGAATATTCTGCAGCGTGACTTTAGAGAGCTCGGAAAAATGCTGAAAAGCAGGACCTCCAGGGTTGTTATCTCCGGTTTGCTTCCAGTTCCTCGTGCTGGCGAGAGCAGGAACAGGGAGATACGGGACCTGAACGTGTGGCTCAGGAACTGGTGCACGGGGCAGGGATTTAGATTTTTAGATCACTGGGATCTGTTTTGGGGTAAGGGGGAACTGTACAAAAGGGACGGATTGCATCTTAACAGGTGTGGGACCAGCATTCTGGCAGGCAGGTTTGCCACTGCTACACGGATGGTTTTAAACTGAATAAGGGGGGTGGGGTTTCGAATGGGATAGTGGAGGATGGAGTTAAAGGGAAAGGGTTTCTTAAATGTGTGAGCGTAGAGACAGAGGAGTGTAAAATGAGGGTAGAAGCAATAGGTAGCAAGGTGAAAAGTAAAAGTGGAAGACAGACAAAACCAGGGCAAAAATCAAAAAGGGCCACTTTTCAACATAATTGTATAAGGGGTAAGAATGTTGTAAAAACAAGCCTGAAGGCTTTGTGTCTCAATGCAAGGAGCATTCGTAATAAGGTGGATGAGTTGAATGTGCAGATAGCTATTAATGACTATGATATAGTTGGGATCACGGAGACATGGCTCCAGGGTGACCAAGGCTGGGAGCTGAACATCCAGGGATATTCAATATTCAGGAGGGATAGAGAGAAAGGAAAAGGAGGTGGGGTAGCGTTGCTGGTTAGAGAGGAGATTAACGCAGTGGAAAGGAAAGACATTAGCTTGGAGGATGTGGAATCGGTATGGGTAGAGCTGCGAAACACTAAGGGGCAGAAAACGCTGGTGGGTGTTGTGTACAGGCCACCTAGCAGTAGTAGTGAAGTTGGGGATGGCATCAAACAGGAAATTAGAAATGCGTGCGACAAAGGCAAAACAGTTATAATGGGTGACTTCAATCTACATATAGATTGGGTGAATCAAATTGGCAGGGGTGCTGAGGAAGAGGATTTCTTGGAATGTATGCGGGATAGTTATCTAAATCAACATGTAGAGGAACCAACGAGAGAGCAGGCTATTTTAGACTGGGTATTGAGTAATGAGGAAGGGTTAGTTAGCAGTCTTGTTGTACGTGCCCCCTTGGGCAAGAGTGACCATAATATGGTTGAGTTCTTCATTAGGATGGAGAGTGACATTGTTAATTCAGAAACAATGGTTCTGAACTTAAAGAAAGGTAACTTTGAGGGTATGAGACATGAATTGGCCATGATTGACTGGCAATTAATTCTAAAAGGGTTGACGGTGGACATGCAATGGAAGACATTTAAAGACTGCATGGATGAACTACAAAAATTGTTCATCCCAGTTTGGCAAAAGAATAAATCAGGGAAGGTAGTGCATCCATGGATAACAAGGGAAATCAGGGATGGTATCAAAGCGAAAGATGATGCGTACAAATTAGCCAGAAAAAGCAGCATACCAGAGGACTGGGAGAAATTCAGAGACCAGCAGAGGAGGACAAAGGGCTTAATTAGGAAAGGAAAAATAGATTATGAAAGAAAACTGGCAGGGAACATAAAAACTGACTGCAAAAGTTTTTATAAATATGTAAAAAGAAAGAGATTAGTTAAAACAAATGTAGGTCCCTTGCAGTCAGAAACAGGTGAGTTGATCATGGGGAACAAGGATATGGCGAACCAATTGAATAACTACTTTGGTTCCGTCTTCACTAAGGAAGACATAAATAATCTGCCGGAAATAGCAGGGGACCGCGGGTCAAAGGAGTTGGAGGAATTGAGTGAAATCCAGGTTAGTCGGGAAGTGGTGTTGGGTAAATTGAATGGATTAAAGGCCGATAAATCCCCAGGGCCAGATAGGCTGCATCCCAGAGTACTTAAGGAAGTAGCTCCAGAAATAGTGGATGCATTAGTAATAATCTTTCAAAATTCTTTAGATTCTGGAGTAGTTCCTGAGGATTGGCGGGTAGCAAACGTAACCCCACTTTTTAAGAAGGGAGGGAGAGAGAAAACGGGGAATTACAGACCAGTTAGTCTAACATCGGTAGTGGGGAAACTGCTAGAGTCGGTTATTAAAGATGGGATAGCAGCACATTTGGAAAGTGGTGAAATCATTGGACAAAGTCAGCATGGATTTACGAAAGGTAAATCATGTCTGACGAATCTTATAGAATTTTTCGAGGATGTAACTAGTAGCGTGGATAGGGGAGAACCAGTGGATGTGGTGTATCTGGACTTCCAGAAGGCTTTCGACAAGGTCCCACATAAGAGATTAGTATACAAACTTAAAGCACATGGCATTGGGGGTTCAGTATTGATGTGGATAGAGAACTGGCTGGCAAACAGGAAGCAAAGAGTAGGAGTAAACGGGTCCTTTTCACAATGGCAGGCAGTGACTAGTGGGGTACCGCAAGGCTCAGTGCTGGGACCCCAGCTATTTACAATATATATTAATGACCTGGATGAGGGAATTGAAGGCAATATCTCCAAGTTTGCGGATGACACTAAGCTGGGGGGCAGTGTTAGCTGTGAGGAGGATGCTAGGAGACTGCAAGGTGACTTGGATAGGCTGGGTGAGTGGGCAAATGTTTGGCAGATGCAGTATAATGTGGATAAATGTGAGGTTATCCATTTTGGTGGCAAAAACAGGAAAGCAGACTATTTTCTAAATGGTGGCCGACTAGGAAAAGGGGAGATGCAGCGAGACCTGGGTGGGTACACCAGTCATTGAAAGTAGGCATGCAGGTGCAGCAGGCAGTGAAGAAAGCGAATGGTATGTTAGCTTTCATAGCAAAAGGATTTGAGTATAGGAGCAGGGAGGTTCTACTGCAGTTGTACAGGGTCTTGGTGAGACCACACCTGGAGTATTGCGTACAGTTTTGGTCTCCAAATCTGAGGAAGGACATTATTGCCATAGAGGGAGTGCAGAGAAGGTTCACCAGACTGATTCCTGGGATGTCAGGACTGTCTTATGAAGAAAGACTGGATAGACTTGGTTTATACTCACTAGAATTTAGGAGATTGAGAGGGGATCTTATAGAAACTTACAAAATTCTTAAGGGGTTGGACAGGCTAGATGCAGGAAGATTGCTCCCGATGTTGGGGAAGTCCAGGACAAGGGGTCACAGCTTAAGGATAAGGGGGAAATCCTTTAAAACCGAGATGAGAAGAACTTTTTTCACACAGAGAGTGGTGAATCTCTGGAACTCTCTGCCACAGAGGGTAGTCGAGGCCAGTTCATTGGCTATATTTAAGAGGGAGCTAGATGTGGCCCTTGTGGCTAAAGGGATCAGAGGGTATGGAGAGAAGGCAGGTACGGGATACTGAGTTGGATGATCAGCCATGATCATATTGAATGGCGGTGCAGGCTCGAAGGGCCGAATGGCCTACTCCTGCACCTAATTTCTATGTTTCTATGTTCTATATATATATGTACACACACATGTACATTTGTGAGCGGAAGTGTGAATGTGTGATGTGTGTGTATATGTGTGTGTGTAAATGTGTATGTGTGTGTACATATGTATGTGTGTGTGTGTGTGTGAAAGACTGAACTTAAATGTAACGTGTAGAGTGCTCAGCTGAAGAGCAAGGCAGTAATTCAGGTGTAATGTCATGAGGGGGACTAAGTGTTATATAACACCCAGTTTCCCGCTCATTTTATGTCTATCTTCAGTTTAAGGGGGAGAAGGCAGGAGAATGGGGTTGAGTGGGAGAGATAGATCAGCCAGGATTGAATGGCGGCGTTGACGTGATGGGCCGAATGGTCTAATTCTGCTCCTATCACTTATGAACATGAATTAAACCAGTACCTGCAGTTCCTTTCAACACTGTAGATATATTGTGTGGGAAGGAACTGCAGATGCTGGTTTACACCGAAGATAGACACAAAATGCTGGAGTAACTCAACAGGACAGGCAGGATCTCTGGGGAGAAAGAATTGGGTGACGTTTCGGGGCGGGACCTATCTACAGAACCTAGCGGGTCAGTCAGAAGAAACGTCTCGACCCAAAATGTCACCCATTCTTTCTCCCCAGAGATGCTGCCTGTCCCGCAGAGTCACTACAGCATTTTGTATCTATCAATATATTTTTTGTGTGCTGTGACTCCTGATAATGCATTGTAGATGCACCAAATGTGAGTGTTAGATTCTTCAGTATAAACTGCTGCATTTCTGTTCTGGGCTAAATATAAGGTTTGCATTTTGTTTTTCAGAATGGGCACGTGTCGTGCAATCGGGTGAAATGTCCGACTGTGTATTGCTCTAGCCCCATTACCATCCCTCAGCACTGCTGTCCCCGCTGTTCACCAGGTAAGGAAGGCAGATATATCCCCCTCCCCTCCTCTCCCTTCCTCTACCCTCCTCCCCTCCTTCTCCTCCCTCTCCTCCCTCCCGTCCCTCCTCCTCTCCTCCCCTCCACCCCTCTCCCTCTCCACTCCTCCCCCTCCCCTCCCCTCCGTCCTGCCTCTCCCCCTCTCCTCCTTCCCCTCCCCCTCCCCTCATCTCCCCTCCCCTCCCCTCCCCTTCCAATTCGCCATTAAACAAATGTCAACAAGTCAGAAGATCATAAGGTCATAAATGATAGTAGAATTAGGCCATTCGGCCCATCAAGCCTGCTCCACCATTCAATCATGGCTGATCTATCTCTCCCTCCTAATCCCCTTCTCCTGCCTTCTCCCCACAACCCCTGACACCTGCACTGATCACCAATCTGTCTATCCATGCCTTTAAAATATCCATTGAACACATGCAGTACAGGCGCGGAGAAATCAAAAGCAAAGTTCTCTGTGATCACTACGGGGGAAAAAGACAGCACTGCGTCCTTACTCGCTGGAGTTTAGAAGGATGAGGGTGGACTTCATTGAAACTTACAGAGTAGTGAGAGGCCTGGATAGAATGGATGTGGAGAGGACGTTTCTCCTAGTGGGAGAGTCTGGGACCATAGGGCTGTCTAGGACCTCCTCTCCCTCCCAACATGTGCAGTACGGGCGCTGAGATAAACATCCCCTTCCCATTCCCACACTGACCTTTCTGTCCTGGGCCTCCTCCACTGTCAGAGTGAGGCCCAATGCAAATTGGAGGAACAGCACCTATTATTTCGCTCGGGCAGCTTACAGCCCAGCGGCATGAATATTGACTTCTCTAACATTAAAGGGCTCCTGTTCCAAAAAGGACTCCTGTTCCAAAGAGCAACAGAAATGAGGCGGACTAAATAGATTCCTTTGTCACCCTATCCTTTGTCTCCAGAGATGCTGGCTGACCCGCTGATTTACTCCAGTACTTGATGTCTATTGAAGAACTGTAGATGCTGATTTACAAAGAAAAAGACACAAAGTGCTGGAGGAACTCAGCGGGTCAGGCAGCATCTCCGGACAACTTGGATAGGTGACGTTCCATATCGGGACCCAACTTCAAACTGCATTTTTCCATGTTTCCCATGACCCGCTGAGTTATTCCAACACTTTGTGATTCACGCAAGATTCCAGCATCTGCAGTTCCTTGTTTCTGGTCACCCCGTAAGCTACTTGTTCAGGGACCAGGCTGTCTAATTTAACTCATGAGCGAATTAACCTTTTTTCTCCGCGTATTAAAGTTCAAGTTCAAGTTCAAATTTTATTCAGTCTCTTCTCTGGTTGTGGACATTTCTGCAACAGGTTAAGAAATGAAAACAATGTCAGATTTCTCGTCAGACCAGTGGGGGTATTTTTTCAATCTTGGTTTAAACTCTGCTGCGACGCTAGTAAACCAGCCACAAAGAGAATTAAGTAGGATATATGGAAGGTAGACACAAAAAGCTGGAGTAACTCAGCGGGTGAGGCAGCATCTCTGGAGAGAAGGAATGGGTGACGTTTCAGGTCGAGACCCTTCTTCAGACCCGAAACGTCGCCCATTCCTTCTCTCCAGAGATGCTGCCCTGTCCCGCTGAGTTACTCCAGCGCTTTGCGTCCACCTTCGATTTTAACCAGCATCTGCAGTTCTTTCTTACACATCAGTAGAATAAATGTTGACTTTTATGGCACTGAAAAGTTTGGGGAGTGGGAGTGGAAGTGTTTAAGTCTCGTATTCATAAGCTCCGTGGATTGTTGCTGTTGTAGGCAAAATCTTGTCTTGGCAACGTTGCTCTTTGGCACGAGTTTCAGGCAAACTGCATGTCACACATCAATCATATTGGAGTCTCTTGACTCTCCTGATTGGAAACACATTGGCGCTCAGTCCCTCCACAATCGTCAATTTTTATTATCCTTTCATCAGAAAACATCTCCTTTGACACTATTTTATTAAAAAGAAATGTAAAGACACGTTGTTTGGCGAGAGTGAACCTGCGCCTGCCTTCAATGCCATCTCAGGTATACGAGATATTAGAGTCATAGAAAGTTATAGAGTTATACAGTGTAGAAACAGGCCCTTCAGCCCAGCTTGGCCACATTGACCAACATGTCCCATCTACACTAGTCCCACCTGCCTGCATTTGGCCCATATCCCTCTAAACCTGTCCTATCCGTATATCTCTCCTGATTCTCAGTCTGAAGAAACATCACCTATTCCTTCTCTCCAGAGATGCTATCTGACCCGCTGAGTTACTCCACCTTTTTATGTCTATCTGATTGCAGCTTCTATGTTGGAATAGTCCCCTGTCTCAACTGCCTCCTCCAGTAGCCTGTTCCATACACCCACCAGCCTTTGTGTGGGTGTATGGAATGGCCCTCGAGACTTAAAACTCATCTTTACTCTCAAGCCTCTCTTGACGTCCACTGCGGGAGGGCTATATGTATGTATTTATGTATGTACTTAATCTATGAACCACTGTTGTATAACGTTAGTACCTCCACCAATGTAAAGCACTTTGGCCAACGAGAGTTGTTTTTTAAATGTGCTATAGAAATAAAAGTGACTTGACTTGACTAATTGTACTCCTATCACCTGTGAACATATGAACTTCTGAGTCTTACCCTGCCCAACCTCTGGTCTGAAGAAGGGTCCTGATCTGAAACGTCGCCCATTCCTTCTCTCCAGAGATGCTGCCTGTCCCACTGAGTTACTCCAGCATTTTGTGTCTACCTGAGGTTTAAACCAGCATCGGCAGTTCCTTCCGACACTCTCCCAAAAGTGCTGGCCCTCGAGTCCTGGCATCATCCTCGTAAATCTGCTGTACATCACGATATTCGCTACATCCCACTGTGTTGTGTGCACTCTTAGTCATAATGTGGCAAATTCCCATTGTCCCAGCGGCTCCGGACACAGCCAAGACAACTTGTGAGTCCTTGGGATGATTTGCAAACATTTCTGGGCTTGTATTAATTTCAAGTTTAAACCAAGTTCAAGAGGTAATGTTAGGGCGGCACGGTGGCACAGCGGTAGAGTTTGCTGCCTTACAGCACCAGAGACCCGGGTTTGATCCTGACTACAGGTGCTATCTGTACGGAGTATGTACGTTCTCCCCGTGACCTGTGTGGGTTTTCTCCGGGTGCTCCGGTTTCCTTCCACACTCCAAAGCTGTACAGGTTTGTAGGTTATTGGGCTTCGTTGAGTTGCTCCAGCACTTTGTTCTATACCATTACTATACTATATAATTCCATACTGTACAGTTGAGCTCATCCACTTTAGTTTATTGTCACGTGTACCGAGGTACAGTGAAAAGCTTTTGTTGCTTGCTACAAAACCAGTCAGCAGAAGGACAATACATGATCACAATCGATCCATTTACAGTGTAGAGATAAGTGAATAACGTTTAGTGCAAGGTAAAGCCAGCAAAGTCCAATTAAGGATAAGTCCGAGGGACACCAAAGAGGTATCTGTAGATAGTATGTTTAAGAAAGAACACATCAGTCTGAAGAAGGGTCTCGACCCGAAACGTCGCCTATTCCTTCTCTCAATAGATGCTGCCTCACCCGCTGAGTTTTTCCAACATTTTCGTCTACCTGTAGATAGTAGTCCAGCACTATAATATACAAAACTACACTAAACTATACCATACCATACCATGCTACACCACTACATGCTATACTACACAATGCCATACTATACTGTAGTATACTATGCTGTGCTATACCATACTACAATATATCTTCTTCTTATCGCGTCCACACACAAGATTAGAAATTGTTCGGCCAGAGCTGAACACACCTCTCGGCATCTGCACACAATGGTGTCTGTCTTGTCACTTCTTGTGCTTCTTGTGCGTGGTGATGTGAAGATTGGTGGAGACAGGGCCGTGACGTGAACGCTCTTTCCTTGACCCCACTATAATATATGAAATTACACCATGCAATACTATGCTAGACTCGTAGGCCCCCCTCGGTCATGACTGACCATGGCTGATGCATCCTAGTTGTTGTACTATACTATACTCCACCATACCATACCTCTGTACACGTGCTTTATAACACATTCTCTCCCTTCTCTCCCACAGAAGATCATCATAACCCGGCAGCAGCCAAAGTCATCGGCAAATCCTGTGAATACAACGGCACCACGTACCAGCACGGGGAGATGTTTGTGGCAGAAGGACTATTCATGTCGAGACATCCCAACCAGTGTGCACAGTGCAGCTGCTCGGTAGGTGATGTTTCTCTGATGCAGCGGCACGGTGGTACAGGGGTAGAGTCGCTGACTCACAGCGCCAGAGACCCGGGTTCCATCCTTACTACGGGTGCCGTCCGTACGGAGTTTGTACGTTCTCCCCTTGACCACATGGGCTCACCCTTTTTTCTTTTCTTTTTTTTTCATACAAAATGCTTTTATTCAGAACGAACAAAAATACAGAGTAGTAACGCGATCAAAGAATGCCCATATTGGCAGTTTACAAACAAAGTTATCAATTTAAAATATTAACATTTTTATCAACAATACAATCGACCTCCCGCGGTGACCAGCGTTCGCGGAAGGCCTCCACAGTCCCCGTGGACACCGCGTGTTCCCTCTCCAGGGACACTCGGGCACGGACGTAACCCCGGAAAAGGGGCAGGCAGCCGACCGCTGTGCGGCCGTCGACTGCCCGCTGCCTGGACCCGCGAATGGACATGGCTCACCCTGGGTGCTCCGGTTTCCTCCCACACTCTAAAGGCGTACAGGTTTGTAGGTTAATTGGCTTGGTAGAAGTGTAAATTGTCACTGGTGTGTGTAGGATAGTGCTAGTGTGCGGGGATCGCTGGTCGGCGCGGACTCGGTGGGCCAAAGTTCCTGTTTCCACGCGATATCTCTAAACTAAACTAAACTAACTAGCTGCAATTTATTTTAAACCAATACTAGGTGTAGCCTTAAAGCTGCAGATGCTGGAATCTTGGTTGATTGATTGATTGATTGATCATAAGATCATAAGGTCATAAGTGATAGGAGCAGAATTAGGCCATTCAGCCCATCAAATCTACTCCGCCATTCAATCATGAGTGATCTATCTCTCCCTTCTAACCCCATTCTCCTGCCTTCTCCCCATAACCCCGGACACCCGTACTAATCAAGAATCTATATCTGCCATATATTTGAGAGACTGATTGATTGATTGATACTGATTGATTGATTCTTTATGGATAGGTGACGTTTCGGATCGGGACTCTTCTTCAGGCTGCCCGCGGTAGTGGGGAGAAAGCTGGAAATGAGTTGGGGGCAGGACAAAGCCTAGCAAGTGACCCTACATAATAACAGTTGTTTAAGAAAGAACTGCAGATGCTTGGAAAAATCGAAGGTAGACAAAATGCTGGAGGAACTCAACGGGTGAGGCAGCATCTATGGAGAGAAGAAATAGGCGACGTTTCGGGTCGAGACCCTTCTTCAGACTGATGTCGAGGGGGAGGGGGGGCAGGAAAAAGAAAGGAAGAGGCGGAGACAGTAGGCTGTGGGAGAGCTGGGAAGGGGAGGGGAAGGAGGGAGAAAGCAAGGATTACCTGAAATTGGAGAAGTCAATGTTCATACCGCTGGGGTGCAAACTACCCAAGCGAAATATAAGGTGCTGTTCCTACAATTTGCGCTGGGCCTCACTCTGGCAATGGAGGAGGCCCAGGACAGAAAGGTCAGTATTGGAATAGGAGTGGGAGTTGAAGTGCTGAGCCACCGGGAGATCAGGTTGGTTAGTGCTGGGCGAAGCGATCGCCAAGCCTGTGCTTGGTCTCACCGATGTAGAGAAGTTGACACCTGGAACAGCGGATGCAATAATTGAGGTTGGAGGAGGTGCAGGTGAACCTCTGCCTCACCTGGAAAGACTGCTTGGGTTCTTGGATGGAGTCGAGGGGGGAGGTAAAGCGACAAGTGTAGCATTTCCTGCGGTTGCAGGGGAAAGTACCAGGGGAGGGGGTGGTTTGGGTGGGAAGGGACGAATTGACCAGGGAAATAACAGCAAGGCTTTCAATGGGAATAGTGCGTTCTATCCCCAGGCAATACTAGCCCTGTTAGCTCTAGGTAACTTGAACCAACAGTGTGTGGGGGTTAGACAATGATGTAGAAACAAAGAACTGCAGATGCTGGTTTCTACCAAAGATAGACACAAAGTGCTGGAGTAAGTTGGTGTGATAGGCAGCATCTCTGGAGAACATTGATAGGTGACATTTCGTGACAAGACCCTTCTTCAGACTGAAATCGACCCAAAACATTGCCTATCTAAGTGCACAGAGTTACTCCAGCACTTTGTGTCCTGTTGTGTATTAACCAGCGTCTGCAGTTCCTTAGCGGGACAGGCAGCATCTCTGGAGAGAAGGAATGGGTGACGTTTTGGGTCGAGACTCTTCTTCAGTCTGAAGAAGGGCCTCGACCTGAAACGTCGCCCATTCCTTCTCTCCAGAGATGCTGCCTCACCCGCTGAGTTACTCCAGCATTTTGTGTCTACCTTCGATTTAAACCAGCACCTGCAGTTTTTTCTTACACACCTGCAGTCCCTTGCTACTGGATGAAGAAAAAGAGTCCCGACCCGAAGCGGCACCTATCCAAGTTCTCAAGAGATGCTGCCTGACCCGCTGAGTTACTCCAGCACTCGTGTGTCTTTGAAAGGCATCAGGGGTTATGGGGAGAATGGGGTTTGGAATATGAGATAGACCAGCCATGATTGAATGGTGGAATAGACTTGACGGGGCGAATGGCCTAATTCTGCTCCTATCACATGAAAGATAGCGAGCGTTTGGTGTGGGATCCAATGTTCTCATCTTGGGACTGGGACTAGGGGGAGTAGGATAATGATTTTTTTTAGGGGTGGGGGTAGGAGTGTGGGGGATTGAAGTAACCTCATTCAAGGCTTCACATTGAATGTGTGTGTGTGTGTGTGGGGGGGGGGGGGTGGGGAGGTGGTTGTATGCGTTCCCAGGCTGAACAATTCCTTGCAGATCCACTGATCCAAGCCCTCCTTTGGCCAGGCGCACACATCTCCTTGTGGTAATGTATTGTGAGATTGTTTTCCACTCGTTGGAGAGTCGCGATGCCAAACGGACGGCGCCAAATGAATAGAAACATTTCACGTCAGACAGACTATTAGCGAGTTTGCATTCCTGCACTTTTTTTTCTTTTTTTTTTCCCGACCACTTAATATTTATTTTTGCACGAAAGGTGCATATTAAACTCTCTTCCCATATGGATAAGTGATTAAAAAAAAAAAACTCCCGTGGACGCCAAGTCGAAAAATAAGCCGTGCAGAAGGAGTAAACTGACCTTTTGGAGAACGCAATATTATATTTATTAACTGTTCTTTTTAGTTTTGAGTTAATTAAAGTTTGGCACTTGGCTGGATGTTAGCAACCGCCAGATGCAATAGGCAGCGAAAATTAAAAAAAAACACACAAATCTAAAGAGGTGTAGACTTTGAAAACCCCCCCAAAAGATTCTTGTTGAAACACAAGAGAAGTTAGGGACATGTTGGCTGCGAGACGCGACTGTGGTCACACCGCTGAGAATATTCTCTGCAGCTCTCTGCGCCTCAATCCAAGGTCACATCAACACTTTAAAAACACACACACACACAAAATAGGATTAAGTTTCTACGCAAAAGTATTTTCCCTCCAGTGTGTTTAAAGGTCTCGCTGCAACAGCGGGGCGTTTGTGTGCGTGAAAAGTGGACTCGATGACAATTCATCCCAATTCTGGGCTCTGGTGGATCTGGACAAGTCAACAATATTCTCCAACGACGCTGGCTTGCGTCGTGCATTCAAATGCAACATAACATTGTTCCCATAATCGGGCATTTGAAACGTTGTCTGTGTGCTGGTCCCGAGGGAAGGTCGATTAAGAAATATCTTGCAGCTCCGATAGACAACCCCATTATTCTATCAGTGGAGACACTCGGACTATCTTTGATCTGATTTTACTGCCTTTACACCTTGCACTAAACGTTATTCCCTGATCCTGTAGTTGTACACTGAATGGCTGGATTGTGTACCATGTATTGAGTTACTCCAGCATTTTGTGTCTACCTTCGATTTAAACCAGCATCTGCAGTTCCTTCCCACGTGTATTGTCTTTTCACTGGTAGACACAAAATGTTGGAGTACCTCAGCGGGACAGGCAGCATCTCTGGAGAGAAGGAATGGGTGACGTTTCGGGTCGAGACCCTTCTTCAGACTGATGTCAGGGGAGCGGGCGGGACAGAGATAGAATGTAGTCAGAGATAGTAAGACTGGTGGGAGAACTTGGAAGGGGGAGGGGATGGAGAGAGAGGGAAAGCAAGGGATATTTGAAGTGTCTTTCCACTGACTGGTTAGCAGTAACAAAAGCTTTTCACTGTACCTCGGTACACATAATAATAAACTAAACTATACCAATCTAAACTATCTGCCAATCTTTATCGCATCTTCTCTTGAAGCTACTGACTCCTGTTGTGGTATAGGTGCAAGCAATTGTCTGGTAGAGTCAAAAGAAGGTTTACCATAACGCTGCCTGGATAAGGTTTTGAGTCTAGTTTATTGTCACGTGTACCGAGGTACAGTGAAAAGCTTTTGTTGCGTGCTAACCAGTCAGAGAAAAGACAATACATGATTACAATCGAGCCGTCCACAGTGTACAGATACATGATAAAGGAAATAACGTTTAGTGCAAGGTAACGTCCGATCAAAGATAATCCGTGTGTCCAATGAGGCAGATAGTAGATTCTATAGATTCGAGATCAGTTCCTGTGGATTGGAGAGTTATTTACAATATACATCAATGATTTGGATGAAGGGATTCAAAGTAACATTAGCACATTTGCAGATGACACAAAGCTAGGTGGCAGTGTGAACTGTGAGGAGGATGCTATGAGAATGCAGGGTGACTTTGACATGTTGGGTGAGTGGGCAGATGCATGGCAGATGCAGTTTAATGTGGATAAGTGTGAGGTTATCCACTTTGGTAGCAAAAACAGGAAGGCAGATTACTATCTAAATGGCGTCAAGTTGGGAAAAGGGGAAGTACAACGGGATCTGGGGGTCCTTGTTCATCAGTCTATGAAAGTAAGTGAAGTTGGCGTATGGGCGCATGTGCGTGGCTCTTCTAGAGTGTGCGCACGTGCAGGACCTTTCCGGAGTATGCGCATGTGCGAAGTATTTCGGGCGGGAAAGGCCTGTTTGCAAGATGTTTCTGAGTTTATGTATTAAAGAAATAAGTTGCTTAAAGCTTAAATAAAGTTAAGTAAATTACGAATAGTGTAAAGTTTCATTTGCCTCACAACAGTAAGCATGCAGGTACAGCAGGCAGTGAAGGAAGCGAATGGCATGTTGGCCTTTATAACAAGAGGAATCGAATATAGGAGCAAAGAGGTCCTTCTGCAGTTGTACAGGGCCCTAGTGAGACCACACCTGGAGTATTGTGTGCAGTTTTGGTCCCCTAATTTGAGGAAGGACATTCTTGCTATTGAGGGAGTGCAGCGTAGGTTTACAATGTTAATTCCCGGGATGGCGGGACTGTCATATGCTGAGAGAATGGAGCGGCTGGGCTTGTATACTCTGGAGTTTAGAAGGATGAGAGGGAATCTTATTGAAACATGTAAGATTATTAAGGGTTTGGACACGCCAGAGGCAGGAAACATGTTCCCGATGTTGGGGAGTCCAGAACCAGGGGCCACAGTTTAAGAGTAAGCCATTTAGACCGGAGACAAGGAAACACTTTTTCTCACAGAGAGTGGTGAGTCTGGAATTCTCTGCCTCAGAGGGCGGTGGAGGCCGGTTCTTTCAAGAGAGAGCTAGATAGGGCTCTTAAAGATAGCGGAGTCAGGGGATATGGGGAGAAGGCAGGAACGGGGTACTGATTGGCGATGATCAGCCATGATCACATTGAATGGCGGTGCTGGCTCAAAGGGGCCGAATAGCCTACTGCACCTATCGTCTATTGTCTATTAACACACTTCTCGGCATCTGCATACAATGATGTCTGTCTTGTCGCTTATTGTGCTTCTTGTGCGTGGAAACAGGGCCGCGACGTGAATGCTCTTTCCTTGACCCCTTGTACCTGGGTATTATCCACACCTTTAAAAGCTCATTTTTAGTTTTTTTTTTAGTTTACAGCGCGGAAACAGGCCCTTCAGCCCACCGAGCCCGCACCGAACCAGCGATCCCCGCACATCTGCACTACCCTACACCCACTAGGGACAATTTTACATTTACACCAAACCAATCAACCTACAAACCTGTACGTCTTTGGAGTGTTTGAGGAAACTGGGGCTCCCAGGGAAAACCCAGACGGTCACGGTGAGAACATGCAAACTCCGTACAGACAGCACCCGTAGTCAGGGATCGAAGCGGGTCTCTGCACTGTATCTTGTATCTCACATCTTGTTGTATTCAGCAGTGGGAATTACAATGATTTACTGATCCAGTATGGTGTGTGGAGGTGTATAGCCATGTCAATAGGATGAGCATTTAAACTATAAAGAGTACTTAAAAAAGCACATACATACAGAACAGCTGCTAAAGGAGATGATTAGGAGACTGCAAGGTGACTTGGATAGGCTGGGTGAGTGGGCAAATGTTTGGCAGATGCAGTATAATGTGGATAAATGTGAGGTTATCCACTTTGGTAGCAAAAACGGGAAAGGCAGACTATTATCTAAATGGTGGCCGATTAGGAAATGGGGAGATGCAGCGAGACCTGGGTGTCATGGTACACCAGTCATTGAAAGTAGGCATGCAGGTGCAGCAGGCAGTGAAGAAAGCGAATGGTATGTTGGCCTTCATAGCAAGAGGATTTGAGTATAGGAGCAGTGAGGTTCTACTGCAGTTGTACAGGGGTCTTGGTGAGACCACACCTGGAGTATTGCGTACAGTTTTGGTCTCCAAATCTGAGGAAGGACATTATAGCCATAGAGGGAGTGCAGAGAAGGTTCACCAGACTGATTCCTGGGATGTCAGGACTTTCATATGAAGAAAGACTGGATAGACTTGGCTTATACTCGCTAGAATTTAGGAGATTGAGAGGGGATCTTATAGAAACGTACAAGATTCTTATGGGGTTGGACAGGCTAGATGCAGGAAGATTGTTCCCGATGTTGGGGAAGTCCAGGACAAGGGGTCACAGCTTAAGGATAAGGGGAAAATCCTTTAAGACCGAGATGAGGAAAAACTTTTTCACACAGAGAGTGGTGAATCTCTGGAACTCTCTGCCACAGAGGGTAGTTGAGGCCAGTTCATTGGCTATATTTAAGAGGGAATTAGATGTGGCCCTTGTGGCTAAAGGGATCAGGGGGTATGGAGAGAAGGCAGGTACGGGATACTGAGTTGGATGATCAGCCATGATCGTATTGAATGGCGGTGCAGGCTCGAAGGGCCGAATGGCCTACTCCTGCACCTAATTTCTATGTATCTATGTATCTATGATTACACGAATCATACGAATTATTACAATGTTGATCCACTGACCATTGGAAAATATACACGATTACAATAAATTACTGAATATTCTGTTTATGTTCATTTTATATCTGTTTTTTTAAAGGATTTATGGCACTCAAGGTTTACATCTATTGGGAAATATATTTGCAGGAAGTTCATTTGGCTCAAATGGGAGGATTTTGTGGCTGGCTTTCATACGCTCATGTGCTCTTGGAGCAGAATTAGGTCATTTGGCCCATCAAGTCTACTCCGCCATTCAATCATGGCTGATCTAGTTTTCCCTCTCAACCCCAGTCTCCTGCCTTCGCCCCATAACCCCTGACACCCGTACTAATCAGGAATCAATCTCTGCCTCAATGTCCTTTGACGGCCTCCACAGCCGTCTGTGGCAATGAATTCCCCAGATTCACCACCCTCCAACTAAAGAAATCCCTTCTCATCTCTTTTCTAAAGGTACGTCCTATTATTCTGAGGCTGTGGCCTCTGGTCCAGACTCTCCCACTAGTGGAAACATCCTCTCCACATCCACTCTATCTAGGCCTTTCTACTGTCCCCAGCAGTAATCATTTGTAATTTTGAATTTTACTTAGCACTAAGGAAAAAGATTACTGTAGAGAAAGAATCCATGGTGGAGATAACTTTGAGTCCTGGCTTGCTTTGAAACTTAATCACTTTGTATTATTTAACGATTTTGTTGCATTGACTTAGGGCCTGTCCCACTTTCACGAGGTAATTCACAAATTCTCCTGAGTTTTCCCCTTGATTCAAACTCGCAGAATGTTCGTAACGAGTCCGTAGGAGGCCGTAAGAGTTTGTAGAATATATCGTAGCGGCTCGTTATGCCAGCCGTAGGTACTCGGGGCATCAGGTAAGTCGGGACGTTTTTTCCAGCCCGATAAAAAATGTCCACGAGCAAAAAAATGGTCGGGATGAAAGAAATTGCAACTTTTTACTCGTAAGAAGGACATCGAAATAGTCGTGGGAATTCGTAGACATACTCGTAGGAGTTGTGAACTTAGTCGTGGAAGGTCGTAGGAGTTTGTAGATTACCACGATCTTGATTTTTTTTTTTAGGTCCTTTAAACTCGGCACAGGTTTGAATTAAGTCGTGAAAGTGGGACAGGCCCTTAAATGCTACTATTTGACAGTAGAGTCAGAGAGCCAGTCACTTTAAGAAAGAAACGATAGTTAATTAGCAATCTCGGAAGTGTGTCAGGATTTATAAATTACCGCTAACTTTAGGTTATATTTTCTAATAATGGGATATACAGTATGGAAACAAGCCCTTCAAGTCAACTAGTCCATGACACCAAAAATGTTCCATCCAATCTCCCTTCCATTGACTCCATTTATAACTCACGCTGCCTCGGCAAGGCCAGCAGCATAAAAGGACAGATTCCTCCCACACTCCAAAGGCGTACAGGTTTGTAGGTTTATTGGCTTGGTAGAATTGTAAGTTGTCCCTAGTGTGTGTGTGGGGATCGCTGGTCAGCGAGGACCCAGTGGGCCGAAGGGCCTGTTTCCTCTCTGTATCGCTAAACTAAACTAACTAAAATGTTCCTCCATTCACGAACAAGGATGGAGCCTATTGTATACATAGAAGATGCATTCTTTGCCACAGAGGGCTGTGGAGGCCTAGTCAGTGGCTATTTTTAAGGCAGAGATAGACAGATTCTTGTTTAGTACGGGTGTCAGGGGTTACGGGGAGAAGGCAGGAGAATGGGGTTGGGAGGGAGTTTCAGGCCACAATGTCTTCGCTGAAAATTATGCCGAGACCAACTCTCAAAGGAAAAGGACACAAAATGCCGGAGCAACTCAGCGGGTCGGGCAGCATCTCTGGAGAACATTTTGGACCAGGATCCTTCTTCAGACAACTCTTATCTGCCTGTACATGATAGCGGAGTTAAGGGATATGGAGAGAAGGCAGGAACGGGGTACTGATTGTGGATGATCAGCCATGATCACATTGAATGGCGGTGCTGGCTCGAAGGGCTGAATGGCCTACTCCTGCACCTATTGTCTGTTGTCTATTCCCTGCATGTCCACATACCTATCCAAAAGTCATGTCATAAGTGATAGGAGCAGAATCAGGCCATTCGGCCCATCAAGTCTACTCCGCCATTCAATCATGGCTGATCTATCTCTCCCTCCGAACCCCATTCTCCTGCCTTCTCCCCGTAACCCCTGACACCTGTACTAATCAAGAATCTGTCTATCTCTGCCTTAAAAATATCCACTGACTTGGCCTCCATGGCCTTCTGTGGCAAAGAATTCCACAGATTGACCAAGTCACTTTGTTCCAGGCACTTACCACCTTGTGTGTAAAAACTTTCTCAGAAGAATTTGATGTTGAGGGGATATGCATTCCTGCCACTGTGTGGTGTAAAATCTTGGCTCATCATTACGCATGTTTCAGTCAAGGAATAAGTAATACTGTGTTTCTCTTGGTTTATTGGCATTTAGAATATCACTTTCAGCAATTTTGAACATGCAGTGCTAAGCCCACTGATATTTCCCCCTGTGTTACAGGGATTGTGTGTCAGAATGCTGTCTGTTTCTTTGTGGGAGTTACAATAAAGTGCTTTTGTTAATCCGACAGAAAGCAGTTCCATTAAATGTTTAATTAATTAATTAAACAGAATGCAAGGCGGCGCCCGAGACCGGTCCCAGACGTGGATCTGCGGTCACTCATTACAATTCCTCCGCTCTTTTAAACCTCTACTCCCAACAGCAGCAGCATTTCTTACTGAAACATTATTCCCCTTTATCATGCTTCATTACACTGTGGACGGCTCGACTGTAATCATGTGTTGTCTTTCCGCTGACTGGATAGCAGGCAACAAAAAAACCTCTCACTGGACCTCGGTACACGTGACAATTAACTAAGCTGGACTAAATTAGAAACCTGACATAGGTGGCGCAGCGCCAGAGACCCGGGTTCGATCCTAACTGCGGGTGCTTGTCTGTACTGAGTTTGTACGTTCTCCCCGTGACCTGCGTGGGTTTTCTTCGAGATCTTGGAGACACACAGGTTTGCAGATTAACAGGGTTGGTGTAAATGTAAGGTGCCCCTGGTGTGTGGAGGATAGTGTTAATGTGCAGGGATCGCTGGCCGGTGCGGACTCGGTGGGCTGTTTCTGTGTATCTCAACTAAACTAAACTAAACTAAACTAAGACAGGCTGAATTCTGAAGATAGACGCAAAGTGCTGGAGTAACTCAGCGGGTTAGGCAGCATCTCTGGAGAAAAAGGATGGGTGACGTTTTGGGTTGGGACCCTTCTTCAGACTGAGAGATGACTGCAGGGCTTGTGGGGCTGGGTGGGGGGGGAGGTGAAGAGCCGGAGGCGGGAAAAGACCAGGAACAAACAGGGCCAGCTACTAATAACCGTAGGCATGAGTGGTGCTCAGGTAGCCCAGTGTAGGCTGGGGAAGAATCAGCGCGTCAGGCAGCATCTCTGGAGAGCATGGAGAGGCGACTATGTGTAGTAAGGAAGTTCAGATGCTGTTATATACTGAAGATAGACGCAAAGTGCTGGAGTAACTCAGCTGGTCTGGCAGCATCTCTGGAAAAAAAATGATGGGTGATGTTTCAGGTCGGAACCCTTCTTTAGATCCCTGCATGAGATGTGCCTCGCCAAAAATTATAAGGTCATAAGATCATGTGATAGGAGTAGAATGAGGCCATTCGACCCATCAAGTCTACTCCGCCATTCAATCATGGCTGATCTATCTCTCCTCCCTAACCCCATTCTCCTGCCTTCTCCCCATAGCCTCCGTACTTATCAAGAATCTATCTATCTCTGCCTTAAATATCCCCACTGACATTACCTCCACAGCCTTTTGTAGCAAAGAATACCACAGATCCGCCACCCTCCTCATCTCCTTCCGAAAAGAACGTCCTTTAATTCTGAGGCTGTGACCTCTAGTCTAGACTCTCACACTTACATATCTCCAATCATATATTGCCTCCGCCACCACCCCAGGCTTGGGAAGGTTGTGATCTCAATGAAGGATACAATGTGGAGAGCTGTGGAACTGGTTAGATGACTGGGGGAGGGTCGTGGGGGGGATTGGGGGGGGGGGGGAATGTGGCAAATGCAGATTCGTTGGAATTGTGGCCTCGAAAATGTTCATGTTTTATTTTTTATTTTTCCTGAAGGAAGGAAACGTCTACTGTGGACTGCGGACCTGCCCAAAGCTGTCCTGTCCGTTTCCAATCTCCACGCCTGACTCCTGTTGTCAGGTTTGCCGAGGTAATTTCAACATTATGTACGTAGAACGTGGAACATATAGTGCCGCACGGCACAGGAACTGGCCCTTCGGCCCATAAGATTGACGCAAAATGCTGGAGTAACTCAGCGGGCCAGGCAGCATCTCTGGAGAGAAGGAGTGGGTGAATGGGTGATGGAGTGGGTCACCCCATTCCTTCTCTCCAGAGATGCTGCCTGTCCCGCTGAGTTACTGCAGCATTTTATGTCCATCTTCGGTGTAAACCAGCGCCTGCAGTTCCTTCCTACACCTTTCGCCCCCCCCCCCCCCATAATATCTGGGCCGGCACGGTGGCGCAGCGGTAGAGTTGCTGCCTCACAGCGCCAGAGACCCGGGTTCGATCCTGACCACGGGTGCTGTCTGTACAGAGTTTGTACGTTCTCCCCGTGACCTGCGTGGGTTTTTTTCCGGCTGCTCCGGTTTCCGATGCAGGTTTGCAGGATAATTGGCTTCTGTAAATTGTAAATTGTCCCTAGTGTGCGTAAAGTAGCGCTAGTGTACGGGGATCGCTGGTCGGCACGGACTCGGTGGGCCAAAGGGCCTGATTCCGCGCTGTCTCTCTAAAGCCTAAAGATGCCTTGGGCCAGAACAATTGGTGCTTCACACTTGACCAGAGAGAGTTGTGCAACGGGGAGACCTGTGGACCATGGACACAAAATGCTGGAGTAACTCAGCAGGACAGGCAGCATCTCCGGAGAGAAGGATGAATGGGTGAAGTAGGGTCTGAAGAAGGGCCTCGACCCGAAACGTCACCCATTCCTTCTCTTCAGAGATGCTGGCTGTCCCGCTGAGTTACTCCAGCATTTTGTGTCTACCATCGATTTAAACAGCGTCTGTAGTTCCTTCCCACACAACCCGTGGACCATAGTTTCGTTCAGAAGCAAGGGCAAGTTCCCCCAATCTTTTGTTTAAGAAGGAACTGCAGATGCTGGAAAATCGAAGGTGGACAAAAGTGCTAGAGAAACTCAGCGGGTGAGGCAGCATCTATGGAGCGAAGGAAATAGGTGACGTTTCGGGCCGAAACCCTTCTTCAGACTGATGCAGGGTGGGGATCGGGAAGAAGAAAGGAAGAGGAGGAACCAGAGGGCTGAGGGAGAGCTGAGAAGGGAGGAGACAGCGATGGCTACCGGAAATTGGAGAAGTCACCATTCTTTCTTCCTTTCTTCTTCCCGCCCCCCCCCCCCCCACCCTGCATCAGTCTGAAGAAGGGTTCGGCCCGAAACGTTGCCTATTTCCTTTGCTCCATAGATGCTGCCGCACCCGCTGAGTTTCTCCAGCAATTTTGTCTACCTCCCACAATCTTTTGCCACTTCCGGGTACCGTTGTCGCGACGATTTGCAAAGACGGGCCCGTCCCACTTGTCAAAGATCATGTCGTGCAACTCCGCCGCTGTGTATCCCGTGTCTGAAGATCTGTTTCCAATAACAGGGGAAGGAGAGTCCTCCTGGGATACAACAGATGCTGGAATCTTCCGCCCACCATCCAACAGAGAAGCGGTAATGTACACAAACTATCGGACTCATCCTCCCTGCTTCGGAGTCAAGAGTCAAGAGTCAAGATTGTTTTATTGTCCTGTGCCCCAGATAGAACAATGACATTGTTACTAGCAGCAGCACAACACAATATGTAAACATAGAACACTGTAAACAATATAATAAACAAGAATAAAATACAGTACATATGTAACTATACATATACTCAGTCTGAAAAAGGATCTCGACCCAAAACGTCAACTATTCCTATTCTCCAGTGATGCCGTCTCACCCGCTGAATTACTCCAGCTTTTTGTGTCTATCTTTGGTTTTAACCCAGCATCTGCAGTTCCTTCCTACACATATACACAACACACATACATATACACAAGATAGACACAAAATGCTGGAGTAACTCAGCGGGACAGGCAAATTATCTGGAATGAATGGGCGACGTTTCGGGTCGACACCCTTCTTCTCGTCACCCATTCCTTCTCTCCAGAGATGCTGCCTGCCGGCTGAGTTACTCAGCATTTTGTATCTATCTTCTGTTTAAACCAGCATCTGGAGTTCCTTTCCACCCATACATATACATATATACATATATATATTCATACAAATGCACACACGTACACATAAAAAACAAACAATAATAGTGTAAAAAGACAAACCAGTGTCCCCAAGTCTATGCAGTTCAGAGCTTATTTGGAGGTTGTAGTGTTTAATAGCCTGATGGCTGCAGGGAAGAAGCTGTTCCCTGAACCTGGACGTTACAGTTTTCAGGCTCCTGTACCTTCTTCCCGATGGCAGTGGTGAGATGACAGTGTGGCCAGGGTGGCGTGGGTCTCTGATGGTGCTGGCTGCCGTTTTGAGGCAGCGACTCTTTCTTGATTTCTTGATTACTAATCATTTCTTGATTAGTACGGGTGTCAGAGGTTATGGGGAGAAGGCAGGAGAATGGAGATAGGAGGGAGAGATAGATCAGCCGTGATTGAATGGCGGAGTCGACTTGATAGACCAAATGGGCTAATTCTGTCCCTATCACTTATGATCATGATTCCTGTAGATCCCGTAGAGTCCTAGAGTCATGGTAACACAGAGTGGAAACAGGCCCTTCGGCCCAACTTGCCCACACTGGCCAACATGTCCCAGGTACACTAGTCCGACCTGCCTGCATTTGTCCCATATCCCTATAAACCTATGAACCTATGTCCTCTGGTCCTCAATTCCCCTACTCTGGGCAAGAGACTCTGTACATCTACCCGATCTATTCCTCTCATTATTTTATACACCTCTATAAGATCACCCCTCATCCTCCTGCGCTCCATGGAATAGAGTCCCAGCCTACTCAACCTCTCCCTATAGCTCACACCCTCTAGTCCTGGCAACATCCTCGTAAATCCTCTCTGAACCCTTTCAAGATTGACAATATGTTTCCTATAACATGGTGCCCAGAACTGAACACAATACTCTAAATGCGGTCTCACCAACGTCTTATACAACTGCAACATGACCTCACGACTTCTATACTCAATACTCTGACTGATGAAGGCCAATGTGCCAAAAACCTTTTTGACCACTTTATCTACCTGCGGCTCGACCTTCAAGGAACCATGCACTTGTAATCCTAGATCCCTCTGCTCTACAACACTACCCAGAGCCCTACCATTCACTGTGTAGGTCCTGCCCTAGTTTGACATCCCAAAATGCAACACCTCAGACTCCTCTGTATTAACTTCCATCAACCATGCCTCCGCCCACCTGGCCAACCGATCCAGATCCTGCTGCAATCGTTCACAACCATCTTCACTATCTGCAAAACCACCCACTTTTGTATCATCAGCAAACTTGCTAATCTTGCCCTGTATGTTCTCATCCAAATCATTGGTGTTGATGACGAACAGTAACGGGCCCAGCACCGAACCCGGAGGCACACCACTAGTCACAGGTTCATTAGTTCATGTCATAGGAACAGAATTGGCCCATTCGACCCATCGAGTCTACTCCGCCATTCTATCTTTCCCTCTCAACCCCATTCTCCTGCCCTCTCCTCATGATCGCTGACACCTGTACTAACCAAGAATCTGTCAATCTCTGCCTTAACAATACCCAACGATGGCCTCCACAGTCTTCTGCGGCAATTAATTCCACAGATTCACTACCCTCTGACTAAAGAAATTCCTCCTCATCTCCTTTCCAAAGGTACGTCCTTTTATTCTGAGGCTGTGCCCTCTTGTCTTAGACTTTCCCAGTAGTGGAAACATCCTCTCCAAATTCACTCTATCCAGTCCTTTCTGGAGTACCTCAACAGGAGATTGGGGGGGGGGGGGGTGTGTGGGGGGGGGGGGGGGGTGGGGGAAGCATTTAGATCAGCTATGATTGAATGGTGGAGTAGAGTTGATGGGCCAAATGGCCTTATTCTTCTCGTACCACTTATGTCCTGATGAACATGAAGATACAGAGTGCAGAATATAGTTCTTAGCATTGTAGCGCATCAAGACCAATGTTCGCAATGGCACGGTGATGCAGCGGTAGAGCTGCCCCCTCACAGCGCCAGGGTCCCGGGTTCGATCCTGACTACGGGTGCTGTCTGCATGGAGTTTGTTCGCGTTCTCGACCCGAAACGTCACCCATTCCTTCTCTCCAGAGATGCTGCCTGTCCCGATGAGTTACCCCAGCACCTTGTGTCTGGCTTCAACTGAATTTAGATAGCAAATGTTCAGTCAGATCAGTATTTTACTAAACTAGGAATATTTTGGAGGAATACAATGTAAATAAAAAATGATGTTGAAATATTTCACGTACACCCGTGGGCGCACATAATGTTTCTGGGTTTAACACCCCCCCCCCGCAAAGGTGCAGGCAAAGTCTCGTTTTAAACCCGTGTTACAAAACGAGCGAAGCATGTTGAAAATCATTTTCAGCACTTGAAATTCCAGATTTTGCACACTGCCAAATGTGTTTGAAGAGCTGAGAGCTGAGGAGGAAATTCCCCAGCCCAATAACACAGATATTTAACACGAACAAGCTGAAATAGTCAGGAAGAAGTCAAATGGGGAATTCAGAAATTCTTTGCGTGGATTGTGTGGGAGTGTGGAACCGAAAGGCCTGTCCCACTTTGGCGACTTTTTAGGCGAGTGCAGGAGACTGCGCTCGCCTCATGATCGCCACATGTTCGCTGGTGGTCTCTGGTGAGTCTCCTTCATGGCCGCGAGGAGTTCCCGCATTCTGGGAACTGGTCGCGGCCTCATATGGTCGCCGCAAATTTTTAAACATGTTGAAACTTTTCTGCGACCAAAAATTGGCACCATGGAGAAAATCAATAATCCTGTAGTCGTAGGTGCAGTTGTAGTGGGGTCGCCATGTAGTTATGGGTAGTCAAGGTAGCCGTAGGTAGTTTTAGTTAATAGCCTTTGTTGACCGGGCATTTTCATTTGGCTCATTGGGGGAAAAATATGCAAGCAGGAGTTTTCAGAACCAAGGGAAACCGACCGGTAATGTTAAATGTCCGCCGAACTTCACAGCTGTGTATCTCTGGCTTATTAAAAGTTGTCTGGCTTCTTAAAAGTGTCTCACTCTTCTCCCCCCTTCTCCCCCCCCTTCTCCCCCTTTCTCCCCCCTTCTCCTCTCCCCCCCCTCCCCCCTCTTTTAAAGGACTTACCGTACACTGTGCTAGCCGTCTTAACCTTCCTGTTCATCGCAGGTTTCACCTTGGGCTTTGC
>CM075983.1:4268423-4386303 GCA_038087875.1 Malacoraja senta | reverse complement strand
TTCCTGAACCACAACCATTCAGCAGTCCTGAACTACTAGCTACCTCATTGGTGACCCTCGGACTACCTTTGTTTAAGAAAGAACTGAAGATGCTGGAAAAAACGTCACCCAAAACGTCACCTATTCTTTCGCTCCGTAGATGCTGCCTCACCCGCTGAGTTTCTCCAGCATTTTTGTCTACCTTGGACTACCTTTGATCGGACTTTGCTGGCTTTACATTAAACCAAATGTTATTCCCTCTATACACTGTGAATGGCTCGATCGTAACCATGTATTGTCTTTTCTCTGACTGGTTAGCATGCAACAAAAGCTTTTAAATGTACCTCGGTACACGTGACAGTAAACTTCCATTCCAATTTCCCTCCGGGGATGAATAAAGTTTTATCGTATCGTAAACTAAACTGAACACCTGAAAGCGTCAAGAATTAACTCCTTCATTTCCCTTGAGAAGGTGATGTTAAGATGCTCTTTTGAACCTCTGCAGAGTGATTGATGAATGGTAACACATATCCAAATGGCAGGACTGTCATATGCTGAGAGAATGGAGCATCTGGGCTTGTACACTCTGGAGTTTAGAAGGATAAGAGGGGATCTCATTGAAACATATAAGATTGTTAAGGGCTTGGACACGCTAGAGGCAGGAAACCTGCCTGATGTTGGGGGAGTCCAGATCCAGGGGCCACAGTTTAAGAATAAGGAGTAAGCCATTTAGAACAGAGACAAGGAAACACTTTTTCTCACAGAGAGTGGTGAGTCTGTGGAATTCTCTGCCTCAGAGGGCGGTGGAGGCCGGTTCTCTGGATGCTTTCAAGAGAGAGCTAGATAGGGCTCTTAAAAATAGCAGAATCAGGGGATATGGGGAGAAGGCAGGAACGGGGTACTGATTGGGGATGATCAGCCATGATCACATTGAATGGCGGTGCTGGCTCGAAGGGCCGAATGGCCTACTCCTGCACCTATTGTCTATTGTCTATTGTCTAAATCAGGATAGCACGACTTTATGTGACTTGTCCAGATTTTTTTAGACGGTGGGAGATTTGAAATAAATGAAAAAAAATATTGAAGATTAACTGAGTAACATGAATGTAACAAGTTGTTTAATGAATCCAGCCTTCGACCCACCGAGTCTCCGCCAACCAGCGATCATCCCGTACGCTGGCACTATCCTACATACTAGGGACAATTTACAATTTTGCCGAAGCCAATTAACCTACACATCTTTGGGGTGTGGGAGGAAACCAGAGCACCCGGAGAAAACCCATGTGGTCACAGGGAGAATGTACAAACTTCATGTAGACAGCACCCGTAGTCAGGATCGAACCTGAGTCTCTGATACTGTAAGGCAGCAACTTAACCGTTGCGCCACAAATTCATTTAACTTTTATTTTTCTCACAGAATATTTGTGTTTGAGTTTGTTTATTGTCACGTATACCAAGGTACAGTGAAAAGCTGTTTAAGAAGGAACTGCAGATGCTGGAAAATCGAAGGTACACAAAAATGCTGGAGAAACTCAGCGGGTGCAGCAGCATCTATGGAGCGAAAGAAATAGGCAACGTTTCGGGCCAAAACCCTCACATCAGACTGAAGAAGGGTTTTGGCCCGAAACGTTGCCTATTTCCTTCGCTCCATAGATGCTGCTGCACCCGCTGAGTTTCTCCAGCATTTTTGTGTACCTACATTGAAAAGCTGTCAGCAGGAAGACAATACATGATTACAACCGAGCCACGCACAATGTATAAAATACAGGATAAAGGGAATAACATGAACAATAATTTTTTTGAAGCACATGCCATCAAAAGGTTTGTGTTAAATGCAGTTATTTGGGGGCGAATTTTAAGGCCCTGTCCCAGGGTGCGAGTTCATTCCAAGAGCTCTCCCGAGTTTAAAAAAAATCAAACTCGTGGTAAGCACGGAGAATGAACGTAGCGGGTACGTCGGAGCTCGGGGACGTCTCTTAGTGGCTCGTAACGCTAACGGCAAGTACTCGGGAAGACTCGCTAACGGCAGGTAAGCACGGGAAGACGCGTGAAGATTTTTCAACATGTTGAAAAGTGTCCACGAGAGCCCCGAGTACCAACGAGTTCGAATCAGGGCAAACTCGGGAGAGCTCTTGGAATGAGCTCGTACCGTGGGACAGGGCTAATAGGCTGCGATCGTCAAAGATCCTGACTATTAATCTGAAAAAAATGTAAAGATCCAAAGGAATAAAAGATTTTAACGTAACGATTTCCCCAACAATATATTAAATCCCATGTTTTGGACTCTAATGGAAAGTAATATTTATTTATTAATATATGCAAAACTCAACAGTTTATCAAAGGGACTGCACAGCACATCAAACTAGTCCTGTAAGTGAGTGAAGTACATTTACAATCTTTGGCGTGCAGACTATTGTCTCTTGTCTATTTCTTAAAGATAGAGGAGTCAGGGGATATGGGGAGAAGGCAGGAACGGGGTACTGATTGGGGATGATCAGCCGTGATCACATTGAATGGCGGTGCTGGCTCGAAGGGCCGAATGGTCTACTCCTGCATCTATTGTCTATTGTCTGAAGAAGGGTTTCGGCCCGAAACGTTGCCTATTTCCTTCGCTCCATAGATGCTGCTGCACCCGCTGAGTTTCTCCAGCATTTTTGTGTATTGTCTATTGACTATTGGTAACAGAACTTTGAGTTTTTTATTTTATATTTTGCAGGTGAAGTACTTTTCCTAGTGTTTTAACTATGAAACATAGAAACATAGAAAATAATTGCAGGTGGAGGCCATTTGGCCCTTCGAGCCAGCACCGCCGTTCATTGTGATCATGGCTGATCGTCCCCTATCAATAACCCGTGCCTGCCTTCTCCCCATATCCCTTGATTCCACTAGCCCCTAGAGCTCTATCTAACTCTCTCTTAAATCCATCCAGTGATTTGGCCTCCACTGCCCTCTGTGGCAGGGAATTCCATAAATTCACAACTCTCTGGGTGAAAAAGTTATTTCTCACCTCAGTCTTAAATGACCTCCCCTTTATTCTAAGACTGTGGCCCCTGGTTCTGGACTCGCCCAACATTGGGAACATTTTTCCTGCATCCAGCTTGTCCAGTCCTTTTATAATTTTATATGTAAACTATTATTAATTAAAATTAACTTGAACTCCCTCAACCTATTCACACCAAGAAAGCATTAAAAATAAACATGGAACATAGCACAGTACCGCGATGTTTCAACCCACAATGTTTGTGCTGAACATGATGTTCAGAACTGATCTCATCTGCCAGTACATCATCCATATCCCTCTGTGTGGGAAGGAACTGCAGATGCTGGTTTAAATCGAAGGCAGACACAAAATGCTGGAGTAACTCAGCGGGACAGGCAGCATCGCTGGAGAGAAGGAATGGGTGACGATTCGGGTCGAGACCCTTCTTCAGACTCTCTCTCTCTCTCCATATCCCTCTCTTCCCTGCACTTCTATACGCCTATCTAAAGGCTTTGTAAGCACAACTATCGCATCCGTTTCCACCACCACCCTTGGCAGCGCGGACCAGGCCCCCACCACTCTCCGTGTAAAAAGTCTTGCACGGCACTTCTCCATTAAACTTTCCCCCTCTCACCTAATAGCTATGGTGTCTAGTGTTGGACGTTTCCACCTTGGGATAAAGATTCTGAATGTCTACCCTATCCATGCCTCTCAGAATTATATATATTTTTATCGTCTCCCCTCAACCCCCGACATGCCCAGAGAAAACGTTGCCCATATGAGCAGCAGTATCTAGCTTTTCCAGTACATATAATAAATATTTGGAAAGTAGCATATTTCAAAACTTGCAATATCATTTGTACTCACTTTACATTGCTAATTACTCCCCACTAGAACAGAATTCTAAACGTGTGATTATTCTACTGCAAAAAGGTACTCAAATAATGAATGTTGGTTCATGTTTCAAACCTATAGATTTTCTTGAGCTGTTAATTGTTCTTAGATTTTTTTTCTGCAGAAAGGTTTAAGGGCCTGTCCCACTTGACGATTTTTTCGGCGACTGCCAGCATCATTCACTGACGTATCAGGTCGCGGAAAAAGTTGCGGCGTGATGCGGCGTGACGACGTATTGTCGCGCGTTGTTTTTTCAAGTGTCGCAACATATGTTTAGTCGCCGCTGGATTTTGAAATGTTCAACATCTTTTGGTGACCCTGATATAACGCTGGCAAAAATCGCCGAAAAAAATCGCCAAAAGTGGGACAGGCCCTTTACGTTTATTATTGTCACGTGTACCAATAGACAATAGACAATAGACAATAGGTGCAGGAGTAGGTCATTCGGCCTTTCGAGCCAGCACCGCCATTCAATGTGATCATGGTTGATCATCCCCAAACAGTACCCCGTTCCTGCCTTCTCCCCATATCCGCTGACTCCGCTATCATTAAAAGCCCTATCTAGCTCTCTCTTGAAAGCATCCAGAGAACCTGCCTCCACTGCCCTCTGAGGCAGAGAATTCCACAGACTCACCACTCTCTGTGAGAAAACGTTTTTCATTGTCTACATTCTAAATGACTTACCCCTTATTCTTAAACTGTGGCCCCTGGTTCTGGACTCCCCCAACACCGGGAACATGTTTCCTGCCTCTAGAGTGTCCAAACCAACAATCTTATACGTTTCAATGAGATTTATACGTTTCAAACCGAGGTACAGTGAAAAGCTTTTGTTTTGCGTGCCGTCCAATCAAATCAGATAATGCTATATATGAATACAAGGCAGATCAAAGAGAAAGGTACTATAGTGATGAGAATATATACTTCTCAGCATTATAGCCAAACAGTTCCAGAGAAAAAGGCCAATGTTTCAGTTTAGTTTATTGTCACGTGTACCGAGGTGGGCCTGCACCATAGCACATGGAAGGACTGTTGAGAAGTCTGATAACAGAGGGGAAGAAGCTGATGCTGGTATAATTTCAGGTATAAAGCTGGTATAATTTTCCATCTCTTTGGGACTAGACAAACTGCTTATTGCAGCGTCAGGCTCACATCAATATGTGCGGACAGGTAAACTCATGCATTTGTAAAGTACAGAAGTGCAGTTTAATTTTATCTTTAAATGATGGTGAATTGATGTTCATTTAAAAAACACAAAGTGCTGGAGTAACCTAGCTGGTCAAGCAGCATCACTGGAGAATATGGATAGGACGTTTCATTTCAGGACCCTTCTTCAGACTGGAGAATGATCCCGACTCTAAATGTCACCTGTTCATGATCTCCAGAGATGCTGTCTGAAGAAGGGTCCCGACCGGAAACGTCTCCTATTCATGGTCTTCAGTGATGCTGCCTGACCCGCTTTGTGTCTTTTTTTCAATAAACCAGCATCTGCAGTTCCTTGTATCATCATGTTCTTATACACGCCATTTTAATTGTATTCTGGCTGAAGACGTATGGTTGAGAACCACACATATTAAATGGGCGTGATTACTGAAGGCTTTATCTTTCATCTTTAATCTCAGAAATTTTCTCATTATTTAATTACCTCCATTTTCATCAATGTTTTAGTTTAGTTTAGCTTAGAGATACAGCGTGTAAACAGGTGCGTAAACAGGCCTTTATAACAAGAGGAATCGAATATAGCAAAGAGGTCCTTCTCCAGTTGTACAGAGCCCTAGTGAGACCACACCTGGAGTATTGTGTGCAGTTTTGGTCCCCTAATTTGAGGAATGACATTCTTGCTATTGAGGGAGTGCAGCGTAGGTTTACAAGGTTAATTCCCGGGATGGCGGGACTGTCATATGCTGAGAGAATGGAGCAGCTGGGCTTGTACACTCTGGAGTTTAGAAGGATGAGAGGCCATCTCATTGAAACATATAAGATTGTTAAGGGCTTGGACACACTAGAGGCAGGAAACATGTTCCCGATGTTGGGGGAGTCCACAACCAGGGGCCACAGTTTAAGAATAAGGAGTAAGCCATTTAGAATGGAGACGAGGAAACACTTTTTCTCACAGAGAGTGGTGAGTCTGTGGAATTCTCTGCCTCAGAGGGTGATGGAGGCAGGTTCTCTGGATGCTTTCAAGAGAGAGCTAGATAGGGCTCTTAAAAATAGCGGAGTCAGGGGATATGGGGAGAAGGCAGGAACGGGGGGGATGATCAGCCATGATCACATTGAATGGCGGTGCTGGCTCGAAGGGCCGAATGGCCTTCTCCTGCACCTATTGTCTATTGTCTATTGTCTATCGGCCCACCGAGTCCGCTCCGACCAGCGATCCCTGCACGTTAACACTATCCTTCACCCACTCGGGACAATGTACATTTTTACATATACCAAGCCAATTAACCTACAAACCTGTACGTCTTTGGAGTGTGGGAGGAAACCGAAGATCTCGGAGAAAACCCACGCAGGTCACGGGGAGAACGTACAAACTCCGTACAGGCAGCACCCTTAGTCGGGATCAAACCCGGGTCTCCGGCGCTGTCAGTCAGCAAACTCTACCGCTGCGCCACTGGGCCGCCCCCTTTAGAACAATCAATCAGACCGTCAGCATGCGAGGTATTAGATAGATGATTTAGTTTCAAATTTAAATCTAATCTCAATATTTACATCTTTGGTAATATCGTTACTTTAATGTCAAGGAGATTGTGATCACATTGATCGGGCAAGGTAAGTAATTTGAAACTAAAAAGACATAAGAAACTGCAGATGCTGGAATCTTGAGCAAAGTTCAAAGTGCTGGAGTAACTCAGCGGGTCAGGCAGCATCTGTGGAGGAAATGGACAAGTGGTTTTGGATCAGGACCTTTCTTCAGACTGATTGGAAAAATGTGGGAGAAAGCTGGAAAAGAGGGGATGGGATAAAGCCTGGAAGTATTAGGTGGGGGGGAGGGGAGGGTTGATTGGCATATGGGTGGATAAAGGCTAGAGATGGAAACAGAAGAGAAGAGATGAGAAGAGAAGAGAAGAGAAGAGAAGAGAAGAGAAGAGAAGAGAAGAGAAGAGAAGAGAAGAGAAGAGAAGAGAAGAGAAGAGAGAAGATAAGTGCAGAAGAAGGGATTTGAAACATAATACAGTACAGCACAGGAACCGGCCATTCGGCACACAATGTGCTGAACATGATGCCAAGTTAAACCAAGTTAACACAAAGCTGGGTGGCAGTGTGAACTGTGAGGAGGATGCTATGAGAATGCAGGGTGACTTGGACAGGTTGGGGGAGTGGACAGATGCATGGCAGATGAAGTTTAATGCGGGATAAATGTGAGGTTATCCACATTGGTAGCAAAAACAGGAAGGCAGATTACTATCTAAATAGCGTCAAGTTGGGAAAAGGGGAAGTACAACGGGATCTGGGGGGTCCTTGTACATCAGTCTATGAAAGTAAGCATGCAGGTACAGCAGGCAGTGAAGAAAGCGAATGGCATGTTGGCCTTTATAACAAGAGGAATCGAATATAGGAGCAAAGAGGTCCTTCTGCAGTTGTACAGAGCCCTAGTGAGACCACACCTGGAGTATTGTGTGCAGTTTTGGTCCCTTAATTTGAGGAAGGACATTCTTGCTATTGAGGGAGTGCAGCGTAGGTTTACAAGGTTAATTCCCGGGATGGGGGGACTGTCATATGCTGAGAGAATGGAGCAGCTGGGCTTGTACACTCTGGAGTTTAGAAGGATGAGAGGGTATCTCATAGAAACATATAAGATTGTTAAGGGCTTGGACACGCTGGAGGCAGGAAATATGTTCCCGATGTTGGGGGAGTCCAGAACCAGGGTCCACAGTTTAAGAATAAGGAGAAAGCCATTTTAAACGGAGACGAGGAAACACTTTTTCTCACAGAGAGTGGTGAGTCTGTGGAATTCTCTGCCTCAGAGGGCAGTGGAGGCGGGTTTTCTGGATGCTTTCAAGAGAGAGCTAGATAGGGCTTAAAAATAGCGGAGTCAGGGGATATGGAGAGAAGGCAGGAACGGGGTACTGATTGGGGATGATCAGCCATGATCACATTGAATGGCGGTGCTGGCTCAAAGGGCCGAATGGCCTACTCCTGCACCTATTGTCTATTGTCTATTGTCTATTAAACTGATCTCATCTGCCATCTCATATGATCCATTTCCCTCTATTCCCTGCATTTCCATGTGCCTATTAAAAAGCTTCTTTAATACTGCTATAGTATCTCCCGTCACCACCACCCCAGGCAATGCGTTCCACTTCCCCAACATTCTCCTGTGTAAAAAAAAACTGGTCCCACATATCTCCATTCAACGTTTCCCCTCTCACCTTACAGTTATGAAGTGGGGCGACTGAGGAAGGGGAAAGGGGGGGACCTCAGAGTGAAATGTAAGTTGAGATTGTCATCACATAATGCTTATAGATTCACAGTAATAAAAAAGACTTGCCCGCACCTCTCCATTAAACTTTCCCCCTCTCACCTTACAGCTATGAAATGGAAGGGACTGGGGAAGGGGAAAGGGGGGAATCAAGAGGGAAATGTAATCTGAGATAGACACAAAAAGCTGGAGAAACTCAGCGTTCTGACCCGCTGAATGACTCCAGCTTTTTGTGTCTATCTTCGGTTTAAACCAGCATCTGCAGTTCCTTCCTACACATATGTAATCTGAGATTGTCTCTACATAATGCTTATAAATTCAGAGTAACCAGGTAATACTATTAATTGCATTAGTGACATTAATATCAGTCATTCTGATATAGGTCAAGACGTGTGGGTTTGTGGTAAAGATTGTAAATCGACCTTAGTGTGTACGTTAGTGCTAGTGTACAGGGATCGCTGGTCGGCGCGGACTCGGTGGGCCGCACTGGATCACTAAACCAAACGAAACTAAGCATTCTTAATTTCATGTTATTAATTTCTGCTGATTCGTCAAGCTGAAGTATTTTGTTAATTTTAAGACAATAATAGCAGATTTAGAAATCTCATAATAAGTGTGAGTATGTTTATCTTTGTTCCATACGGTACTAGTACATAAGATCATAAGATAGTCATAGAGTGATACAGTGTGGAAACAGGCCCTTCGGCCCAACTCGCCCACACCGGCCAACAATGTCCCAGCTACACTAGTCCCACTTTTCTGCGCTTGGTCCATATCCCTCCAAACCTGTCCTATCCATGTACCTGTCTAACAGTTTCTTAAACGATGGGATAGTCCCAGCCTCAACTAGAGATTAGAGATTAGAGATTCCTTTATTTGTCATTCAGACCTTTCGGTCTGAACGAAATTTCGTTGCCTGCAGTCATACATATAATAATAAATAACAAAACACACAATAAACACAAATTAACATCCACCACAGTGAGTTCAACAGGCACCTCCTCACTGTGATGGAGGCAAAAGTCTTAAAGTCTCTGTCTCTTCCCTCCTTGTTCTCCCTCTGCGCTGAGGTGATCCAGGCTTCTGATGTTGTGACCCCACCGGGTGATGGTAAGTAAGGCAATCCCGCGGCTGAATCCGTGCTCCGTCCGCGACGGGCCGGTTCAAACTCCGCGGCCCGGGTTGGCTGAGGCTGCCGAAGCTGCCGCCCTCCAGTCCAGCGGACGCAGCTGTAGTTGCGGGAGCCCCAGAAAAACAGGTCACCAACCTGTGACCTGCGCGCTCCCGACGATGTCGTCCACTGGGCCAGCCGCGGCCGAGCCTCCGGACTCAGGTCGCCACCAGCGCCCTCGGTCGCCACCACTGGAACGCCACCGCAGCCCCGAAGTTGGCCAGCCCCGCGCTGGTAAGTCCTGGCTCTGCCTCCGGAGCCTCGAGGTCGGTCGGTCGCTCGCAGTTGGAGTTGGAGGCCGGCAGCTCCGCCATTAGGCCTCAGCGCAGACGGAGGCAGAGAAGGGGGATACGACAAAAAAAAGTCGCATTCCCCCGAAGGAAGAGACAAAAGTCATGTTTCACCCCCGCACCCCACACATACACAACCCAATAAACTAAAATTTAACTAAAACAGGACAAAAGAAAACAACAAAAAAAGTAAAAACAGACGGACTGCAGGCAAGCCGCTGCTGTACGACAGCGTCGCCACTTCCGGCCACCTCCTCCTCTGGCAGCTTGTTCCATAAACTACCTCCTCTGGCAGCTTGTTCCATAAACCCACCACCCTTTGTGTGAAATGGTTACCCCTCGGATTCCTATTAAATCTTTTCCCTTTCACCTTGAACCTACTGGTCCTCGATTACCCTACTCTGGGTCAAAGACTCTGGTCCTCGATTACCCTACTCTGGGTCAAAGACTCTGTGCATCTACCCGATCTATTACTCTCATGATTTTGTACACCTCTATAAGTTCCCCCCTCTTCCTCCTGCACCCCATGGAATAGAGACCCAGCCTGCTCAACTTCTCCCTATAGCTCACACCATCTAGTCCTGGCAACATCCCCATAAATCTTTTCTGAACCCTTCTCAATGCTGACCTCGCATACGGTTCGTGTGAAGTTTGCACCTTCTCCCTGTGTCCGTGTGGGTTTCCTCTGGGTGCCCCACATCCCAAGGACGTGCAGGTTCGTAGGTTAATTGACTTTTGTAAATTGCCCCTAGTGTATAGGGTGTGTATCAAAAGAGGAATAACATATAATTATGGGCCTGTCCCACTTAGGCGACTTTTTAGGCAACTACAGGAGACTATGCAGTCGCCACATGGTCGCCACATGTTCGCGGGTGGTTGCCGGGGAGTCGCCTTCATGGTCTTGAGGAGTTCCCGCATTCTGGGAACGTCGCAGCTTCATTCTGATCGCCGCGAATTTTTCAACATGTAGGTGCAGTGGTAGTGGGTTGCCAGGAGGTCGTAGGTTCTCGTAGGTTGTAGCTGGTGATGACCAGTGAATTTCATTGGCTCATTGGGAAAAAAAACGTAAGCAGTAGTTTTCAGAACCAAGGATAACCGACCGGTAATGTTTAATGTCCGCCGAGCTTCACAGCCGTGTATCTCTGGCTTCTTAAAAGTTGTCTCCACTCCTTCTCCCCCTTCTCCCCCCTCTCCCCCCTCTCCCCACCTCCTCCCCCTCCCCCCCCTCTTTTAAAGGACATAAGTGACTCTTCCCGTACACTGTGCTTTCACCGTCTTAATTACAGCGCCAACCTTCCTGTTCATCGTGGTGTGTGTCTGTATCACCTTGGCTTTGCACCGTGTGAATTTCAGACAGCGCCTCCCCCCGCTTGCCCTGTCCCCCGCCTGCATGAAGGAAGCGATGTGTGTGTGTGTGTGTGTGTGTGTGTGTGCGTGCGTGCGTGCGTGCGTGCGTGTGTGTGTGTGTGTGTGCGTGCGTGCGTGCGTGCGTGCGTGCGTGCGTGCGTGCGTGCGTGCGTGCGTGCGTGCGTGCGTGCGTGCGTGCGTGCGTGCGTGCGTGCGTGCGTGTGTGTGTGTGTGCGTGCGTGCGTGCGTGCGTGCGTGCGTGCGTGCGTGCGTGTGTGTGTGTGTGTGTGTGTGTGCGTGCGTGCGTGCGTGCGTGCGTGCGTGCGTGTGTGTCACTCTGACAGTCGCCAGTATTTCAGAGACCTGCTACGACTTCACAGTCGCTGGTAGTCGCCTGAAACATCGCCTAAGTGAGACAGGCTCATTACTGCGAACGGGTGATGCTGGTCAGCACGGACTTGGTGGGCTGAAGGGGCTGTTTCCATGCTGTACCTTTAAAAATAATAATAAATCTACTTTCTATCGTGCCCTGACATCAGTTGTATAAATCCTACCCCATTTGACTGCCCAAAATACTTAATTGCTGCTCATTTCTTTACATGTTTTGAATGTTTCTATGAAAAGATAGCACTTAATTGCAACAAAATCATGATGGATAGAAGCACAGTCATAATAAACTGATAACTACAACATTGAAAAACAACCCCATGCTTTCTGACCTTAAACCATTGGAGGATATCAACAAGTGTGAATTTTTAGATAGACACATATTGTTGGAGTAACTCTGTGGATCAGGCAGCATCTCTGGAGAAAAAGGATTTCCATTCTGAAGAAGGGCCCTGTGGCGAAACGTCCCCATCCTTTTTCCTCAGAGATGATGCCTGATCTGCTGAGTCACTCCAGTGTCTTTTTACGGTTTAAACCAGCATCTGCAGTTCCTTTCTGCACATTTTACATTTTTAGCAGCGTTGCAATGCACAGCATACATCCACTAGAAGGGTCTCAACCCGAAACGTCACCCATTCCTTCCCTCCATAGATGCTGCCTGTCCCGCTGAGTTACTCCAGCATTTTGTGTCTACCTTCGATACATTCACTATTACTCTTCTCATTAAATCTATTGAAGAAATTCATATAGGCTAACCTTGCCCTTTCTAGTTAAATTACTATTTCTTTCAGCCTGAAGACCACATTCACTAAAAATCAGAAGTTTATGGTAAAACATTGCCTGAAATTCCGGTTGCCAAACACTTTAATTCTCCTTCCCAATCCCACACTTTCTGTCTGGGGCCTCCTCCATTCCCAGGGTCAGGCCAAACGCAAATTGGAGGAACAGGACCTCATATTTCGCTTGGGCAGCTTACACCCCAGCGGTATGAACATTGAATTCTCTAACTTCAAATAACCCCTGCACTCCCTCTCCCTCATTCCCTCCCCCACCCAAGTTGCACCAGGTTCCCGTTCTCAGCTAGCAAACAGCTAACAATGGCCTATTTTCTTTATCATCGTTACCTTTTTGCATATATTTCATTCATCTGTGCTATATCTCTCGACATCACTGTCTCCATCTCTCGTTTCCCTTTCCCCTAGTCTGAAGAAGGGTCTCGAACCAAAACGTCCCCATTCCTCTCTCCAGAGATGCTGCCTGAGTTACTTGGCATTTTGTGTCCATCTTCGGATTAAACCAGCATCTGCAGCTCCTTCCTGCACATTGCCTGAAATTAAGTAATTAATGAAGTGCCACAAGGACTGTTTACTATCATTAACAATCCTCGTCCTTCTTGTGGTGGACAGCACTCCCTTTGCATTACTGGCAGTCAATAACCATATAACCACATAACCATATAACAATTACAGCACGGAAACAGGCCATCTCGGCCCTTCTAGTCCGTGCCGAACACTTACTCTCACCTAGTCCCATCTACCTGCACGCAGACCATAACCCTCCATTCCTTTCCCGTCCATATACCTATCCAATTTATTGTTAAATGATAAAAACGAACCTGCCTCCACCACTTCCACTGGAAGCTCATGCCACACAGCTACCACTTTGAGTAAAGAAGTTCCACCTCATGTTACCCCTAAACTTCTGTCCCTTAATTCTCAAATCATGTCCTCTTGTTTGAATCTTCCCTACTCTCAATGGAAAAAGCTTATCCACATCAACTCTGTCTATCCTTCTCATCATTTTAAATACCTCTATCAAGTCCCCCCTTAACCTTCTGCGCTCCAAAGAATAAAGACCTATATTGTTCAACCTTTCTCTGTAACGTAGGTGCTGAAACCCAGGCAACATTCTAGTAAATCTCCTCTGTACTCTCTCTAATTTGTTGACATCTTTCCTATAATTTGGTGACCAAAATTGTACTCCATACTCCAGAATTGGCCTCACCAATGCCTTGTACAATTTTAACATTACATCCCAACTTCTATATTCAATGCTCTGATTTATAAAGGCCAGCACACCAAAAGCTTTCTTTACCACCCTATCTACATGAGATTCCACCTTTTGTTTTTCTCAAGATTCCAGCATCTGCAGCTCATTAAATTCATTAACAGCTCATTAACAGCAATGTTCAATCTTTACCCACAGGAATGTACAAAATCATGAGAGGAATAGATCGGGTAAATGCGTAGTGTCTTTTTTCCTAGAGTATGAGAATCAGAGACCACATTTAGAGCATTGTGTTCAATTTCGGGCACCATGTTACAGGAAAGATGTTGTCAAGCTGGAAAGGGTGCAGTGAAGATTTACAAGGATGTTGCCAGGACTCGAGGGCCTGAGCTACAGGGAGAGGTTGGGCTGGCTGGGACTATAACCAGTGGTCACACGGTTTAAGAATAAGGGGTAAGCCATTTAGGACTGAGATGAGGAAAAACGTTTTCACCCAGAGAGTTGGGAATATGTGGAATTCTCTGCCACAGAAGTCTTCTTCTTCTTCTTGCGTATGGCGTGCACAGCCTAAAGTTGTAGGACAACTTGTTCTATTTGATCTTATTTGATTGTGCACGCCAGGTTGATTGCATTCGTCGAAACAGGGCGGACCATGTGAAGGTTGCAATCTCCCATCCCGCCACAGAAGACAGTGGAGGCCAATTCATTGGATATATTCAAGAGAGAATTAGATTTAGCTCATAGGGCTAAAGGAATCAAGGGATATGGGGAAAAAGCAGGAACGAGGTACTGATTTTAGATGATCAGCCATGATCATATTGAATGGCGGCGCTGGCTCGAATGGCCAACTGGCCTACTCCTGCACCTATTTGCTATGTTTCTATTCCTTGGAGCGCAGGAGGATGAGGGATGATCTCATAGAAGTGTACAAAATCATCAGGGGAATTGATCGGGTATGACTGTGTATGAAGCACAACCTGTATTCTTAGTTCAACATTGAGCGACAAAAATGTGGTTGAAACGTAAACAAACCGGTGTGTAGATTGATGATGCATGTGAATCAATCACACTTAGCCAGCATCACTAACTCCACCCCATTATAACATTTATACTAACGCCCATTCCCAGCACCGTTAGTTGAAGCAGCCAGGATGAACTGACAACACCTCGTTTTGTAATGCTGCCAAGTTAATGTGCTGATTAAAGATGTGTGTAAATCTTATACTGTTTGAAGTGATCTGCACGGTGGAGGCCGGTTCTCTGGATGCTTTCAAGAGAGAGCTAGATAGGGCTTGAAAATAGCGGAGTCAGGGGATATGGGGAGAAGGCAGGAACGGGGTACTGATTTGGGATGATCAGCCATGATCACATTGAATGGCGGTGCTGGCTTGAAGGGCCGAATGGCCTACTCCTGCACCTATTGTGTATTGTCTATTGTCTAAAAGCTTGCTGATTTAATAAAGTTTTGAGGGGGACGGACTCAACACTGCAATATAATTTGGAGACGTTATGAACTGCGGTGCTAGAATCTTGAGTAAAACAAAAGTACTGGAGGAACTCAACGGGTTAGGCAGCATCTGTGGAAGGAATGGATAGGTGATGTTTCGTTTCGGGATAATCTGAAGAGGCATCCTGATGCAAAATGGCTCCTATCTATTCCCTATTTTGAGGCTGCCTGACCCGCTGAGTTACAATAGACAATAAACAATAGACAAGAGGTGCAGGAGTAAGCCATTTGGCCCTTCGAGCCAGCACCGCCATTCACTGTGATCATGGCTGATCATCCACAATCAGTACCCCATTCCTGCCTTCTCACCATATCCCCTGACTCCAATATCTTTAAGAGCTCTATCTAACTCTCTTGAAAGCATCCAGAGAACTGGCCTCCAACGCCCACTGTGGCAGAGAATTCCACAGATTCACAACTCTCTGGGTGAAAAAGTTTTTCCTCATCTCTGTTCGAAATGGCTTACCCCTTATTCTCAAACTGTGGCCCCTGGTTCTGGACTTCCCCAACATCAGGAACATGTTTCCTGCCTCTAGCGTGTCCAACCCCTTAATAATCTTATATGTTTCAATAAGATAACCTCTCATCCTTCTAAATTCCAGAGCAAACAAGCCCAGCCGCTCCATTCTATCAACATATGACAGTCCCGCCATCCCGGGAACTCCAGCACTTTGTGTCTTGCCGCAATGTTTTTGGGATGTGGGAGGAAACCGGAGCACCAGGAATAAACCCACATGGTTACAGGGAGAACGTGCAATAGACAGCACCCGTAGTCAGCATCTAATCCGGGTCTCTGGCGCTGTGAGGCAGCAACTCTACCGCTGCGCCACCGTGCTGCCCTGATGAACAGAGAGTTCTTTAATTTGTGTTAAGGGAAACAGCCGGGCTGGAGTACAGAGATTAAAGCATAAAGTTCTGGAAATGCAAAGCCAGCGACAGGAGAGTCAAATTCCCGAACCCCCCACAGCAGTCGAGCTGATGGGCCCGATGTGAAGACTTTAGACTTTAGAGATACAGCGCAGAAACAGGCCCTTCGGCCCACCAAGTCCAGACCAGACTGCGATCACCCCGTACACTAGCACTACCCTTACCAAAATTAACAACCCCACTCTCACTATTGATGGCACCACTGTCTCCCCATCTCCTCAGGCCCGCAACCTTGGCGTGATCTTTGACTCAACCCTCTCCCTTGAGCCTCACATCCGCCATGTTGTCAAAACATCATTTTTTCACCTCCGCAACATTGCCAAAATCAGACCCTCTCTCACACCCCCCGCTGCTGAAAGACTCATCCATGCCTTCATCTCCTCCCGACTGGACTACTGTAACTCTCTTCTCTTTGGCATTAATTCCAGCAGCATCAACCGACTCCAACTGGTCCAGAATGCAGCCGCCCGACTCATCACCCACACCAAATCCTGGCACCACATCACCCCAGTTCTCAAAGAACTTCACTGGCTTCCCATTTCCCACCGGATCATCTACAAAATCCTGGTCCTCACCTACAAAGCCCTCAACCACTTGGCCCCCCCTTATCTCACTGACCTCCTCTCCCCCTACCAACCCTCACGGTCCCTCAGATCCACATCAGCCGGTCTCCTCTCCATTCCGAAATCCAACCTCTGCACTTTTGGAAACAGAGCCTTCTCCAGGGCAGCTCCCAGGCTCTGGAACTCCCTCCCACAACCGGTCCGAAATTCTGAGTCCCTCACCATCCTCCAGTCCCGCCTCAAGACCCATCTCTTCACTTCTGCATACCCTTAGTCCCATGTCCCCCTCCCCTTTGCATCTCTGTCTTACTGCTCTATTTTGTTTTGTTCTTGACTCTCCATGTAAAGCGACTTTGAGTCCTTGAAAAGCGCTATACAAATAAAATGTATTATTATTATTATTACCCTACACATTAGAAACCATTTACAATTCATGGTCACAGAAGGCTGTGGAGGCCAAGTCAATGGATATTTTTAAGGCAGAGATAGATAGGTTCTCGATTAGTAGGGGCGTCAGGGGTTATGGGGAGAAGGTTAGAGAATGGAGTTTGGAGGGAGAGATTGATCAGCCATGATTGACTGGCAGAGTAGACTTGATGGGCCGAATGGCCTAATTCTGCTCCTATCACTTATGAACTTATGAACAATTTACAGATGACAATTAACCTACAAACCTGTACTTTGGAGTGTTACTAGTTGCTCAACTTCCTCCTACCAGGCATACTTTAGAAGTCTGAGGGAATATTTTTCATCGGCCTGGATGAACACATCCCTGGGAACACACAAAAAAAAGTCAATTCTCCCACTGGACTAAACAGCTCACTGGGTTTCTCTCTCATCCACCATATTGAACGATCTCTCGCTGCACCACCAGTGTGCCACGACTCCAGTATCTTAAACCCCACAAAATGCACGCGTTAGTGAATAAAGCTCCATCTCCTGCAATGGCCAACTCCACAAGCTTCACTATGAAGACAAGGCGTGCAGCAGGGTTAAGGGTTCACACCACCTGTAGCCACCAGCAACCTCCTGACTTGAGATTTCTTTGTCACTGATCCAAATCCTGGAGCTCGCTATTGGGAGAGCTGCTGCCTCACAATGCCGCAGGCCCTGGGTGACACAAGGGCGCAGCGGTAGAGTTGCTGCCTCACAGCACCAGAGACCTGGGTTCGATCCTTGCGACGGGTGTTGCCTGTGCAGAGTTTGTACGTTCTCTGCGTGACCGGCGTGGGATTTCTCCTGGGATTTCTCTTTTCTCCCAGTTCTCCCAAGACCTGCAGGTTTGTATGCTTGGTAACATTGTAAATGTGTGCAGGATAGTGTTAGTGTGGTGGCTGGTTGGCACGGACTCGATGGGCCAAAGGGCCTGTTTCCGCGCTGTATCTCTAAACTAAACTAAATTATAGCACTCTGGGATATTGTCACCAAAATGAATGCAGCACCTTAAGAAGGTCGCGCTCCATCATTAACTTCTTTCATTTTAGTTCAGTTCATTGCCACGTGCACCGAGGTACAGTGAAACGCTGTTGGTTGCATGATAACCAGTCAGTGGAAAGACTGTAACTAATTACAATCGAGCTGTGTACAGATACAGGACAAAGGGAATAACGTATAGTGCAAGATAAACCCCAGTAAATTCTGATTAAAGATGTGTAGGAAGGAACTGCAGAAGCTGGCTTAAACTGAAGATAGACACAAAAAGCTGGAGAAACTCAGCGGGTCAGGCAGCAATTCTGGAGAAAAGGAACAGGTGACGTTTCGGGTCTGAAGAAGGGTCTCGACCCAAAATGTCACCTATTCCTTTTCTCCAGAGATGCTGCCTGACCCGCTGAGCTACTCCGATTAATGATAGTCCCAGGGTCTCCAATGGCGTAGACGGTAGGTCAGGACCACTCTCTGGTAGTTGGTGGGACGGTTCAGTTTCTTGAGAACTGTTGGGAAGAAACTGCATCTGAATCTGGAGGTGTGCGTTTTCAGGAAAGCGTGGCAGGAAAGAATCAATTCATTTCCAGACAGTCCAACTTCTCAAGATGAATTAGCAGCGGGTGGTATTGGCAGCCTTGTCAGCAACATTACATCCCGAAAATGAAATTACAGAAACTTCAATAAGAAAATCACTTGATTTTTCTGGACCTTCAAGTTTACAATGCATTTTGTGACAACCTCGAGCATTAAATCTTCTCCTCTCTCAAGATTCTCTATTCTCTCTTCCATACTTCCTCTGTCAGTTGAATCATTCCATGAACCAATGACTTTCACAATGGATATAAATCTAATGCCTTTAAATCTACTCAAAAGCTTTACTCTAATGGAAATCAGTTCAGTTTCGTTTAGTTTAGAGATACAGCGCGGAAACAGGGCCCTTCGGCCCACCGAGTCCGCACCGACCAGCGATCCCCGCACATTAACACTATCCTACACACACAGAGGACAATTTATACATACACCAAGCCAATTAACTTACAATTAACTAGCCAACTAACCAACAAACCTGTATGTCTTTGGAGTGTGGCGGAAACCGAAGATCTCGGAGAAAACCCACGCGGTCACGGGGAGAACGTACAGACTCCGTACAGACAGCACCACTGCAAGCCATGTAAGGCAGTAACTCCACCGCTGCGCCACCGTGCCGCCCGCTCAAGACGTTGGTGAGACCGCGTTTAGAATATTGTGTTCTTTTTTTGAGCACCATGTTATGGGAAAGTTATTGTCAAGCTTGAAAGGGTTCAGAAAAGGTTTACAAGGATGTTGCCATGACTAGAGGGTGTGAGCTATAGGGAGAGGTTGAGTAGGCTGGGACTCTATTCCATGGAGCGCAGGAGGATGAGGGGAGATCTTATAGAGGTGTACAAAATCATGAGAGGAATAGATCGGGTAGATGCACAGAGTCTCTTGCCCCAGAGTAGGTGAATCGAGGACCAGAGGACATAGTTTCAATGTGAAGGCAAATGGGACTAGTTTACAATACAATACAATACAATACAATTTATTTGTCATTTGGACCCCGTTGAGGTCCAAACGAAATGTCGTTTCTGCAGCCATACATTACAAAACGAAGAAGCCCCGAGACACAACACAATTTACACATACATCCATCACAGCGCTGTGATGGAAGGCAAAAAAAACGTATCTCTCCACTGCACTCCCCCCCCCCCCGATGTCAGAGTCAGTCAAAGCCCCCGGCGGGCGATGGTGATTGTCCCGCGGCCATTAAAGCCACGCCGGGTGATGCAAGGTCGCGCACCGGGTCTTGGTGTTAGAGGCCCGGCGTGCGCTCGCAAAGTCCCGCGGCCATTCCAAGCCGCGCGGGGCGGTGATGTAAAGCCCCGCTCCAGGTGCTCTACAACCCCGCAACTCGGGCGGGAGAAGTCGCCGCTGCGGAAGCCCCGAAAAGCGGTCTCCCACCAGGGACCCGCGGGCTTCCGGTGTTGCCGTCCGCCAGACCCGCGGTTGTAGCCTCCGAATCTCCGGGGGTCGGGTCGCAGCAGCGATTGTCTCCACCACAGCTCCACCCGCTCCGGACACGGCCAGTCCCGCGACGGTGAGTAGTCCGCAGCTCCGCAACTGGAGCCCCAGGTCGTTCCTGCTGGAGGCCGCTCCACGTTGCCCAGCCCCAACGACAACGGAGACCCGACAAAGAAAAGGTCGGGTCTCCCGTGCAGGAGAAATATTTTAAAGTGTCCCCCCCCCACCCCCACACACATACCCCGACAAAATTGTTTAAATAAAAACTACATAGAAACGAGACAAAAATAACAAAAAGACAGACGGACTGCAGAGGCCGCTGCTGACGAGAGTCGCGCCGCCCACCGAAGTAGCTGGGACATTGTTGGCCGGTTTGGGCAAGTTGCGCCGAAAGGCCTGTTTCCACACTGTATCACTCTATGACTATGACATCCTTAGTTAATGTATTGAAAGCACTTCTGAGAGAATTTTATAATCATAAAATCTTACAGCGCAGAAACAGGCCCTTCAGCCCAACTTGGCCACGCCGACCAACATGCCCCATTTACACTAGTCCCACCTGCCCGCGTTTGGCCCATATCCCTCTAAACCTGTCCTATCCATGTCCTGTCCAATATCCTGTCCTGTCCAATGTTTCTTAAATATTGCGATAGAATCTGCAAGTTCACCAGAGTAATATCTGGTTGTGTTTAAGAAGGAACTGCAGATGCTGGAAAAAAATCCAAGGTAGATAAAAATGCTGGAGAAACTCAGTGGGTGAGGCAGCATGTATGGAACGAAGGAATAGGTGACATTTCGGGCCTCACCCGCTGAGTTTCTCCAGCATTTGTATCTACCTAGAGTAATATCTGGAATCAGTATAGAAACGAAGAACTGCAGATGCTGGTTTACAAAAGTAAATGGGAATGAGTATATTTGTTTTGTTGGACTATCAACAGAAACCCGATGGATAAAAGTGAATATTAATGTCTAAAACTTAAGATGTGCTGATCATATATCGTTCTTGATGTAATACTGCAGGTAAATGTGATATTGTCCCTGCACTCTCGCACTTTTTATACACTGGTGAAGATTCCCACATTGCAGATTTCCTTAATGAGAACCGTTCTCACATTCATATTCCAGGCACCTTATATTTTTGGCATGTTTGGTGTAAGTAGGTTAAAGGGCCTCTGTAAATTGCTGCTAGTGTGTAGGGAGTAGATGAGAAAGTGGAATAACGTAAAACTAGTGCGAACGGGTGATTGATGGTCGGCATGACAATAGATAATAAATAGACAATAGGTGCAGGAGTAGGCCATTCGGCCCTTTGAGCCAGCACCGCCATTCAATGTGATCATGGCTGATCATCCCCAATCAGTACCCCGTTCCTGCCTTCTCCTCATATCCCCTGACTCCGCTATCTTTAAGAGCCCTATCGAGCTCTCTCTTGAAAGTATCCAGAGAACCGACCTCCACTGCCCTCTGAGGCAGAGAATTCCACAGACTCACAACTCTCTATGTGAAATAGTGTTTCCTCATCTCCGTTCTAAATGGCTTACCCCTTATTCTTAAACTGTGGCCCCTGGTTCTGGACTCCCCCAACACCGGGAACATATTTCCTGCCTCTAGCGTGTCCAAAACTTTAATAATCTTATATGTTTCAATAAGATTCCCTCTCATCCTTCTAAACTCCAGAGTGTACAAGCCCAGCCGCTCCATTCTCTCAGAAAATGACAGTCCCTCCTTCCTGGGAATGAAGCATGGACTGGGTGGGCTGAAGGGTCTATTTCCATTCTGTATCTCGAAACTAAACTTATAGGCAGAAGATGCTAACTAGTGAAACAGGCTATTCTCGCAAAACACCTGGAAATCATTACCGATCCAATGCATTGTGCTCCAGAGAGAAGGTTTACATGTTAATTAGTGTAAACACCTTCTATTACAGGCAATATTAATCTTCAGAGAATGACATGGTGCTGTCAATTAATTGGTTTCTCATATGTTATCCAACATACCAACTGGTCTTGCCAAGATTTAAAAAACTTAAAGCTTATGTCCAATTTTATTCAGGTACAAGGAACTGCAGATGCTGGTTGACAAAAAAAAAGACACAAACGACCCACTGGAGTAACTCAGCATCTCTGGAGAACACAGATAGACAATGTTTTGGGTCGGGACCCTTCTTCAGGGGGTCGGGGAAAAGAAATCTCAAAGACAGCAGAAACAAATGGTGTTTCATACCAAATCTAGACACAAAATGCTGTACTAACTCAGTGTGTCAGGCAGCATCTCTAGAGGAAAAGGATGGGTGACGTTTCGGATCGGGACCCTGCTTTCAGACTGAAGAAGGGTCTCGACCCGAAACGTCGCCAGTCCATTTTCTCCACAGATGCTGCATGACCCGCTGAATTATTCCAGCACTTTGTGTCTATCTTTGTAAGAGATAATAGTTTGGCTTGTCTTACCTATAAACACAAGTCTCCCACTTTTGACCAAACTGGCTATATATATATCAGAGAAACATAGAAACATGGAAACATAGGTGCAGGAGTAGGCCATTCGGCCCTTCGAGCCAGCATCGCCATTCAATATGATCATGGCTGATCATCCACAATCAGTACCCCGTTCCTGCTTTCTCCCCATATCCCTTGATTCCGTTAGCCCTAAGAGCTATACCTAGCTCTCTCTTGAAAACATCCAGTGAATTGGCCTCCACTGCCTTCTGTGGTAAAGAATTCTACAGATTCACAACTCTCTGGTTGAAACAGTTTTTCCTCATCTCAGTCCTAAACTGCCTACCCCTTATTCTTAAACTGTGTGACCCCTGTTACTGGACTCCCCCAACATCGGGAACATTTTTCCTGCATCTAGCCTGTACAATCCCTTAAGAATTTTACATGTTTCTATGTTCCCCTCTCATCCCTCTAAATTCCAGTGAATATAAGCCCAGTCGATCCATTCTTTCATCATATGTCAATCCCGCCATCCCAGGAATTAACCAGGTGAACCTATGCTGTACGCCCTCAATAGCAAGAATATCATTTTTGTTGACAATTTCTAGCCATAGACACTATTAAATAACAAACTGACATGCCCACTTCTTTATATAATAATAATAATAATAATAAATACTTTATTGATCCCCTCAGGGAAATTCAGAAGTTAATATACAAGTTAATATGAGTGCTAAATTTTTGTCATACATGTTTAGTGTAAAGATACATCATGGAAACAGGACCTTTGGCCCATTGAATCCACGCCGACCTTTGATTACAAGTCTACACTAGTTCTATGTTATTCCACTTTCTCATCCTCTCCCGACGCACTCGGGACAATGTACAGAGGCCGATTAATGTAAAAATCTGCATGACTTTGGGATGTGGGAGGAAACTGGAGCACCAGGAGGAAGCCAACGTGGTCATGGGTAGAAAGTGCAAACTCCACACAGACAGCACCCGAGGTCAGGATCGAACCTGGGTCACTGGTGCTGTGAGGCAGCGGCTGCACCACTGTGCCACTGCATTTTTCTCTCTTCATAAGGTCATAAGATCATAAGTGATAGGAGCAGAAATAGGCCATTCAGCCTGTCAACTCCGCTAATCAATCATGGCTGATCTATCTCTCCCTCCTAACCTTATTCTCCTGCCTTCTCCCCGTAACCTCTGACACCCATACTAATCTTCTAGTAAACACAAACACAAAGATTGGCAGATAATTAAAGTGCAACCTCAGTCAATATGTTCTTTCTCTTTGGTGTCATTCATTTCAAAGCTTTACCTGCAAAGACCTCTTGCTAGGTGTAGTTCTTTATGGAAGGCAAGCATGTGCAAAATTCTTACCTTTTTTACAGCCGAAGGTCGAATGGCTTCACTTTGGGTATTTTTTGCATTTGTGGGTGGATATGACGCGAATCAGAGATTCTGTTGCTCCAGCAACATTTGTTTATATTCCCATCATAGTTTCAGAGCCTGGCTCAACTGTAACAAAGCCAAGTCACTGCGCTTTGGCTCAATGCAGGAAAACAAATCAAGACAGCTTTGTTCTCCGTTCGTTACCCAAGGACCTATTATTCACTGAGCCATCAATTTGTTTAGTTGATAAACAGGAGTCCCATTCTTCCTCCATCTGCAGTCCAATCTTACATTGATGACTTTCAGCTTTTTGCAGCCCGGCCATCTGCTGTTTATGAACTGCAGTTGCTTGAAGTACTCTGCTTTATTCATCAATGACACGAGACTGTGGTGTGATTCCTATCAATTCCAAAAATTCAACTTAATTAAACAAAATCTCAATAGTGAGATATTCAAGATTATTTTCTTTCTTGCATTTCGAAGTTTAAGATAACTGATTTTTTAAATTTTAATTTATATTTTTATTATTTTTATTAGAAGCAATTGTACAAGAATAAAACATTCGGCATGTAAAATTATACAATTATTGTACAGCTTCAATTTTGACCATTTAACCTGAAAACGAGGGAAAAGAAAAGAGAAAGTGCAAGAGAGAGAAAAAGTGAAAAGTGAAAAGATAGGAACCCTAGACTACCAAAGTAGTGTGGCCAAAGAGTGAAGAAAGATATGAGAAGAAAATAGAAAAAAGTGGAGATATACCTGCCCCTCATCCCCCCCCCCCCCCCTCACCCAACCCATAATTGGATTTAAATCCAAAGTTGTGTTGTGCCATACTATCCTTGTAAGAATTCGGTAAAGGGTGTCCATGTCTTGAATTTTTTAAATTAATTTTAATTAGTGCAAGTCCACCACCGATTTTCCGTCTCGCTTGGATCCAGAGCCCTTCTGGATTAGTGTGTAAGGAGGAACTGCAGATGCTGGGTTAAAGGGGATCTTATAGAAACGTACAAAATTCTTATGGGGTTGGACAGGCTAGATGCAGGAAGATTGTTCCCGATGTTGGGGAAGTCCAGGACAAGAGGTCACAGCTTAAGGATAAGGGGGAAATCCTTTAAGACCGAGATGAGGAAAAACTTTTTCACACAGAGAGTGGTGAATCTCTGGAACTCTCTGCCACAGAGGGTAGTTGAGGCCAGTTCATTGGCTATATTTAAGAGGGAGTTAGATGTGGCCCTTGTGGCTAAAGGGATCAGGGGGTATGGAGAGAAGGCAGGTCCGGGATACTGAGTTGGGTGATCAGCCATGATCATATTGAATGGCGGTGCAGGCTCGAAGGGCCGAATGGCCTACTCTTGCACCTATTTTCTATGTATCTATGTATCTAAACCGAAGATAGACACAAAGTGCTGGAGTAACTCAGCGGGACAGGAAGCTTCTCTGGAGAGAAGGAACGGGTGACGTCTTGGGTCGGAAAGGATGGAGCTGATTTGCAGAAAATGATTTAATAATGCTTCTGAGTTTGATTTTTTTAGGTTATTGAATTTTACTGTATTTTTGCATCTGCCTCATAGATGTAGCTGAATGCCCATTCACCATGTTCCTGCCTCTTTACTGTACTTTACTGTACGAGCCACTACGAGACATCCACGAACTCCTACGGACCCGCTACAGACATTCTCCGAGTTCGAATCAGGGGAAAACTCGGGAGAATTACCTCGTACAGTGGGACAGGCCCTTAAGTGTGCAGGGATAGCTGGTAGGTGCGGATTCAGTGGGCCGATGGGCACTGTTTCCGTGCTATATCTCTAAACTAAAATAAACTAAACTAAACTAGTGTGTAGGGAGTGGATGGAAAAATGGGATAACATAGAACTAGTGTGAGCGGGTGACTGATGCTTGTCGTGGACTCGGTGGGCCACACGCTGTTTCCATACTGTATGCTTCCATACTTCAATCGATCATTCAAATGTTAAAAGTGATTAAGTGCGTAGGGAGTGAATGATAAAGTGGGATAACATAGAACTAGTGTGAAGGGGCAATCAGAATGGACTCGGTGGGCCGAAGGGCCTGCTTTCATGCCGTATCTCTCTCAATTGTTGGCATCAAAAATTTCCTTTGTGCTGTTCCTGATCACAAATGATAGCTGGTGAGAATGTGAGGTTACTATTTGAAACAGTATGGCATGAAGCATCGCTACAGAAGGGGGCAGCGTTGCACTATCTAACAGCCGTGTGTGTTTTATTGAAGGTTTCAGCCTGAAGATGTTGTGAAATACTGAGTGTGAAATTCGTGATCCGATCACAACTACCGGACTGCTCCGGGAATAAGGTATGCACTGGTGCTTCCGAAGTTTAGATTTAAACATTGTTCACAGCACATATAAAGCTTAATTAAGCCATAATTAGAGTTTAACTATGAACTTTAGGGCATTCTGTGACGAAAAAGTAAAACGTAGCGTTAACTGATTGGTTAGTTTAGAGATACAGAGCGGAAACAGGCCCTTCGGCCCACAAAGTCCGTGCTGACCTGCTATCCCCGCACACTAACACTTTACACTATCCTACACACGAGGGACAATTTACAATTTTGCCAATCAACATAGAACCCTGCGCGTCTTTGGAGTGTGGGAAGAAACCGGAGCACCCGGAGAAAACCCGCGTGGTCACAAGGAGAACGTACAAAATCCATACAGACAGCACCTGTAGTCAGGATCGAACCCGGGTCTCTGGCGCTGTAAGGCAGCGACTCTGCGTCTTTTTCAACAATTCTTTTCAACAATTCCTCAAATTCTTTAAGCAATAATCAACAGTTTGTGATTGCCATCTTTATCCCTTATTCTTACAATAATTTGAGAATTAACTGGAATCTTTCCTTGGGACCAGTCGCCCACATGCTTTGTCAAGCCACTTGTGTATTTTGGATTGGTAACGTATTGTAATGGATATATCTCTTCCCCGGAGTCTTGGCAATGACTTCTTCCTGCCAGTACTAGGAGGGTAAAAATAGATTCCAATGTGGGCATACGGTTTTAATGCCAGAAGCAGCCGCAAAATAGTATATGTGCTGTAAGTGCCAATCCCAAATTTGTTTCTTCAAGTGCTCGAAAGGATGATATTGTTGCCAGAAATCGAGGGCCTGAGCTTATGGGGACAAGTTGTGCAGGGCAGGACTTTATTCCTTCGAATGCAGGAAGATGAGGGTGATCTTGGAGAGGTGTAATATCATGAGGGGAATGGGAGAATAGTGGGGGTGCAGGCATAGAGTCTTTTATGTGGAGCAGGGGAATCAAGAAGGACATACAAGGTGGGAGGGGGAAGATTTAAAAGGAACCTGAGCAGCAGCATTTTAATTCAGAGGCAGGTGGGTGTATGGATCAGAAGAGTGAGTTGATGCAGGTACTCTAAGTTTTTAAGTTCTAAAAGCAGAATTCCGTGCTGCATGTTTCAGTTTTAAAACTAGGTCAAGCAGACGTGCAGATTCCTAAGTTCGTAAGGTCATAAGTGATAGGAGCAGAATTAGGTCATTCGGCCCATCAAGTCAACTTTGCCATTCAATCATGGCTGATCTATCACTCCCTCCTAACCCCATTCTCCTGCCTTCTCCCCATAACCCCTGACCCCCGTACTATAATAGCATTTAAAAGGTATTTGCTACATGGTATTTGCTACATGATACATGGATAAGGTCTGAAGAAGGGTTTCGGCCCGAAACGTTGCCTATTTCCTTCGCTCCATAGATGCTGCCTCACCCGCTGAGTTTCTCCAGCATTTCTGTCTACCTGCTACATGAATAAGAAAGGTTTAGAGGGCTTTGGGCCGAGTCCACACGCAGAGGGTGGCGGGTGTGTGGTACGAGCTGCCAGAGGAGGTAGTTGAGGCAGGTACACTAAAGGGCCTGTCCCACTTAGGTGATTTTTTCGGCGACTGCCGGCGACTGTCACAGTTGTAGCAGGTCGCCGAAAAAGCAGCAACTGGACCCCCCCCCCCCCCCCCACCATGACAATGTCTACGACAACCTACCACCTAGTCGGCGGCAAGCTACGGCAAGCTACCGACAACCGGTGACCCAATCGCCGCGACTTAGGACGTCCACTTACGACCACACCTACGACAACCTACCACCACACAGGCGTCCACCTACGACCACAACCTACGACAACCGAAGTCAAACTACGTCCACCCGCGACAAGCCACGACAAGCAGCGACCCTGTCGGCAACAACTGAAAACAATTCGCTGGTTGACGTAAGATGTCGCCAATGGAATTCACCGAAGTCAGCACCCGGCGACAACCAACGTCACCTGGAATCATCTTGGCGACAACGTCTGACAACCTACGACAGCAGCTATGACAGGAGAAGACAGGTAACGTCAAGCCCACTGTTGCCGAAAGGTTTTAAACATTTCAAAAATCCAACGGCGACAAGAAAAAAGTTCCGACACTTGAGGAGACAACTCACGACAATACAGGCGTCAATAGACAATAGACAATAGGTACAGGAGTAGGCCATTTGGCCCTTCGAGCCAGCACCGCCATTCAATGTGATCATGGCTGATCATCCCCAATCAGTACCCCGTTCCTGCCTTCTCCCCATATCCCCTGACTCCGCTATCATTAAGAGCCCTATCTAGCTCTCTCTTGAAAGTATCCAGAGAACCTGCCTGCACCGCCCTCTGAGGCAGAGAATTCCACAGAGTCACAACTCTCTGTGAGAAAAAGTGTTTCCTCGTCTCCGTTCTAAATGGCTTACTCCTTATTCTTAACCTGTGGCCCCTGGTTCTGGACTCCCCCAACATCGGGAACATGGTCGCTTCACCCCGCGACCATGTGGCGACAGCCTATTTTCCGCCTGTCGTCGAAAAGATCGCCTAAGTGGGACTGGCCCTTTATATCATTTAAAAGACACCTGGACGGGTACGTGGATTGGGAAAGGTTTAGAGGGATATGGGCCAAGTGTGGACAAATGGGACTAGCTTAGATGGGGGATCATGGTCATAATGGACGAGGTGGGTTGAATGGCCTGTTTCCATGTTGTGCCTGGAAGCTGGAAAGGGTACAGATAAGATTTACGAGGATGTTGCCAGGACTAGAGGGTATGAGCTATAGGGAGAGGTTGAGCAGGCTGAGACTCGATTCCTTGGAGCGCAGGAGGATGAGGGGTGATCTTATAGAGATGTACAAAATCTTGAGGAATAGATCAGGTAGATGCACATTCTCTTGCCCAGAGTAGGTGAATCGAAGACCAGAGGACATAGTTTTTAAAGTGGAGGGGGAAAGATTTAATAGGAATCTGAGTGGTACATGAGTTTCACATGAAGGGTGGTGGGTGTATGGAACAAGCTGCCAGAGGGGGTAGATGAGGCAGGGACTATCCTGACGTTTAAGAAACAGTTAGATAGGTATATGGATATGACAGGTTTGGAGGAGTATGGACCAAACACAGGCAGGTGGGACTAGTGGAGCCTGGTGAAAAAACTGGGAGCCTGCTGCGAAAACTGTGGTCTGTTTGGGCAAGTTGGGCCGAAGGGCCTGTTTCCACTCTGTATCACTCTATGACTGTTGCAGTTTTATAACCAAGTCAAGCACTGTACACTGACTCTTGGTAGTAATGCCGACCACTATTGCTCAGTCATTGCATACAAATAACTTATTTGGATGCTGACACATTGACAGATGTAACTCATCGAAATCCCGGGCTGCTCAACAATTGACGGCCTGTTTCTGGAAAAGACAAAATAAGGAGAGGCCCGGATTAAGTGACCACTACCAGGTAGCTTGCCCTTCATTAGTAGCGTGAAAGCCTTTGTACGGTTCATAATTGGCCCTGTTTGAAGTGCCGCGGTTTACTGTTTCCATCATCACATTGCTATTTGTTTTGTTAGGTCAGAGCAAATGGCTTCACAAAACAAAAAGTCTTACACATACTTGTGTAGGAAGGAACTGCAGATAGACACAAAATGCTGTAGGAACTCAGCGGGTCAGGCAGCATCTCTGGAGAGAAGGAATGGGTGACGTTTCGGGTCAAGACCCTCCTTCGACCCGAAACGTCGCCCATTTCCTTCTCTCCAGAGATGCTGCCTCAACCGCTGAGTTCCTACAGCATTTTGTGTCTACCTTCAATTTAAACCAGCATCTGCAGTTCTTTCTTACATAGATGCTGCCTGTCCCGCTGAGTTACTCCAGCTTTTTGTGTCTATCTTACAGATACTCAATTAATTGGCACTATTTTCTCCTTTGCCTGCATTTGCTGGAATTCTATGTCCGAGAATCACAGAGTTGTACACATGGAAACAGGCCAACTTCGCCCATGTAAACTCATAGTTATAGAGTTATAGACTCATAGTGTGATACAGTGTAGAAAACAGGCCTTACTTGACCACACCGGCCAACATCCCAGCTACATTATTCCCACCAGCCTGCGTTTGGCCCATATCCCTCCAAATCTGTCCTATCTATGTACCTGTTTAACTGTTTCTTAAATATTGGTATAGTCCCAGCCTCAACTACCTCCTCTGGCAGCTTGTTACGTACACTCACCACCCTTTGTGTGAAAAAGGTACCCCTCAGATTCCTATTAAATCTTGTCCTCTTCACCTTAAACCTATGTCCTCTGGTCCTCGCTTCACCTGCACTGGGCAAGAAACTGTGCATCTACTTGACCTGTTCATGATTTTATAGCCTCTCATCCTATGATCTTGTTAATCTCCTCTCAGACGTGTCCATTCTCCAACTCCTGGCACCATAAGACCAGTGTCTACCTCATCGGCAACCCTCGGGCTATCCTTGATCGGACTTTACTGGCTTTACCTTGCACAAAATGCCATTCCCTTACTTATCATGTACCTGTACACTGTGAATGGCTCGATTGGAATCATGTATTGTCTTTCTGCTGGCTGGTTAGCACGCGACAAAAAAGCTTTTCACTGCACCTGCACACATGGCAATAAACTGGACTGAAACACATCCAAACGCCCCCCCCCCCCCTCCCCCCTAACCCCCACACACACAGTGTCTGAAGAAGGGTCCCCGACCCGAAACGTTACCCGTCCATGTTCTCCTGAGATGCTGCCTGCCCCCGGCTGAGTTGCTCCAGCACTCTGAGTCTGTTCTTGGACAGCACTCTTTGTTTTTTTCCACTCAATTGCTAGTCATTGTTGATCAGGTTAGGTTTCAATTTCCAAGAGATTCAATTAGTCTTGGGCATAAACACAAAACAACCAGCAGTGATTTGGCAGTTCCTTGGATCCCCTGCTCAATTATGTTCTCTGTTGCTCGTGGCCCTCTTGCTAAAAACTTAACTTTACCTCCAAGTTTTCTTGGCTGCCAGTGTATCTTCAGCAATAGGTTCTGCCATATAATCAGTTCCATTGTTAGTTAAATAATTATGTAAGGAGTGAATTTTAATGCAATTGATTGCTGTTGGCAACACACACTGTTCACGACCAAGTTAACATCAATCTTATAAAGAGTGCAGCGTGGAAAGGTTTCTGTGCAATATTAATGTTAGATGTCAAAAAACATAAGTATCCTGGTTTTCCAGTGATGGAAATGGAGAGTCCGGAGTGTTATCGGACCTGAAGTGGTGTGAATCTTGAGTGAAACTAAACTCCAAGAGTTGACTGAAAGAGTTAGAATATACTAGACTAAGTGGGACCCGTTTGGGTCCCAGTCACACGGGTCCCCCCACGCAACCCGTTCCCCAATGCAATATTCCACCACTCATCCATTCCCCTAATGCAACCCGTTCCCACGATGCAATATTCCACCACTCATGCATAGCCCCCAACTGCGCAGGCACGGCTCATTTCCACTCATCCCCCAGCACTCCCGCCCCCTTCACCCTCCCTCTTCTAACCGCTCTCCTCCTTCCCTCCCCAATCCATCCCCTACCCTCAGTCACTCCCTGCCTCCCTCCATCTCTCCCCTCCCTATCCCCTCCTATCCCTCTATCCCCCACTCCTCACCCGCTATCACTCCCACTGTCCCTCCTGACCTCCCCCACAGCCCTGCTCTCCCTCTATTCCCCACTCCCGACCTCCCCCACTCCCCCCTCCCCTCCCTCTATTCCAACACTCCCTACCTCCCCCACTTTCCCCCTCTCCCTCCCTACCCCTTCCTCTCCCTCAATCCCCCCACTCTCCCTCCTCACCTCCCCAGGATATTTCCCCTCTCCCCTCCCCCAATCCATCCCTCACCTCTCCCTCTCCTTTCCCCTACCCTCAGTCACTCCCTCCTCCCTCCCTCCATAAAAATCAGCACTAGCAGTTCCTTCCTCCACAGGTCATTCATTGTTAGCTGTGGTTTAGATCCCGTTGACTTGACGATTGGACCAGTTTGCATTGTGTGTGTGTGTGTGTGTGTGAGTTACTCAAACTCCGCTGCAAACTGCACGGCCACCCTGCAACCCAACTCTCCCTCCCTCCCTCCCTCCGCACACTCCGGTTCAGCTGCCGCTCAGCCCGCCCCCACCCTGCCCACCCGCTGCTGCTGCTCGGCCCGTCCCCGCCCTGCCCGCCCGCCTACCTGCCTGCCTGCTCACAGCGAAAGAGCTTGGCTAAATGAGTTACTTTTTAAGAATCTCTACCATTGGAATGGATATACCAAAGAGGTCCCAAAGCCACGGTGCACAGCTGCATAATCTCGTCAGTACGCAAGGTCTGACCACACAAAGAATTGCTTGGAGACACGAGGAATTGTAGATGCTGGAATCTTGTGTAGAAGACAAAGAGCTGGGGGGAATTCAGCAGGTCAGGCACCTATTCCTTTTCTCCAGAGACGCTGCCTGACACACTGAGTTACTCTAGCATTTTGTGTCTATCTCTGGAAGACATGGATAGTTGACATTTCAGATCAGGACCTTTCTTCAGACTGAAGAAGCGTCACAACCAAATGTTGCCCAGCTGTGAACTCCAGAGATGCTGCCTGACCCGTTGGGTTCCTGCAGTAATTTATGTTATAGAGTCCTCGATACAGTCATAGAGTGACACTGTGTGGAAACTTGCCCACACCGACCAACATGACCCAGCTGCACAAGTTCCACCTGCCTGCGTTTCGTCCATATCCCTCCAAACCTGTCATATCCATGTACCTGTCTAACTGTTTCTTAAATGTTGGGATAGTCCCAGCCTCAACTACCTCCTCTGGCAGCTCGTTCTACACACCCACCACCTTGTGCAAAAAAGTTACCCCTCAGATTCTTATGAAATCTTTTCCCCTTCTCCTTAAACATGTGTTCTCCAGTTCTCGATTCACCTACTCTGGGCAAGAGACTCTGTGCATCTACGCGATCTATTCCTCTCATGATTTTATACACCTCAATAAAATCACCCCACATTCTCCAACGCTTCAAGGAATAGAATCCCAGCCTACTCAACTTTTTCCTATCGCTCAGACCCTCTAGCCCTGGCAGCATCCTTGTAAATCTTCTCTGTACACTTTTCCAGCTTGACAACATCTTTCCTATAACATGTCCCATCTACACTTGTCCCACCTGCCTGCATTTGGCCCGTATCCCTCAAAACCTGTCTTATGCACGTACCTGTCTAAATGTTACTGAAATGTTGTCAAGCACCTCCCTATAAGCTGCATGTGAACAAGGAATATTGCTCACCCAATGTATAAATGTAAAAAAACTAATCGTAAATCTACGATCTTATCCACTGACTAAAATGCATTGCATCCGATTCTGTGAACGTTTGTCTTTCATTAACAAATATGTATCCTCAATTAATATATTCATTCCTAAAGTACTCTGTAAATTGTATCATAGAAAACCGAAGACTGTTAGAAGCGTTTTCCCACACTACTGTTTGGCTAACAAGCCTATAATTGTTTCTGTGCCTCGTGTGCTGAGGCGTTACGTTGGCTTTCATTCATTCATCTCACTGAATCAGTACATTTAAGGCAAGTTGTTTTATTGTTTGTGTTGCGTGGGTCCAGCAGCAGCAGCGCCTCGCCCGTGGCCCCGTCGGTCGGCAGCCCGGCCAGCTGTCCGACCTTCGGACCTTCGCTTACTGCCGACACCACCACCACCCCTCCTTCTCATGGCCATTCATCGGTTCATGAGTTGGATGGGGTGCCGGACTTTGCGCGCGACGTCGCGCGGCCCGGGCCAAAACTCCTCAGCTGGCCCGGGCCGCTGGGCTTTGTGTGCAGTCCAGCACCCGGGCCAACTCATCATTCACCCAGCCATGGCCGAGTCGGTCAACGAATTGCCGTGGGGAATTTGTCCCGTATTTTGACCTTTTGTCCCTTATTTGGGAGTGAGAAAGTTGGCAATCCTACAGTAAGGTGAACTCACCCGATGGGCTTTATTTTTGGGTCTAGAATCATACCCAGAGCTAGCTACTAATGTGATATACCATAATAATGTTTAGTGCAAGATAAGGACCAAATGCGGCCTGACCAGCGCCTCATAGAGCCTCAGCATTGCATCCCGGCTTTTGTATTCTGGCCCTCTTGAAATAAATGCTAGCATTGCGTTTGTCTTCTTTACTACCGATTCGACTTGCAGGTTAACGTTTTGGGAATCCTACACCAGCACTCCCAAGTCCCTTTGCACCTGATTTCTGGAGTCTCTCCCCACTTAGAAAATAGTCTACGCCTTTATTACTGCCACCAAAATGCATGACTCCACACTTTGCTACGCTATAATTTCATCTGCCACTCTCTGCCCACTCTGCCAACCTGTCCAAGTCCTGCAGAGTCCCCGCTTTCTCTGCATAGCTGCCCCTCTATCTATTTTCGTATTTTTCGCTAACTTGGCTACAAAGCCTTCAATCCCCTCATCCAAAGAGCAATGTATAGGCGGCACGGTGGCACAGTGGTAGAGTTGCTGCCTTACAGCTTTTGCAGCGCCGGAGACTCGGGTTTGACCCCGATTACAGGTGCTGTCTGTACGGAGTTTGCACGTTCTCCCCATGACCCCGTGGGTTTTCTCTGAGATCTTCGGTTTCTTCCCACACATGAGTTAGATTGAGCTCTTAGGGCTAGAGGAATCAAGGGATTATGGGGAAAAAGCAGGAACGGGGTACTGATTTTAGATGATCAGCCATGATCATATTGAATGGCGGTGCTGGCTCAAAGAGCCAAATGGCCTACTCCTGCAACTATTTTTCCATGTTTTTTTTCTATATTTTTTCTGCTCCAAAGACGTACAGGTATGTAGGTTAATTGGCTTGGTGTATGTGCAAATTGTCACCAGTGTGTGTGGGATAGTGTCGATGTGTGCAGGGACTCGGTGTTCCGCGCTGTATCTCTAAACTAAAACTAGCTAATTCATTCGTGTTGGACAAAGATGTCCGTGATCACCTTGGCCTATAGAACACCTATAGGACATCCTGCGCTGTTCTATATTCACAGCATGTGAACCTGGTACATCCGCACTGAGAGTTGCGCGGCTTTAGAGTTTGGTTAACTGGTATCGCTGTTGGTCTGTTGGCAGAGCTCTTCAGATTCACTGAGATCTTGGGAGCTCTGCCAACTCCTGATGCCCCAGGGCTGTGTTGCTGCTGATTCAGACGTTCTTGAAGAATAACAGGGGTTGGATTTTACAGGCTGCAATCTATTAAAGGTTATTCCAGGCTGTGCTGCCTTCTGGCCAGCTGTAAATCGACCAGGGGCCATTTTACCAGTCACTTCCATGCTGCACGGCAAATAAGGTGTCGAGGAGTACGGCAGCGTCTCCATGTTTCCACTCTGCCTTTGGAAGGAAAATCCAGCCTTCCTATCTCCGCTGGCAATGTACCCGGCCTCAGAGTGATAGAGAGAAGGAAGGAGTGACTTCTCAATTTTGGGCCCCAAATCTAAGGAAGGATGAGCAGGCTCTGGAGAGGGCCCAGAGGAGGTTTACAAGAATGATCCCAGGTATGAGTAGGTTAACCAAAGATGAGCATTTGATGGCACTGGGTTCTGTACTCGCTGGAGTTTAGAAGAATGAGGGGGAACTCATTGAAACATACCGAATAGTGAAAGGCCTGGATAGAGTGGATGTGGGGAGGATGTTTCCACTAGTGGGACCGTCTAGGACTAGGCCTCAGATATAAAGGACATTCTTTTAGGAAGGAGATGAGGAGGAAATTCTTTAGTCAGAGGGTGGTGAATCTGTGGAATTCTTTGCCACAGAAGGCTGTGGAGGCCAAGGCAATGTTTATTTTTAAGGCAGAGATAAATAAGATTCTTAATTAGTACGGTTGTCAGGGGCTATGGGGAGAAGGGCCAAATGGCCTCCTCATGCACCGATTTCATATTTTCCATGTAAGGCAGGAGAATGGGTTAGGAGTACAAAAAGTAGTAAACACTGCCCAGTCCATCGTCGGCTCTGACCTCCCTTCCATCGAGGGGATCTATCGCAGTCACTGCCTCAAAAAGGCTGGCAGTATCATCAAGGACCCACACCATCCTGGCCACACACTCATCTCCCCGCTACCTTCAGGTAAAAGGTACAGGAGCCTGAAGACTGCAACGACCAGGTTCAGGAATAGCTACTTCCCCACAGCCATCAGGCTATTAAACTTGGCTCGGACAAAACTGAACATTAATAGCCCATTATCTGTTTATTTGCACTTTATCAGTTTATTTATTGATGTGTATATATTTATATAATGGTATATGGACACACTGATCTGTTCTGTATTCATGCCTACTATGTTCTGTTGTGCTGAAGCAAAGCAAGAATTTCATTGTCCTATCTGGGACACATGACAATAAACTCTCTTGAATCTTGAATCTTGAGGGAAAGATAAATCAGCCATGATTGAATGGCAGAGTGGAGTTGATGGGCCAAATGGTCTAATTCTGCTCCTTTCACATGGCCTTATGACTGTTGCAGCTTTTGCATCCTTTGAGCAGGATATAAATGGAAGCATCTGCTGTCCACCATGACATATCCTTAGCAGAACCTAGAAACACTTTCTTTAGTCAGAAGGTGGTGAATCGGTGGTGAGGGGATGTATTCCACGAGTCTCCTGGTTAAACCTATGTAAATCCAATCATTAAAAATACTAAAATATATAGAATTATTGATAAGCGTATTTTATTGAGTACATTTTGCCATTTGTCCCAGCTGGTTTGTGCTGACATTTATGTTCCCTGTGAACTTGCTCTCAGCTTCTTCACCCAATATCCAATATAGGGCGGCACAGTGGCGCAGCGGTAGAGTTGCTGCCTTACAGCGCCAGAGACACGGGTTCCATCCTGACTACGGGTGCTGTCTGTACGGAGTTTGTACGTTCTCCCTGTGACCTGCGTGCGTTTTCTCCGAGATCTTCGGTTTCCTCCCAGACTCCAAAGACGTACAGGTTTGTAGGTTAATCGGCTTGGTATCACTGTAAATTATCACTAGTGTGTGTAGGATAGTGTTAGTGTGCGGGGATCGCTGGTCGGTGCGGACTCGGTGGGCCGAAAAGCCTGTTTCCGCGCTGTATCGCCAAACAAAATGTTGAAAAAATATATACAATAACAGATGGTGTGAGGTCTTAATACAAATGTATTTGTGCCTCAATTTGAATTGGAGCCAGCATATACTTGACTGAACTGAACATACAATTCCGTTTCCATATTCCCCATTATATATCTGTCTCTACTTCATCTGTTCACCATCTGTTACTTTTTATCATTTATATTCAGTTTGGGTTTTTTTTCCTTTGTTCTTTCTCTTTAAAACAAAACTGAGGTACATTTGTCTGCATCTTTCCATCAAAGGGAATCTTTAGTTGGCACAAGGTTACAGTGCGAATCTTGCGGGCGTAGGTGAGATACAGAGATACGTTTGAAGACATCTGGGTCAAGGGAGAAAATTTAGTCTGGGTAAAAGGGAGAAAAAGGGAGAAAAATAAAAGGAGAGCTTTAGTTTAGTTTAGAGATACCGCAGTGATACAGGCCCTTCGACCCACTCAGTCCACTCCGACCAGCAATCCGCGCAAATTAACACTACCCTACGCGCACTAGGGACAATTTACATTTATACCAAGCCAATTAACCTCCAAACCTGTACGTCTTTGGAGGGTGGGAGTAAACCGAAGATCTCGGAGAAATCACACGCCGGTTATAGCGAGAACGTACAAACTCCGTATAGACAGCACCTGTAGTCGGGATGGAACCCGGGTCTCTGGCGCTGTGAGGCAACAACTCTAACGCTGCGCTACTATGCCGCCCAATATTGTAGTTGTATACGAGGTGATTATTGGTCAAGGCAGACTCGTCAAGATGAGTTCTCCCTCAGATTCCTATTAAATCTTTCCCCCCTGACCTTAAACCTACATCCTCTGGTCCTCGATTCACCTACTCTGGGCAAGAGACTCTACCTGATCGATTCCTCTCATGATTTTATACACCTCTGTAGCTTGTTCTACTTGTGAAGAAATCTCAAATAGTTTTCAGCATTATAGAAATGGAAATGATACTGATAATACTGATGTTTAAGAAGGAACTGCAGATGCTGGAAAAATCGAACGTAGTTAAAAATGCTGGAGAAACTCAGCGGATGAGGCAGCATCTATGAAGCAAAGGAAATAGGTGACGTTTAGGGTTGAGACCCTTCTGATAATACTGATACTGATTCTAACTGTCAGCCAACTCTTTGGAGTTTAGTTTCACTTAAGATTCACTCACTACTTCAGGTCAGTCTAACACACCGGACACTCCATTTCCTTCACTGGAAAACCAGGATATGTTTTTGTTAACACCTATCATTAATATTGCACAGAAACCTTTCCACACTATACTCTTTATAAGATAGATATTAACAATATGTGTTCAATCAATTGCATTAAAATTCACTCCTATGTTTTAATGGTGGACAAATACATTATTATTTCACTAACAATGGAATGTAAAGGGCCTGTCCCACTTGGGCGATTTTTTAGGCGACGGTCATAGTCGTAGCAGGTCGCCGAAAAACTGGCGACAACCCGCGACAAGCTACGACAAGCAACGACCCTGTCGGCGACAACTGAAGACAATTCAGTCGCCTGTACCTGTCGCCGGTTGACGTAGGTAGTCGCCAAAGGAATTCACCGGTCAGCACTGGTGATCTTCCTAAAGCCCCCGTAACTCTTCCGCTTATTCTCCATTTACTGGTGCTCTCCCCTAATTCCCCATTTACTGGTGCTCTCCCCTAATTCCCCATTTACTGGTGCTCTCCCCTAATTCCCCATTTACTGGTGCTCTCCCCTAATTCCCCATTTACTGGTGCTCACCTCTAATTCCCCATTTACTGGTGCTCACCTCTAATTCCCCATTTACTGGTGCTCACCTCTAATTCCCCATTTACTGGTGCTCACCTCTAATTCCCCATTTACTGGTGCTCACCTCTAATTCCCCATTTACTGGTGCTCACCTCTAATTCCCCATTTACTGGTGCTCACCTCTAATTCCCCATTTACTGGTGCTCACCTCTAATTCCCCATTTACTGGTGCTCACCTCTAATTCCCCATTTACTGGTGCTCACTAATTCCCCATTTACTGGTGCTCACCTCTAATCCCCCATTTACTGTACCGGTGCCCTCCAATTTCCCATTTAATGGCCCTTCTACATCATTGGCACAGTGTATACCCGCTGTTATAAATATATATATATACACACACTCACTGAACTTTTTTTTGTGTTATTATGGTGTTTACAGGGTACTGCGTTTGAATATCTAGGTATGTAGGAAAGAACTGCAGATGCTGGCTTAAATCAAAGGTAGACACAAAATAGACAATAGACAATAGGTGCAGGAGTAGGCCATTCGGCCCTTCGAGCCATTCAATGTGATCATGGCTGATCATCCACAACCAGTACCCCGTTCCTGCCTTCTCCCCATATCCCCTGACTGCTATCTGTAAGAGCTCTTTTTGGATCGTTTTGGGTCTTCAGTCAGAAGAAGGGTCTCGACCCGAAACATCACCCATTCCTTCTCTCCAGAGATGCTGCCTGTGCCGCTGAGTTACTCCAGCATTTTGATAGTTTAATATCTGTTGTGCTGCTGAAGTTAATTGTTCTTTGACAATTATTCTGTTTTGACAATAAAAACACTCTTGACACTTGAGCGACTCATGTTTTCCAGAGATGCTGCCTGACCCACTAAGTTACTCCAGCACTTTGTACATTTTTTTTGTAGACCAACATCTGCAGTTCCTTGTATCCACAATACTGATAAACTTTTGCTTAATTTGTATCTAATCACCTGCAAAGCTTAACTCCGCATTTTACAATGTAGAGTCAGATGAATGGTACACAATCCTTAAAGAGGTACATAGTGCAGACTGTCAAAGAACAGCGCCAGAGTCCTATAAGATTATATGGGTGGCACGGTGGCGCAACAGTGGAGTCAGTGCCTCACAGCGCGGAGACACGGGTTCGATCCCGACCACGGGTGCTGTCTGTACGGAGTTTGTACGTTCTCCCCGAGATCTGCGTGGGTTTTCACCGAGATCTTCGGTTTCCTCCCACACTCCAAAGATGTGCAGGTTTGTAAGTTAATTGGCTTGGTGTAAATGTAAATTGTCCCTGGTGTGTGTAGGGTAGTGTAAGTGTGTGGGATCGCTGGTCGGTGCGGACTCGGTGGGCCGAAGGCCCTGTTTCCGCGCTGTATCTCTAAACTAAACACTTAAGAAGGAACTGAAAGGGCCTGCTGCCAACTGATGCTCAAAATGAACAATTTATAGCCGTCATCTAAACCTCAAGAATTATATTGCTGTAGAAAACAGCTTGAAGCAATCTGTTACCTTTTAGTAATGTGTGCTATAAAATTTATTGGGTGGTTTTATTCCGATTTTGTTTCACGTTTGACTGCTCAAACCCTGGTGTGTTTTGTGTCAGTGATACCTGATACCACACTGAAAAATATAACTCGCAGAGGTAAACCCTCTGATTAATGGAGAAATGATTTGTGGTTGATGAGTTGGAAATTAGAAGGCAAACATTTCTGATTTTGATTAACCTCGGTGAATTAATATTTTTATGAGACATTCACAGACTGAATAAGTTTATATTCATTGTTAAAATTTCTGCATAGTCATAGAGTCATACAGAACAGAAGCTGGCCCTTCCTATGCTGGTTCTACTTGCCTGTGCTTGGACCATATCCCTCTAAACCTGCACAAATATCTTTAAAATGCAGTGTTGGACTTGCCTTAACTACCTCCTCTGGCAGCTCATTTCATTTACCCACTAACTTCTGAGTGAAAAAGTTGTCCCTCAGGCTCATATTAAATCTTGCCCCTCACTCCCTAGTCCTGCCCCTCTCACTTTTATAGCATGTATTGAGTTTATTGACTCTGGTAAAAGACGTCGATTTGTGCAATGAACTAAAAGTGCCTGCCAAGTGAGATTTTTATTAAATGTTTAGAAATCAAGTGTCGAATGATTGCAGCCTTCCAGATATCTCAATTCCAGTCAATAGCCAAAATTAAGCCATGCTTACTTATTCAAAGATCAGTTTAGTTTATTGTCACGTGTACTGAGGTAAAGTGAAATGTTTTTGTTGCGTGCTAACAAGTCAGCAGAAAGACTACACATGACACATAGCTTCATGTGTTACTGTTTAACCTCAGACGAGAAAAGATCACCATTGTGAGATGCAGCGTGAAAACAAGCCGTCCGCGCCGACCAATGATTACCCGTACACTAGTTCTATCCTACACATTAGGGACAATTTGCAGAGGCCAATTAACCAACAAACCAGCACATCTTTGGTCTCTGGGAGGAAACACATGCGATCAAGGGAAAACGTGCAAACTCCACAAAGACAGGACTACCCAGCATTAGGATCGAACCTGGGTCTCTGGCGCTGTAAGGCAGCATCTCTACTGCTGTGCCACTGTGCCACCCTAATTTAGTTTAGTTTAGTTTAGAGATACAGCATGGAAACAGGCCCTTCGGCCCATCGAGTCCGCACCGACCAGCGATCCCCGCACACAAGCACTATCTTACACACACGAGGGACAATTTACACTTATACCAAGCCAATTAACTTACAAACCTGTGCGTCTTTGGACCGTGGGAGGAAACTGAAGGTCTCGGAGAAAACCCACGCGGTCACGGGGAGAACGTACAAACTCCGTACAGACAGCACCCGTAGTCGGGATCGAACCGGGGTCTCTGACGCTGTAAGCGCTGTAAGGCAGCAGCTGTACCGTTGCGCCGCCGTGCCGCCCTGAACAAATTCTATGGATAGCACGGGACAAAAGCTTTCCACTGTACCTCGGTACACGTGACAGTAAACTAAACTGAACTGAACTGTATTCCTTCTCTCCAGAGAAGCTGTCTGACTCGCTGAGTTACTCCAGCATTTTTGGTCGATCTTTGCCAAAATGTTATATGGTTGTTCAAATGGATATTGTACAAATAGGACAAGAAACAAGAAATGAATGAAAAATGAATGAAAAAATAACTGAATGTATTGAACCAAGACGCCCCAAATGATTTTATCTCTCCAATGTGAAGATAAAACACTCAGTGTGTATTTTATACTCCTATTATCAGTTTTTAAATGAGCGGAGCCACTGCAGTTCCAAGTCATTAAAGATTTAGTTTGTAGCTTATTTGACATTGTTTAATTTCTCTATTATCTATGGAATATGCCAGCAAACTCCGATCAAGGATAGACCAAGGGTAATTATAGATGGAGATAGTAGACTACCATAACCAGAGAACAGTGCTGAACTACTATCTACCTCTCCGACGTTATTCCCTTCTCATGTGTCTATACACTAAATAGTTCGATTGTAATCATGTACTGTCTTTCCGCTGGCTGGTTAGCACGCAACAAAAGCTTTTCACTGCACCTCGCTACACGTGACAATAAACTAAACTGTAACTGAATATGGGAAAGAGTGAATGCATGAAACTAACTGACGGTGGCGCAGCGGTAGAGTCGCTGCCTCACAGCGCCGGAAACCAGGGTTCGATCCTGACTACGGGTGCCGTCTGTACGGAATTTGTGCGTTCTCGCTGCGACCTGCGTAGGTTTTCTCCAGGATCTCCAGTTTCCTCCCACACCCCAAAGTCGTACAGGTTTGTAGGCTAATTGGCTCGGGTATAATTGTGAATTGTCCCTAATATGTGTAGGATAGAGTAAGTGTGTGGGGATCGCTGGTCGGCGTGGACTAGGTGGGCCAAAGGGCCTGTTTCCAGGCTGTATCTCTAAACTAAGCTAAACTAAACTTGCTATTTTGGCTACAACATAGCTTAAACTCTCTTTCTGGTTGGCTGCCATTTACTACCTTTGATTTTACAACCAAGGAACTTTACACAATAAGATGAAAGGGGCATTTATAATTAATGCAGTAGTGTTCCTGAAACACGGATAGCACCAGGAAATCAACACTGATGTATGTTCAGAAACGTTGTCGTTTTCAAAGCTTGGACCATTCCCACAGATCAATCTGTTTACAATACAAGTGAGACAGTATCAAAAACTTTGTGCATGTAACACATTTTAAATAGTTTCAATCTGTCAGCAGTAGCCATTATAATTCATATATTTTCAAAGCACTGAGTTTGTTTAAGATATTTGAATGGTTTTAAAGTAACACGCACCAGAGATGGAGATAGTCATAGAAGTGATACAGTGTGGAAACAGGCCCCTTCAGCCCAGCATGCCAGTTAACCTACAAGTGCGTCTTTGGAGTGTGGGAGGAAACTGAAGATCTCTGAGAAAACCCACGCGGTCACGGGGAGAATGTAAAACTCTGTAGAGACAGCACCCGTAGTCGGGATCGAACCCGGGTCTCTGATGCAGTAAGCACTGTAAGGCAGCAGGCCTACCGCTGCGCCACCGTGCCGCCCTGAACAAATTCTATGGATAGCACGGGACAAAAGCTTTCCACTGTACGTCGGCACACGGGACAATAAACTAAACTGAACTGAACTGAACCACGCCGACCAACATGTCCCAGCTACACTAGTCCCACCTGCCTGCGTTTGGCCCATATCCCTCCAAACCTGTCCTATCCATGTACCCGTGCAAATGTCTTTTAATGCCCATCAACTAAACTCATAAATGCTGTTCCTAGAAAGGTAGAAACAAAGAAATGCAGATGCTGGTTTATACCAAAGAAAGACACAAAGTGCTGGAGTAACTCAATGGGTCAGGCAGCATCTCTGGAGAACATGAATGTATTCAATGCATTCCAGAGAGAGTTGGATTTAGCTCTTAGGATCCCCGGAATCAAGGGATATGGGGAGAAGGCAGGAGCAGGATACTGATTCTTGATGATCAGCCATGATCATATTGAATGGCGGTGCTGGCTCGAGGGGCCGAATGGCCTACTCCTGCACCTATTTTATTTTTCTATGTTTCAAGGAATACATTGACATTTCAAATCAGAACACAGAAGAAAGGTCCCTTTCTGAGGCGTCGCCCATCATTTTTCTCCTGAGATGCTGCCTGACCCACTGAGTTATTCCAGCTCTTTGTGTCTATCTTTCCTGGAAAGATCAGTGGTCTAATGACTTTCTGCCGTAGGGTATAATGGCAAATGAAGATCCAGTTGTATTTCCAGTTGGAGCCCTGTAGGATGTGTTGTTGTTGTTGGATTCTCCATCTTTCTCCACCATGTCCAATGTTAGAAAGAAACACAATTGCTGGAAATATGCATCCAGTCAGATAGCATTCGTGGATAGACGACCAGATGCAACCCCCCTCTGCTCCACAACACCGCCCGCCTTCCTTGCACGGAGTTTGTACGTTCTCCCCGTGACCTGCGTGGATTTTCTCCGAGATCTTCGGTTACCTTAAATTTGGTCTCCTCCAAATTTGAGGAAGGACATTCCTGCTATTGAGGGGAGTGCAACGTAGGTCCACGAGGTTAATTCCCGGGATGGCGGGACTGTCATATGTTGATAGAATGGAGCAGCTGGGCTTGTACACTCTGGAGTTTAGAAGGATGAGAGGTGATCTTATTGAAGCATATAAGATTATTAAGGGTTTGGACACGCTGGAGGCAGGAAACATGTTCCCGATGATGGGGGAAGTCCAGAACCAGGGGTCACAGTTTAAGAATAAGGGGTAAGCCATTTAGAACGGAGATGAGGAAAAACCTTTTCACACAGAGGGCTGTGAATCTGTGGAATTCTCTGCCTCAGAAGGCAGTGGAGGCCAATTCTCTGGATGCTTTCAAGAGAGAGTTAGATAGGGCTCTTAAAGATAGCAGAGTCAGGGGATATGGGGAGAAGGCAGGAACGGGGTACAGATTGTAGATGATCAGCCATGATCACAGTGAATGGTGGTGCTGGCTCGAGGGGCCGAATGGCCTATTCCTGCACGTATTGTCTGTTGTCTATTGTCTATTGTCTATTCCAAAGACGTACAGGTTTGTAGGTTAATTGGCTTGGTGTAATTGTAAAATTGTTGCTAGTGTGTGTAGGGTAGAGTTAGTGTGCAGGGATCGCTGGTCAGTGCAGACTCGGTGGGCCAAAGGGCCTGTTTCCACGCTATATCTCTAACCTCTAAATTAAACCTTTCTTGACCACAGAGGCGGTCGAGTGAGGAGAGGGATGTTAGCATTACCTGGATCGGCGGCGCTCCAGAAGTTCCAACATGTGGAAGAGACTTTGAACTGTTTGTGTTTTCTGGTTTTTTCTCCTTTTCTTTTTTTCCTTTTTGTTAAATTGCGCCAAAATTGTGGCGACTGCGAACTTGTGTGGTTGTGTAAAATAATTTTATTGCGCTGTGCATACGTGAAATAAAGAACTGTTGTAGCATTCTTCTACAGCGGCACTCATTAGATGGAAATGAGTCAGACTTTGTGCAATGTGAACTGCAATGCATTGAAACAAATAAGAAGGGTCTCGACCCGAAACTTCATCAATTCCTTTGCTCTGGAGATGCTGCCTGACCCGCTGAGTTTAGTTCATCTTTCGTCTGTGGGAGGAAACGCATGCAATCTAAGGAAAACGTGCAAACTCCACAAAGACAGTACCCAGGTTTAGGATCGAACCTGGGTCTCTGGCGCTGTAAGGCAGCAGCTCTACTGCTGCGCCATTGTTCCACACCTAATTTAGTGTAGTTTAGTTTTGGGATACAGCGGGGAAACAGGCCCTTCGGCCCACCGAGTCCGCGCTGACCAGCGATCCCCGTACATTAACTCTATCCTACACACACTAGGGACAATTTTACATTCATACCAAGCCTATTGACCTACAAACCTGTACGTCTTTGGAGTGTGGGAGGAAACGGAAGATCTCGGAGAAAACCCAGGCAGGTCACGGGGAGAATGTACAAACTCTGTACAGACCGCACCCGTAGTCAGGATTGAACCCGGGTCTCTGGCGCTGTAAAAGGCAGCAACTCTACCGCTGCGCCATCTTGCCGCCCCTAATGTTACTCCAGCTTTTTTGTTTTAAAACAGCATCTGCCTTCCAACACCCGTCGTCCCGAGCCTCTTGTTTAGTTATCATCATGGCTGCTTTATGCCTGTACAATGGATGCAAGGGCATCGGAAGACTCTATTGACTTTGGCTTTTCACATGTGGTGCGACTGATCCATTATTTATATCAATAGCCATGGCAGGAATATTAAAACCACATTGGGGAAATTGTGCAGTGAAACATCTTAGCTGGTAGGGTGCAAGACGCTGGCTCTGATTTAAAGCATGCCTGTTCTAAGACGCTCAGCCAAAACACTCCTTGGAACGGCATTGCAATCCATAAGATGGCAACAATGAAGGTTTAAAAGGAATTAAAACATGGTGTCCAAATCCCTTGACTAAAGCAGGAATATTTCCACGGAAGGACTGGGGCAGAGTGTCAGACTCTTTCTCAGCCACTCCTTTATAGTTTATTCTATTGTTGACGCTGTGGCGCAGCGGTAGAGTAACTGCAGGTGCTAGTTGATGCCAAAGACAGGCACAAAGTGCTGGAGTAACTCAGCGGGTCAGGCAGCATGTGAAAAGCTTTTGTTGCATTAGAAGTTCACAAGTCATAGAAGCAGGGTCTCGCCCCGGAACGTCGCCCATTCCTTCCCTCCAGAGATGCTGCCTCACCCGCTGAGTTACTCCAGCATTTTGTGTCGCAGAATTAATCCATTCGGCCCATCGAGCTTACTCTGCTATTCAATCGCGGCTGATCCATATTTTCCTGTAGGATTTGGAATTTGGAGATACAGCGTGGAAACAGGCCCTTCAGTCCACGCCGACCAGCGATCACCCGGTACACTAGCACTATCCTTCATACTAGGGACGATTTACAATTTACAAATCTCTGGCTTTACTTTTGTCACTTTAAAAACATATTATAAATCTTCATCTCACTCATCATAAACTAGTCTGGAAATTACACAGCTGCTCTAAGTGTGGTGTTGTTGTAGCATTCTTTCAATGTGCTGACATTCTGGAGAGCTTCTGATATATATACTATGTTCTAATTGTAGTCACCAAGGTCTCACCCATAAAGAGACCTCAATGAATGAATGTGTGGAGCTCGCTGCAACTTATGCTCAACTTCCAAGAGTTCAAAAGCTTTGAAATTCTTCCTGGTTGACTCTATTTTGAAATGAGGGTTTCCTCAGATGGTGTTCGTGGGCCCCTCACTCAAAGCGAAGGGCAAATTTAATTAATTATGTACGTTAATAAAGTAGCTGCCTTAGTACTAACCCAGCTCAGACCCTTTGTCAGAATCGCATGCGTTTCTTTTGAGTTATAATTAACACATTCGCAAAATTAAATCATTCGCAATTCGCAAACTTAGAAAATACATTAAAAAAAAGGCCAGCACGGTGGCGCAGCGGTAGAGTTGCTGCCTCACAGCGCCAGAGATCCGGGTTCGTTCCTTACTATGGGGGGTGTCTGTACGGAGTTTGTACGTTCTCCCCGTGACCTGCGTGGGTTTTCCCCGGGTGCTCCGGTTTCCTCCCGCACTCCAAAGACGTACAGGTTTGTTGGTTAATTGGCTTGATATAAATGTAAATTGCCCCATGTGTGTGTAGGGTAGTGTTAGTGTGCGGGGATCACTGGTCAGTGCGGACTCGGTGGGCCGAAGGGCTTGTTTCCGTGCTGTATCTCTAATCTAAACTAATCCTTGAAGAACCATTCTTATCATTTTTGTCAATTTAATGTTTTTAATTACTTGTTCCAATGAATTTTATTATAATTGTTCAAATACGCTCTCAGGTATAATACAGTTCACATTGAAAATAAAAGGCTAAATTTATCTGTAATTCTCCAAAGATTTACCATTGGGTTATCATTGTGTTAAAATGTGTTACTGCTTTGTGAATAAAAATGCAGTTGTGTTGAAAATTGATTTTATGAAGTCATTCACAGTGAAGAAGCTTTATTAAGGGTTGGTGCAGCGGTAGAGTAAAAGGCCTGTCCCACTTTCACGACCTAATTCAGGACCCCTGACGAGTTTGCCCTTGACTCATACTCGCAGCATGGTCGTCACCCAAAAGGCCTGTTACGCTGCTGTATCTCTAAACTAAACTAAACTTATAATTCAATGGCCTCTTATTCACTGAACGGTGCTGTGTGAATTTGTAAATGGGAATGTTTTACAAGTTGTTTCAAAGTTTTGTACAATTTAAAGGCAAACCAATGAAGGTCCACGAATTCCACCCGCTTGGGTTTTCTCCGACATCTTCAGTTTCCTCCCACACTCCAAAGACATACAGGTCTGTAGGTTCATAGGCTTGTAATAAAATGTAAATTTGTCCCTGTTGTGTGTAGGATGGTGTTGGTGTGCGGGATTTGCTGGTCGATGGGCCGAAGGGCCTGTTTCCACGCTGTATCTCTAAACTAAAACGAAGCTAAACTAAAAATATATGAGAAAAATTGTGTTTTTAACAGATAAATCATGTGCAGAAATCAAAGTGAATGCGGCCCGTGTAGATTTGGCTCAGTAACAAAAAATGTAAATGCAATTGGAAAATTCAAACAGATGAGGTAGTCCAATATAAAGAAAGACCATGACATGTACAGTTTAAAAGAGTTTGGCTTGATTGTTAAAGGTTTGTGATTTATCAAGTGTTTAACATCCTGGTAACATACTAACCAACATTAATCATTCCCTGTTTTGGAGATATTAGTTTGGGAGAAACTGGATTATGTTTGTTCTTTATTAAGACCAATGCATCATTCTAATGGTGGAAAGTGGCATTGAAGACCAACATGCATTCTTTTGGCAATGAGAGCACTAGATGCAATTTTGGTGAAAGGAATTTGCACAGACATATGAGAATAGCATATAGACCAGGGTCTCAACCCGAAACGTCGCCCATTCCTTCTCTCCAGAGATGCTGCCTGTCCCGCTGAGTTACTCCAGCATTTTGTGTCTATCTTCGGCATATAGAGCAGGCAGATTGTACGAGCTTGTTGGTTTAGTTGAGTTTAAATGATTGTCCCGTGTACTATTGTCCCGTGTACTACTGTGTGCTATCCAGTCAGCGGAAAGACAATACGTGATTACAATCGAGCCAATTTGAACACAGTGCCACCATGGCAGAGATTGCCAGATTCTTGATTAGTAAGGGTGTCAAGAGTTATGGAGAGAAGACAGAAGAAGGGGGTTGAGAGGTAGTGGCTCAGCTGTAGAGTTGCTGCCTTACAGCACCAGAGACCCGGGTTCAATCCTGGCAACGGGTGCTGTCTGTGCGGAGTTTGTACGTTCTCCCTGTAACTGTGTGGAATTTCTCCTGGTGCTCCGGTTTCCTCCCACGCTTCAAAGATGTACAGGTTTGTTATCTAATTAGGCTTTGGTAAAATTGTAAATTGTCCCTAGTATGAAGGATAGTGCTAATCTATGGGGTGATCGCTGGTCGACGTGGTCTCGGTGAATTGAAGGGCCTGTTTCCACATTGTATCTCTAAAGTCTAAAGCAGGGGTGGGGAACCTGCGGCATTAAGGCCGCATGCGGCCTTCTAGGCCATTAAGTGCGGCCTTTTGAATGAATCCAAATTTTGTAGAACAAATCCTTTTATTTATATTTTATTAATATGTTTTTGTTCTTCTTTTATTATTTTTATATTAATCTTAAAATGAATGTATTTAAAATACCAAAGAGAAAAAGAAGATTCAACGAAATAATCCTCCCCGACAGACGGCCACAATTAAACCATTAGTAAGTCATGAGGGCTATTTTAACATTCTGTTATTTATCGATTATTTTAACTGTTATGTTCATGATTTAGTTCTAATGTGACTTTAGAATGTACGTTAACCTCCCACAAAAAGCAGTCACAACAGTCATTAAAAGGTTCGTTAACTTTAGAATTAACAAAAAAAAATCATTTTCTTGAAGTTAGTACATAGTAGTTAGATTTTTACAAAATAATGTACATTTTGAAGTATATCTTTTTTCTTTTTTTTTTCTTTTTTTTTTTTTTAATATTTTTATTTTATTAGAAGTAAGTACAATTGTATACAATCATATTTTCATAATACATTTTATGTACAGCTTCTTATTTTTTTATTATAATAAAGAAGAAAAATAAAAATAAATTAGATAATGAAGTATAGAAAAATGTGAGATATATAGTGTGTGGAAAAGAAAAATAGAAAGTGAAAGAAGAAAGTTAAAGAATAGAAAGTAGGAAAAAGAGAAGAAAAGAAGAAAAAAAAGGGAAGAAAAAGAAAAAAGGAGATCTTATTTATAATCTTGACCATCCCTCGCCCAGTCACGAGTTAGCTTTTACAATTGTGTTGCACCATATGATTCCAAAAAGACGACAAATGGAGACCAACTCGTTATGAATTGGTCAAATTTATCTATTAGGAGGAATCGCATTTCCTCAAGATGTGCGGTGTCCAACATACTTGCAATCCACATTTTGAGCGTTGGTATTGGTGTATTTTTCCAAAATTTAAGTATTAATTTTTTTGCTATTATTAAACCATAATTTAAAAATAATTTTTGAGATGGATTCAATTTATTCCCATCTTCCATTACCCCAAATATAATCAATTCATTATTAGGTTCCATTTTTATTTTAAGTAATTTTGTGAATATTTTGAAAATATCACTCCAAAATCTATAAACTTTTATACAGGAAACAAAAGAGTGTGTTATAGTTGCATCTTGGGTTAAACATTTATCGCAAGTGGGGGATATATTTGGGTAGAATTTATTTAATCTTGTTTTTGAGTAATATAATCTATGTAAAATTTTTAATTGAATTAGATTATGTCTTGCATTAATCGAACATTTGTGAATGTATGTCAAATACTTTTCCCATGTAACCTTCGTAATTGTTATCATTAATTCCCATTCCCACTCTTCTCTAAGTACCTCTGTCGCTGGTAAATCTATATTTAAAATACTATTATATAAATATGATATTAATTTTTGTGTATCAGCTTTAATATTCATTGCTTCTTCCAATAAATCAGGAGTTATTTTTTGATATCCTTGTATGTATGTCTTCAAGAAACCGCAAATCTGAAGATATTTAAAATAATGATTGTTTTTCAATTTAAATTTTAATTGTAATTGTTGAAATGATAGTAAATCTCCCATTTCATACATGTCCCCGATCCTTTTAATTCCTAAACTTTCCCATTGATTATATATTTTGTCCATTAGAGATGGTTTAAATAAAGGATTATTCGCTATTGGTGTTAACAATGATAGGTTTCTTAATTTTATTTGTTTCCATATTTTTATTGTATCCTGTATAATTGGGTTCTTCTTATATATTGTATTGTTCATTTTATTCAGGGAGAAGAGGATCGTTCCTATATTACAAGGAAAACAATCCTCTTTCACCATTTTTATCCATTCTGTCTGTTGGGTAGAACTATCCAACCAGTAAATTATATTCTTAATATGTATTGCCCAATAATAATACAGAAAATTCGTGAGTGAAAGTCCCCCGACATCTTTTGGTTTACATAAGTATTCTTTTTTAATTCTATGTGATTTACAATCCCAAACAAAATTAGTAATATCAGAGTTTAATTTTTTTTTAAATATTTTGGTACATATACTGGTATAGACTGAAATAGAAATATAGAAATTAGGTGCAGGAGTAGGCCATTCGGCCCTTCGAGCCTGCACCGCCATTCAATATGATCATGGCTGATCATCCAACTCAGTATCCTGTACCTGCCTTCTCTCCATACCCCCTGATCCCTTTAGCCACAAGGGCCACATCTAACTCCCTCTTAAATATAGCCAATGAACTGGCCTCAACTACCCTCTGGGGCAGAGAGTTCCAGAGATTCACCACTCTCTGTGTGAAAAAAGTTCTTCTCATCTCGGTTTTAAAGGATTTCCCCCTTATCCTTAAGCTGTGACCCCTTGTCCTGGACTTCCCCAACATCGGGAGCAATCTTCCTGCATCTAGTAATTCACCATTCTCTGATTTAATTTTATTTATGGGGACGAGTCAAAGTATAGAAGAGAGATCGACCGACTGACCAAATGGTGCCAGCACAATAACCTGGCTCTCAACACCATCAAAACCAAGGAACTGATTGTGGACTATGGAAGGGGTAGGATGGGGACCCACAGTCCCGTTTATATCAACGGGTCGATGGTGGAGAGGGTCAAGAGCTTTAAATTCCTGGGCGTGCATATTTCTGAAGATCTCTCCTGGTCCAAGAACAATGATGCCATTATTAAGAAAGCACATCAGCGCCTCTACTTCCTGAGAAGACTACGGAGAGTCGGTTTGTCAAGGAGGACTCTCTCTAACTTCTACAGGTGCACAGTAGAGAGCATGCTGACGGGTTGCTTGGTTCGGCAACGTGAGCGCCCAGGAGCGGAAAAGACTACAAAAAGTAGTAAACACTGCCCAGTCCATCATCGGCTCTGACCTCCCTTCCATCGACGGGATCTATCACAGTCGCTGCCTCAAAAAGGCTGGCAGCATCATCAAGGACCCACACCATCCTGGCCACACACTCATCTCCCCGCTACCTTCAGGTAGAAGGTACAGGAGCCTGAAGACTGCAACGACCAGGTTCAGAAATAGCTACTTCCCCACAGCCATCAGGCTATTAAACTCAACTCAAACAAAACTCTGAACATTAATAACCCATAATCTGTTTATTTGCACTTTATCTGTTTATTTATTCATGTGTGTATATATTTATATAATGGTATATGGACACACTAATCTGTTCTGTATTCATGCCTACTATATTCTGTTGTGCTGAAGCAAAGCAAGAATTTCATTGTTCTATCTGGGACACATGACAATAAACTCTCTTGACTTGACGAGTTTAGAAGGTTGGGGGGGGGGCCTCATTGAAACTTACCAAATAGTGAAAGGTCTGGATAGGATGAATGTGGAAAGGATGATTCCATTAGTGGGAGAGTCTAGGACCAGAGGTCATAGCCTCAGAATTAAAGGGCGTTCCTTTAGGAAAGAGATGAAGAGGAATTTATTTCGTCAGAGGGTGGTGAATCTGTGGAATTCTTTGCCACAGAGAAGGCTGTGCAGGCAAAGTCAATGAATATTTTCAAGGCAGAGAGATATATTCTTGATTAGTACAGGAGAGTAGTTATGGGGAGAAGACAGGAGAATGGGGTTAGGAGGGAAAGATAGATCAGCCATGATTGAATGGTGGAGGAGACTTGATGGGCCGAATGGCCTAATTCTGCTCCCATTACTTCTTATGAACTTATGAATGGTAACCCCGTCAACAGCATGGCCAGGAGGCCCATTCTCCTGAAGAGACTGCACCATTCCATGTACTAAAGGGTGATAAACAAGAATGTTGCCAGGACTCGAGGGCCTGAGCTGTAGTGAGTGATCGGGCAGGCTTGGACTCTATTCCTCGGAACGCAAGAGGATGAGGGGTGATCTTATAGAGGTGTAAATGATCATGAGGGGAATAGACTGGGTGAATGCACAGAATCTTTTAGCCAGAGTAGATGTATCAAGAACCAAAGGACATAGGTTTACGGTGGGAGGGGAAAGATTTAATAGGAACCTGAGGGGCAAATTTTTAACTTAGACAACATCCTGGCAAACTTCTTCTGGGCCCTCGCGAAAGACAATTAGTTTAATGGTGCTTTATTAGTCACAGCGTGCTGGAGTAACTCAGCGGGCCCCAGGCTCCTGCAGGGCCTTCTTCTGTCGCCCGTGTACCCGTGTACTTCTTCTGTCGCCCGGATCGGCCCGTGAACCGACGTCCCTCTCCTCTCCTTTACCCTCCTTTCCTCACCCGGCTATCTCTGTGCCCAGGGGGCGCCTCCTGCAGCCGGCCTTGAAGGCGCTGGAGGCATTACCCCGGCTCACCCTCCCACCGGCCCTCGCTCCTCGCGGGCAGGGTCCTTTGGGTCCTCCGGTCATCTTGGTTCTGCGGTCCACTGAGCCTCTACATATGTCCTGATTGACTCTAGCCCGAGTGGGAGGAGAGAAGTGAGTCAGAGGGGGGAAAAACAGTTGAAAAGTAGAAGCCAAGCACAGGCAGACTTTATTCAGAACTGCTGTAGATTTGGGAGCAACAGCAGCAGGAGATTAGCAAGAGATACGACTGATTGGCTCTAGCCCGAGTGGGAGGAGAGAAGTGAGTCAGTGCCGGGAAAACAGTTGAAAACTGAGGAATTTGGTTTGTAAATTGGTAAATCAGGCAATTTATCCGTCAATTTAAGCAAGACGGCTCTTAGCGAGCGGCAGTGAGTGAGCGGCCTTGTGAGTAAAGTGTGAGTCTTTGGCTCGAGAGTCTTCGGAGAGGAGACCACGCAATACGCTTGAGAGGTAGAGACGAAAGAAGGAGATGTCAGGCAAGCTGATTCAGTGCGATGCTTGCAGTATGTGGGAGGTCAAGGACACCGCTGGTGCCTCTGGCTGCTACAAATGCGAGAAGTGCATCCAGGTAGAGCTCCTGAAGGGCCATGTTGGGGAACTGGAGAAGCAAGTGGATGACCTCCGGTTCGTCCGAGAAACGGAGTCGTTCCTCGACAAGTCCTACAGTACGATTGTTACACCTAAGGTACTGGAAGAGAGAAGGTGGGTGACGGTGAGAAAGGGAGGGAAGCATGGAATGCCAACGTCCCCGGGTGTTGTACCTCTTGTGAACAAGTTCACCCACTTAGAAGCTGTTGGGACAGAAGACGTGTTTACACTGAGCGGCGGACTGGCTTGCGATGCGAATAGGGCTGTTGAGCCAAAACCAAAAAGGCCTAAGGCAGGCAACGCCATTGTAGTGGGAGACTCCATTGTGAGAGGTACGGACAGGGGTTTCTGCGGCAACAGACGGGATGCGAGGATGGTGTGCTGCCTTCCTGGTGCCAGGATCCAGGATGTCACGGACAGAGTGCAGAAAATCCTCAAGGGCGAAGGTGAACATCCGGAAGTGGTAGTGCATGTCGGCACAAACGATGTCGGAAAGAAGGGGATGAATATTCTGCAGCGTGACTTTAGAGAGCTCGGAAAAATGCTGAAAAGCAGGACCTCCAGGGTTGTTATCTCCGGTTTGCTTCCAGTTCCTCGTGCTGGCGAGAGCAGGAACAGGGAGATACGGGACCTGAACGTGTGGCTCAGGAACTGGTGCACGGGGCAGGGATTTAGATTCTTAGATCACTGGGATCTGTTTTGGGGTAAGGGGGAACTGTACAAAAGGGACGGATTGCATCTTAACAGGTGTGGGACCACCATTCTGGCAGGCAGGTTTGCCACTGCTACACAGGTGGTTTTAAACTGAATAAGGGGGGTGGGGTGTCGAATGGGATAGTGGAGGATGGAGTTAAAGGGAAAGGGTTTCTTAAATGTGTGAGCGTAGAGACAGAGGAGTGTAAAATGAGGGTAGAAGCAATAGGTAGCAAGGTGAAAAGTAAAAGTGGAAGACAGACAAAACCAGGGCAAAAATCAAAAAGGGCCACTTTTCAACATAATTGTATAAGGGGTAAGAGTGTTGTAAAAACAAGCCTGAAGGCTTTGTGTCTCAATGCAAGGAGCATTCGTAATAAGGTGGATGAGTTGAATGTGCAGGTAGCTATTAATGACTATGATATAGTTGGGATCACGGAGACATGGCTCCAGGGTGACCAAGGCTGGGAGCTGAACATCCAGGGATATTCAATATTCAGGAGGGATAGAGAGAAAGGAAAAGGAGGTGGGGTAGCGTTGCTGGTTAGAGAGGAGATTAACGCAGTGGAAAGGAAGGACATTAGCTTGGAGGATGTGGAATCGGTATGGGTAGAGCTGCGAAACACTAAGGGGCAGAAAACGCTGGTGGGTGTTGTGTACAGGCCACCTAGCAGTAGTAGTGAAGTTGGGGATGGTATCAAACAGGAAATTAGAAATGCGTGCGACAAAGGCAAAACAGTTATAATGGGTGACTTCAATCTACATATAGATTGGGTGAATCAAATTGGCAGGGGTGCTGAGGAAGAGGATTTCTTGGAATGTATGCGGGATAGTTATCTAAATCAACATGTAGAGGAACCAACAAGAGAGCAGGCTATTTTAGACTGGGTATTGAGTAATGAGGAAGGGTTAGTTAGCAGTCTTGTTGTACGTGCCCCCTTGGGCAAGAGTGACCATAATATGGTTGAGTTCTTCATTAGGATGGAGAGTGACATTGTTAATTCAGAAACAATGGTTCTGAACTTAAAGAAAGGTAACTTTGAGGGTATGAGACATGAATTGGCCATGATTGACTGGCAATTAATTCTAAAAGGGTTGACGGTGGACATGCAATGGAAGACATTTAAAGACTGCATGGATGAACTACAAAAATTGTTCATCCCAGTTTGGCAAAAGAATAAATCAGGGAAGGTAGTGCATCCGTGGATAACAAGGGAAATTAGGGATGGTATCAAAGCGAAAGATGATGCGTACAAATTAGCCAGAAAAAGCAGCATACCAGAGGACTGGGAGAAATTCAGAGACCAGCAGAGGAGGACAAAGGGCTTAATTAGGAAAGGAAAAATAGATTATGAAAGAAAACTGGCAGGGAACATAAAAACTGACTGCAAAAGTTTTTATAAATATGTAAAAAGAAAGAGATTAGTTAAAACAAATGTAGGTCCCTTGCAGTCAGAAACAGGTGAGTTAATCATGGGGAACAAGGATATGGCGGACCAATTGAATAACTACTTTGGTTCCGTCTTCACTAAGGAAGACATAAATAATCTGCCGGAAATAGCAGGGGACCGCGGGTCAAAGGAGTTGGGGGAATTGAGTGAAATCCAGGTTAGTCGGGAAGTGGTTTTGGGTAAATTGAATGGATTAAAGGCCGATAAATCCCCAGGGCCAGATAGGCTGCATCCCAGAGTACTTAAGGAAGTAGCTCCAGAAATAGTGGATGCATTAGTAATAATCTTTCAAAATTCTTTAGATTCTGGAGTAGTTCCTGAGGATTGGCGGGTAGCAAACGTAACCCCACTTTTTAAGAAGGGAGGGAGAGAGAAAACGGGGAATTACAGACCAGTTAGTCTAACATCGGTAGTGGGGAAACTGCTAGAGTCAGTTATTAAAGATGGGATAGCAGCACATTTGGAAAGTGGTGAAATCATTGGACAAAGTCAGCATGGATTTACGAAAGGTAAATCATGTCTGACGAATCTTATAGAATTTTTCGAGGATGTAACTAGTAGCGTGGATAGGGGAGAACCAGTGGATGTGGTGTATCTGGACTTCCAGAAGGCTTTCGACAAGGTCCCACATAAGAGATTAGTATACAAACTTAAAGCACATGGCATTGGGGGTTCAGTATTGATGTGGATAGAGAACTGGCTGGCAAACAGGAAGCAAAGAGTAGGAGTAAACGGGTCCTTTTCACAATGGCAGGCAGTGACTAGTGGGGTACCGCAAGGCTCAGTGCTGGGACCCCAGCTATTTACAATATATATTAATGAACTGGATGAGGGAATTGAAGGCAATATCTCCAAGTTTGCGGATGACACTAAGCTGGGGGGCAGTGTTAGCTGTGAGGAGGATGCTAGGAGACTGCAAGGTGACTTGGATAGGCTGGGTGAGTGGGCAAATGTTTGGCAGATGCAGTATAATGTGGATAAATGTGAGGTTATCCATTTTGGTGGCAAAAACAGGAAAGCAGACTATTTTCTAAATGGTGGCCGACTAGGAAAAGGGGAGATGCAGCGAGACCTGGGTGTCATGGTACACCAGTCATTGAAAGTAGGCATGCAGGTGCAGCAGGCAGTGAAGAAAGCGAATGGTATGTTAGCTTTCATAGCAAAAGGATTTGAGTATAGGAGCAGGGAGGTTCTACTGCAGTTGTACAGGGTCTTGGTGAGACCACACCTGGAGTATTGCGTACAGTTTTGGTCTCCAAATCTGAGGAAGGACATTATTGCCATAGAGGCAGTGCCGAGAAGGTTCACCAGACTGATTCCTGGGATGTCAGGACTGTCTTATGAAGAAAGACTGGATAGACTTGGTTTATACTCTCTAGAATTTAGGAGATTGAGAGGGGATCTTATAGAAACTTACAAAATTCTTAAGGGGTTGGACAGGCTAGATGCAGGAAGATTGCTCCCGATGTTGGGGAAGTCCAGGACAAGGGGTCACAACTTAAGGATAAGGGGGAAATCCTTTAAAACCGAGATGAGAAGAACTTTTTTCACACAGAGAGTGGTGAATCTCTGGAACTCTCTGCCACAGAGGGTAGTCGAGGCCAGTTCATTGGCTATATTTAAGAGGGAGCTAGATGTGGCCCTTGTGGCTAAAGGGATCAGAGGGTATGGAGAGAAGGCAGGTACGGGATACTGAGTTGGATGATCAGCCATGATCATATTGAATGGCGGTGCAGGCTCGAAGGGCCGAATGGCCTACTCCTGCACCTAATTTCTATGTTTCTATGTTTCTATGTCCTCTAATCGGGTAACCAAACTACACATAATACTCCAAATGTTGCCGAACAAAAGTCCCATTAAGTTGCAACATGATTTTCTTTAGTTTAGTTTAGTTTAGAGATACAGCGCGGAAACAGGCCCTTCGGCCCATCGACCAGCGATTTCCACACTCCACACACTAACAGTATCCTACACGCATACTAGGGACAAATTTATATTTTATAGCAAGCCAATTAACCCACATATCTGTAGGTCTTTCGAGTGTGGGAGACAATAGACAATAGGTGCAGGAGTAGGCCTTTCCGCCCTTCGAGCCAGCACCGTGATCATGATCACTGTGATCATGGCTGATCATCCACAACTAGTACCCCGTTCCTGGCTTCTCCCTATATCCCTTTAAGCGCTCTATCTAAAGGGCCTGTCCCACTTTGGCGTTATTTGCGCGTCATTTACGCGACATCATTTACGCGTCACGATGCACGATGCGTGCGTCGTGATGCGCACGTGACGCTGCATGGCGTGCATTACGCGTGCGTGACGCGTGGTGAGACGTGGTGGCATAGGCAGTGACGCGCGGTCGCGCGCGGCGACACAGCATTTTGGGATTCACAAAATCTTCGCGCGCCACCTGCTGACGCGCAAATGACGCCCAAGTGGGACAGGCCCTTAACTCTCTCTTGAAAGCATCCAGAGAATTGGCCTCCACTGCCTTCTGAGGCAGAGAATTCCACAGATAGGAATTGGAACTGAAGATCTCGGAGAAAACCCCACGCAGGTCACGGTAAGAACATACAAACTTCGTACAGACAGCATCCGTAGTCAGGATCAAACCCAGGTCTCTGGCGCTGTAAGGCAGTAAGGCAGTAGGTCTACCACTTCGCCACTATGCCGCCCTGCTATTTTCTGACTCTTACACTCAATTCTCTGACCTATGACCGAGTCCCATTCCTTCGCTAAATTGAAAATCAATCTTTAGCACCCTATCTACTGATGGGTTGCCACTTTCATAGGTTCGTAAGTGATAGGTGCAGAATTAGGCCATTTGACCCAAACAAAGTCTACTCTGCCATTTAATTTTGGCTGAATGATCTTTCCCTCTCAACCACATTCTCCTGCCTTCTCCCCATAACCCCTGACACCCGTACTAATCAAGAATCTGTCAATCTCCACCTTGAAAATATCCATTGATGGCCTCCAAAGCCTTCTGTGGCAATGAATTACACAGATTCACCACCCTCTGGCTAAAGAAATTCCTTCTCATCTCCTTTCTAAAAGCGCATTCTTTTTTTCTGTGGCTGTGGCTTCTGGTCCTAAACTCTCTAGTGGAAACATCCTCCCCACATCCACTCTATCCAGGCCTTTAATTATTCGGTGAGTTTCAATGAGGTCGCCCCCCCCCCCCCCCTCATCTTTCTAAACTCCAGCGAGTACAGTCCCAGTGCTCTCAAAAGCTCATCATATGTTGACCCAATCATTCCTGGGATCATTCTCGTAAACCTCCTCTAAACCTCCAATGCCAGCACATCCTTCCTCAGATATGGGGCCCAAAACTGCTCTCTATATTCCAAATGTTTAAGAAAGAACTGCAGATGCTGGAAAAATCGAAGGTAGTCAAAAATGCTGGAGAAACACAGCGGGTGAGGCAGCATCTATGGACCGAAGGAATAGGTGACCTATTCCTTCGCTCCATAGATGCTGCCTCACCCGCTGAGTTTCTCCAGTATTTTTGTCTACCTTCTATATTCCAAATGCAGCCTTTGCATTACATCCCAGTTTTTATATCTAGTCCTCTTGCAATAAATGCTAACATTGCATTTGCCTTTCTTACTAAGACTTGAAAAATTAACTTTTATGGAATCCTGCACTAGCAATTCCAAGTCCCTTTGCGCCTCTCGATTTCTGAATTCTTTCCCCATTTAGAAAATATGTCTACGTATTTATTCAAGGAATTGTATACTTGGACCCCAAACGTGGATATTTTAAAATCTGCTTTGAATAAACTTCTTTACAACAATTTCTGTTCTGTTCAAGGTTTAGCGAATGCTAAGTTTATCGCTGGGTTTTTATGAGGGATTAGTATTCGGTCAGTTTAAGTGTGATACAAGTGAAGAAAGAAAATAAAGTCTCCAAATATGGAAAATTATTGAAAGCGTTGAAGGCTTTTTATAAATGTGCCAAAATATGCTCGCAGCCCTTTATTAACAACTGCAAAACCACAATAAAAAAATGAAAAGCCTTGTTTCATCCAATTGGACCAAATAAGAGTTGAGTTGAGGTCCATTTCAGAATACGGTTGGGTTGAAATGAACCCGGGGAGTCAGGGGATATGGGGAGAAGGCAAGAACGGGTACTGATTGTGGATGATCAGCCATGATCACATTGAATGGCGGTGCTGGCTCGAAGGGCGGAATGGCATACTCCTGTTCCTATTGTCTATTGTCTATTGAAACTGCGGGTCATTTTTTTAACCAGGAAACTGGGCTCAGTGCAGAAAGTGCAAAGGGAGTTGTGAGTGGTTTATGTGTAGGAAGGAACTGCAGATGCTGTTTAGACCAATGACAGACACAAAAAGCTGGAATAACTCGGCGGGACAGGCAGCATCTCTGGAGAGAAGGAATAGGTGACGTTTCGGGTCGAGACCCACCTTCAGGCTGAAAGTCATGGGAAAAGGGAAACGAGAGATATATAGAATGGGTAAACGCCACCTTTTCCTTCTCCCCAGAGATGCTGCCTGTCCCCGCCGAGTTACTCCAGCTTTTTGCGTCTACCTTCGAGCGATATAGACGATGATGCAGAGATATATGGAACAAATGAATGAAAGATATGCAGAACAGTAACGATGATAAAGGAAACAGGCCTTTGTTAGCTGTCGCTAGGTGACAATGAAAGCTGGCGTGACTTGGGTGGGGGAAGGGATGGAGAGAGAGGGAATGCAGGGGTTACCTAACGTTAGAGAATTCAATCTTCATACCACTGGGCTGTAAGCTGCACAAGCGAAATATGAGATGCTGTTCCTCCAATTTGCAGTTAGCCTCACTCTGTCAATGGAGGACCTGTACAAGGTGGTGCAGCGGTAGAGTTGCTGCCTTAAGGGCCTGTCCCACTTGGGCTTCATTGGCGAATCCCAAAATTCTGGGGCGCTGCTCGCAACCGCGCGTCACTGCCTACGTCACCACGCACCATGCGCGCGTAATGCATGCCATGCGCGCGTAATGCACTCCATGCACGCATCACGTGCGCGTCACGCCATGCGCGTCGTGCGTCGTGCTGCGTAAATTATGTTGTGTAAATGATGCGCAAATGACGCCCAAGTGGGACAGGCCCTTTACAGGCGCCAGATGATGTTTAATACCACAGATAGACACAAAGTGCTGGAGTAACTCAGCGATTCAGGCAGCATCTTTGGAGAAAAAGGATGCCTGATCCTTCTTCAAGACCGGAAACCTTCTTCAGACTTCCACTGTACTTCCGATTTGAGCTTTGTGAATGGCAAAAAGATTTTAAGGTGCAGGAGGATGAATTGGTCAGTACAGATTGCACAGCATCTGATCTGCTTCGAAGATAGTCACAAAATGCTGGAGTAAGTAGTGGGTCAGACAGTGTCTCTGGCGAGAAGGAGTACAGTTCAGTTTAGTTTATTGTCACGTGTACCGAGGTACAGTGAAAAGCTTTTGTTGCGTGCTAACCAGTCAGCGGAAAGACAATACATGATTACAATCAATTCATTTACAGTGTACAGATACATGATAAGGGAACAACGTTTAGTGCAAGGTAAAGCCAGCAAAGTCCGATCAAAGATAGTCCGAGGGTCACCAATGAGGTAGATAGTAGTTCAGGACCGCTCTCTGGTTGTGGTAGGACGGTTCAGTTGCCCGGTAACAGCTGGAAGAAACTGTCCCTGAATCTGGAGGTGTGCGTTTTCACACTTCTGTACCTTTTGCCAGATGGGAGAGGGGAGAAGAGGGAGTGGCCAGGGTGCGACTGGTCCTTGATTATGCTGCTGGCCTTGCCAAGGCAGCGTGAGGTGTAGATGGAGTCAATGGAAGGGAGGTTGGTTTGTGTGAAGGTTGATGGTCCTGGTTCATGTTTTCCAGAGGTGCTGCCTGACCCGTTGATTTACTCCAGCACTTACAGACGGCACGGTGGCGCAGCGGTAGAGCTACGGCCTTAAAGCGCCAGATACACGGGTTCGACCTGAAATGTAACCTATTCCTTTTCTCCAAAGATGCTGCCTGTCCTGCTGAGTTGCTCCAGCATTTTGTGTCTATCTTCAGAGTAGACCAGCATCTGCAGTTCCTTCCTACCCGTTCTGATGGGTGGGTGGTGGGTGTTGGGTGTTGTGTACAGGCCACCTAGCAGTAGTAGTGAAGTTGGGGATGGCATCAAACAGGAAATTAGAAATGCGTGCAACAAAGGCAAAACAGTTATAATGGGTGACTTCAATCTACATATAGATTGGGTGAATCAAATTGGCAGGGGTGCTGAGGAAGAGGATTTCTTGGAATGTATGCGGGATAGTTATCTAAACCAACATGTTGAGGAACCAATGAGAGAGCAGGCTATTCTAGACTGGGTATTGAGTAATGAGGAAGGGTTAGTTAGCAGTCTTGTTGTGCGTGCCCCCTTGGGCAAGAGTGACCATAATATGGTTGAGTTCTTCATTAGGATGGAGAGTGACATTGTTAATTCAGAAACAACGGTTCTGAACTTAAAGAAAGGTAACTTTGAGGGTATGAGACGTGAATTGGCCAAGATTGACTGGCAATTAGTTCTAAAAGGGCTGACGGTGGATATGCAATGGAAGGCATTTAAAGACTGCATGGATGAACTACAAAAATTGTTCATCCCAGTTTGGCAAAAGAATAAATCAGGGAAGACGGTGGATAACAAGGGAAATCAGGGATAGTATCAAAGCAAAAGATGATGCGTACAAATTAGCCAGAAAAAGCAGCATACCAGAGGACTGGGAGAAATTCAGAGACCAGCAGAGGAGGACAAAGGGCTTAATTAGGAAAGGGAAAATAGATTATGAAAGGAAACTGGCAGGGAACATAAAAACTGACTGCAAAAGTTTTTATAGATATGTGAAGAGAAAGAGATTAGTTAAAACAAATGTAGGTCCCTTGCAGTCAGAAACAGGTGAATTGATCATGGGGAACAAGGATATGGCGGACCAATTGAATAACTACTTTGGTTCCGTCTTCACTAAGGAAGACATAAATAATCTGCCGGAAATAGCAGGGGGTCGCGGGTCAAAGGAGATGGAGGAACTGAGTGAAATCCAGGTTAGTCGGGAAGTGGTGTTGGGTAAATTGAATGGATTAAAGGCCGATAAATCACCAGGGCCAGATAGGCTGCATCCCAGAGTACTTAAGGAAGTAGCTCCAGAAATAGTGGATGCATTAGTGATAATTTTTCAAAACTCTTTAGATTCTGGAGTAGTTCCTGAGGATTGGAGGGTAGCAAACGTAACCCCACTTTTTAAGAAGGGAAGGAGAGAGAAAACGGGGAATTACAGACCAGTTAGTCTAACATCGGTAGTGGGGAAACTGCTAGAGTCACTTATTAAAGATGGGATAGCAGCACATTTGGAAAGTGGTGAAATCATTGGACAAAGTCAGCATGGATTTACGAAAGGTAAATCATGTCTGACGAATCTTATAGAATTTTTCGAGGATGTAACTAGTAGAGTGGATAGGGGAGAACCAATGGATGTGTTGTATCTGGACTTTCAGAAGGCTTTCGACAAGGTACCACATAAGAGATTAGTATACAAACTTAAAACACACGGTATTAGGGGTTCAGTATTGATGTGGATAGAGAACTGGCTGGCAAACAGGAAGCAAAGAGTAGGAGTAAACGGGTCCTTTTCACAATGGCAGGCAGTGACTAGTGGGGTACCGCAAGGCTCAGTGCTGGGACCCCAGCTATTTACAATTTATATTAATGAGCTGGATGAGGGAATTGAAGGCAACATCTCCAAGTTTGCGGATGACACTAAGCTGGGGGGCAGTGTTAACTGTGAGGAGGATGCTAGGAGACTGCAAGGTGACTTGGATAGGCTGGGTGAGTGGGCAAATGTTTGGCAGATGCAGTATAATGTGGATAAATGTGAGGTTATCCACTTTGGTGGCAAAAACAGGAAAGCAGACTATTATCTAAATGGTGGCCGATTAGGAAATGGGGAGATGCAGCGAGACCTGGGTGTCATGGTACACCAGTCATTGAAAGTAGGCATGCAGGTGCAGCAGGCAGTGAAGAAAGCGAATGGTATGTTAGCTTTCATAGCAAAAGGATTTGAGTATAGGAGCAGGGAGGTTCTACTGCAGTTGCACAGGGTCTTGGTGAGACCACACCTGGAGTATTGCGTACAGTTTTGGTTTCCAAATGTGAGGAAGGACATTATAGCCATAGAGGGAGTGCAGAGAAGGTTCACCAGACTGATTCCTGGGATGTCAGGACTTTCATATGAAGAAAGACTGGCTAGACTTGGCTTATACTCGCTAGAATTTAGGAGATTGAGAGGGGATCTTATAGAAACGTACAAAATTCTTATGGGGTTGGACAGGCTAGATGCAGGAAGATTGTTTCCGATGTTGGGGAAGTCCAGGACAAGGGGTCACAGCTTAAGGATAAGGGGGAAACCCTTTAAGACCGAGATGAGGAAAAACCTTTTCACACAGAGAGTGGTGAATCTCTGGAACTCTCTGCCACAGAGGGTAGTTGAGGCCAGTTCATTGGCTATATTTAAGAGGAAGTTAGATGTGGCCCTTGTGGCTAAAGGGATCAGGGGGTATGGAGAGAAGGCAGGTACGGGATACTGAGTTGGATGATCAGCCATGATCATATTGAATGGCGGTGCAGGCTCGAAGGGCCAAATGGCCTACTCCTGCACCTATTTTCAATGTATCTATGTATCTATGTATCTGATTCAATGACCAGAGTATGTATGCCATCTATTCTCAACAAGCAGGGCATTTATCTTAATGTACAAAGCTCCATCCTCACAGTATATTATTCGTCAAATAGGCAGAAATTCTCTCTTGCAGGAAATTGCATTGTGATGTACTGGTATATAAATTCCTAATGTGTTCACATTCAATTCTTCCCCTTCCACTTTCACAGAGGCAATAACATGCACCATTTTCTCATGTTAATTGGCTGAGGTAAAATAGTGGGATGGGAAATTTGATGCAAATATATCAAAAGCAGCAGCCATCTGCCTGAGATATGTTTATTTAAGTTAAAGGGATCTGCGTACATGAATTAATTAACATGCCTCTATATGACTTCAATCTGTCATTCACATTTCTTCCAGCTAAACCATCACTTGTTTCAAACATGTAGCTTATATTAAGGTAGATAAAAATGCTGGAGAAACTCAGCGGGTGAGGCAGCATCTATGGAGCGAAGGAATAGGTGACGTTTCGGGTCGAGACCCTTCTGAAAAAGGGTCACCTATTCCTTGAAACATATAAGATTGTTAAGGGTTTGGACACATGTTCCCGAGTTGGGGGAGTCCAGAACCAGGGGCCACAGTTTAAGGATAAGGAGTAAGCCATTTAGAACGGAGACGAGGAAACACTTTTTTTCACAGTGAGTGGTGAGTCTGTGGAATTCTCTGCCTCAGAGGGCGGTGGAGGCGGGTTCTCTGGATGCTTTCAAGAGAGAGCTAGATAGGGCTCTTAAAATAGCGGAGTCAGGGGATATGGGGAGAAGGCAGGAACGGGGTACTGATTGGGGATGATCAAAAGATACGAGGACAAAGTACTTCTAGCTGTATTAATGGCGCTATAACTGAACCCCTCATCATAGTAGAGTGTCGACAGGAACTCTAAAACATCCACAATACCTGCAGTACTATAGTCAATATTATTTTGCACACAATATTGCTCCCATTTTTTTACATAAGTAATATACTGCTTTTGAGTACTCTTTCTCCAGGCTGCAGTGAGCATGTCCACAGTTCGCCCAGACAGTCCTCGCCCCAGGTATGGCCTTCTTAAAACCTGCAAATTAACATGTCAATACGATCACATAACGGATTACTTTCCCGTGTTACCGGGTGCTCCAGTAAATTCCTACGCTTGGGAACCATCAAAGGAGGTTGGATCGCTAACTGTAACATCAAAGGGAACCATGCTTGAGTCGGCCAATTAGGTATTACAAGCACCCCCGAAGCGGCATCCTGCTTGATTTTTTGCAGACACCGACCTATGAGGCAGAATGGTGGGAACATATATAAAAACATACCACCCCAATATAGCGAGAAAGCATCAATTGCAACTGCCCCCGGGTCTGATTCCCATGAAACATATTTGGGCAGCTGGTGGTTAAGCCTGGATGCAAACAAATCAATATCTGGCATTCCATATGTAACTACTATATTATTGAACACCTCCTGGTTCAACATCCATTCTGTGTTGTCATGGAACTTTCGTGACCTGGCGTCTGCTACAATGTTGAATCTACCTGGTAGATAAATAGCTGAAAGCCAAATATCTTTATCAATATACCAGGCCCAAATTTGATTAGCCAATCTGTCACAAGATACCGACTTGATTCCACCCATGTGATTAATATATGCCACTGCCGTGGTGTTGTCAATCTGAAACTGAACATGCAGGTTACCTTTGTTAGAGCAATAAGCCTTAAGTCTATAAAAAGCTCCTAAAAGCTCTAAATAGTTAATTCCCCATGTCTGCAGAAGCGATGCCTCTTGCTCAGTCCATCTGCCTCCACAGCTGGAACTCGTATCCGTGGCACCCCACCCGAGTGCACTGACATCCGTCTGCAAAATCATGGAAGGCTGCTCAAGCACTACTTTGCTCGAACTACTGGGCACATGCTGAATCCACCATTGCAAATCAGCAACAGCCTCTGCTGATAACTGCATGGGTCTACTATAATGACCCAAATGTATCCTTAGTGCCTGTTCCTTTGCCCTCTGTAACTGTTGGTAGTGCAATGGCGCATATTGAACTGCCGGAAATGCTGCCACTACCTCAATTAGCCTGATACAGCTGTCAATTAGCTCTACCCTTTTCTCCCTGGGCAGAGTCACTACCATGTTAATTGAATCAATTGTGAACCCCAAATAGTCAATTATTGTAACAGGTGGTAAATTGGATTTAGCTGGATGAATAATGAAGCCCAATCTTTGAAAAGTGGATTTAACAACTGCCACTGATGCTTCAGCTGTTTTCTTGGATTGCCCTGCAATCAAGATATCATCGAGATAAGCCATGAGCACATGGCCCTGGCCTCTCAGCATGCCTAGTATAGGTTTTAACAATTTTGTGAATACTCTAGGAGCTGAAGACAAACCATTAGGCAGTGCCTTGTATTGCCATAGTTGATTCATCCAGGTGAATTTTCATCCTCTGGAAACCAGTTGCTTGGCAGTGACAAATGTTTCCATCTTAAAATGTCTATACTGTACAAAAGGGTTAAGACTTGTCAGATCCAGAATAATTCTGCATCCCCCATCCTTTTTTGGCCTGGGAAAAATATTAGACACAAATTGATGGAGTTGGTGAACCGACTTTCCAATTACACCTTTATCACATAAGCTTTCAAGCTCAGCCTGAACCTCCATCTGTTCTGTTAGTGAAAACTGAAAAGTTCTCCCAGGAACATGCTGAATGGGCAAATCACAATTTGGATTGAACTCAATTCGAAACCCTTGAATAACACTCAGTATAAACATATCTGAGGTAATTTGCTTCCATTCGCCCAGGAACAGATGTAATCTACCCCCAACTTTTAGTTGTGTCACATTGATATGTGCACATGAGAACCAGGCCCACCTACCTCCATGGTACCTGGTGGATCCTGTTGTCCCCGGCCCCTGGCGGGAAGCCCCACGTTTGACCGTGTTCCCGCTGCAGAACGCCAACTGCGCATCTGCATTGCCGGCCGACTTGTTCCTGGTCCAGACCAATCAGTCCCTCGTTTGTAGGGGTACTTTCTTTTTTGGAAACTTGCCGACCGCCGGTTGCTTGATCAAGCCCCACCGTCTTTGCCTCGTCATCCATCTCCTTGACACGATTGGCCGAGGTCCTCTCCGAAGAGTAGGTTGGCCGGCTGTATGTTGCTGGGCTGGCAGAGTGCTGCAAACTTTAGATTGATGGTGGGCCGAATGGCAATTTTTCTGAGACAATTTATCTCAAAATGGGCGCTACAAAGCAACCCTAGTACCTCTTGCTGCGTATCAGATAGATGCCCTCCATCCACGATTCTAGCGAACCCCGTGATTCCTGAGCCAAGTAGTTTCAGGATCCGCTGCAGCTTCATTTCCTGGGCACGCATGCCCACGCCCATCTGGCCCCATATCACCCGGTTCACTGCTGGCACCTTCAGCAGCACGCAGTTCACCGGGGTTTCGTGCTCCTTGGCGGTCTCATCCATCGTGAGCTCCTGCAGCTGATGGGAGACTAGATAATTTATCGTGGAGGCCAGCTCATCTCCCAGTGGCTCTCCAGACTCTGATGGGACAGCAAATCGTGCTGCCAGAGATGGGACCTCTGACAACTGCCGTTCTTCGCTCGGGTCGAACTCACCGTCAGAGTCGGGGTCAGAACTCAGCTGACCCTCTGCACTCGCCTCTTCAATGAGGGTGCTATCAAGCAGCCCTCTACTAGGTGCTGCCGGCGCGGCATCTTCTCCAGCCTGGCGCCCACACAACTCCTCCCCCCAGAGTGTGCCTTGCTGGAGCAACCTCTGTATAAGGTGCTCAATTTGGGATAACCGTTGAACAATGGTATCCAGCCCCATAAGGGACTCCTCCCGGCCTGACTCAGTTGAGTCCGAGGGCCTCGCAGATTTGTCCGTGGTCTTACACCCGACTGGTGTTGGCTCCGTGCTTTGCAGCACCAATTCTGCAGTCGCCCGCTCCCGGCCGGCGACTGTGCAGGGGTACCAGGCAGCCGCTCACAGACCGCACTCCCACGGCTCTCCATTGATTTACCTGCGGCTCGCCTCTTCCCCTTGGTCGTCTTGTCCATGGTGCTTCCTGGAAAAGAACAAGGGAGCACGGCACCACAGCAAACCACTCCACACTCCAGCTAAGTTTTCCCACTTAACTGGAGTTTCAAACCACTTACCGCTGGAGGAGCTCTGTCCTCCCGCTGGTCCGTGCGCCAATGCGCCAGACGTAATGACGCGCATGCGGTCTGGCGGGACTTCTTCACGGAATCACTCACGTGACTCCAAAGTAAAATCCAGGTTCAGGTCACAGCAGAATTATCAGCCACTCTTTTTGCATCCTCTTTGTGTCAACTACTAACAGTGCGGCACGGTGGTGCAGTGGTAGAGTCCTTGCCTTACAGAGTCACAGAGACCCGGGTTCGATCCTGACTACGGGTGCTGTCTGTACGGAGTTTGTAAGTTCCCCCTGGGACCCTGTGTGTTTTCTCCAGGTGCTCCGGTTTCCTCCCACACTCCAAAGTCGTACAGGCTTGTAGGTTAATTGGCTTTGGTAAAAATTGTTCATTGTTCCTAGTGTGTTCATAAGTCCACGTCATAGGAGTAGAATTAGGCCATTCGGCCCATCGGGTCTATTCCGCCACTGATCTCTGCCTCCTGATCCCATTTTCCTGCCTTCTCCCCATAACCCTTGACACCCGTGCTAATCAAGAATTTGTCTATCTCTGCCTAGTGTGTGGGATAGTGTTAGTGTGCTGGGATCGCTGGTCAGCGCGGGTTCGCTGGGCCGAGGGGTGTGTTTCCGTGCTGTATCTCTAAGCTAAACTAAACTGAACTACCCCCATTCAGCCTTCCGCAGAGACCGTTCCCTCCATAACTCTCTAGTTAACTCCTCCCTTTCCACCCAGGTCTCTCCCCTCCCCAGGTACTATCCCCCGCGACCTCAGGAGATGTAACGCCCCTGCCTACACCTCCTCTCTCATCTCCATCCAGGGACCCCAGCAGTCATTCCAGGTGAGACAAAGGTTCATATACACCTCCGCTAACCTCATCTACTGCATCTGGTCTTCCCGGAGTGGCCTCCTTATAACGAGGACGTATCCCTGACCCGAAACGTCACCCACCGTGTTTCTCCAGGGATGCTACCTAACCCACTGAGTTACTCCAGCACTGTGTCTTTTTTGTTGTTGTAAAACTGCATCTGCAGTTCCCTGTGTGTCTCCTAGTTGGATATTGGTAGTTAATCCGCTGGAATGTCAGAGCTAAAAATCTGAGACACAAAGTAACTCACTGAGCCATTGCTAAAACTGAGACAAAAAAATAGGCTGTTGTGCATCAATGTGTGCTAAATGATTGCAAATGATCAAAAGTTTTTCCCAGAACTTTGCTGAACCATTTAGTGATATTTTCTCACTGGCTGCCATTCAGCCTGTGTTTGATGCCATTAAAATTTTTTTCAGTTTCAAAACACATGTAAAGGCTGGAAATAAAATTAGAGCATCGCACTTTAAGTGCGCACTTTGTGAGTATCGGATTGCCAAGAAAACGTTAGCATACAATGAATCATTTGGAAAAAATGTTATTAGAAGTGACAATAATGCTTTTCAATACCGAACATAACTGAAAAATAAAACTATTTCAGAGCTCCCATTTCATGATGTGGCCGCTGCCAGTTTCAGGAATAATTTCCATCGAAACCATCTGGGTCCATCTGGGCAGTTTCTTTCCTGCACAAAGGTACAACTAACCCAAAAGCCAGCTCTAACTTAGGCACGGCATTCCAAAATACCAAAACCATTTCCCTTTCACTTCTCGCACTGAATTCCTCTTGTGAAGCATTAAATTTCAATAAGAGAAATCGATCAGGAACAAAATGTCCCTTTTAATACCGGCATTTATACCAGGACCACTGACTATGAACAAAATACTGATTAAACAAAACATGTTTATTAACCTAGACACAAGGGACTGCAGATGCTGGTTTACAAGTAGATGTTATTCCCTTTATCCCTTATCTGTACACTGTGGACGGCTTGATTGTAATCATGTATTGTCTTTCTGCTGACTGGTTGGCACGCAACAAAAGCTTTTCACTGTACCTCGGTACACGTGACAATAAACTGAACCAAACTAAACTAAACAAACTACACAAAACCACACAAAAAACCGAACCAAGGGTTTGACAGCACTGGGCCTGTGAGTTTAGAAGGTTGAGGGGGGACCTCATTGAAACTTACAGAATAATGAAAGGCATAGATAGAGTGGATGTGGAGAGGATGTTTCCACTGGTGGGAGAGTCTAGGACTAGAGGTCACAGCCTCAGAATTATAGGGTGCTCTTTTAGAAAGGAGGTGAGGAGGAACTTCTTTAGTCAGAGGGTAGTTAATCTGTGAAACTCAGAGGGCTGTGGAGGCCAAGTCAGTGGATATTTTTAAGGTAGAGATAGACAAATGCTTGATTAGAACGGGTGTCAAGGGTTACGGGGAGAAGGCAGGAAAATGAGATTAGGAGGCAGAGATCAGCCATGATTGAAAGGTGGACTCGATGGGCCAAATGGCCTAATTCTACTCCTATAACTTGTGAACTTGTGAACAAACTAAACTAAACCAAACCACAATTGCTGGAGGAACCCAGCGTGTCAGAAGAAGCTCTGGAGAACATGGATGGGAGTTGTTTCGGGTCAGGCATGGGCAGAAATCCCAGGGGGTACAGGGGGGACATGTCCATCTCGGGGTGGGAGGTGGGGGACAATCCCCCCCATGTTTTGTAATCCGGATTTTGAAATTTGGTGAAAAAAACTATTAAAAATCTCCGCTTTCGCGAGACAGTGGGGTTGGGACTGATGACCGATTGGACGAGAGAGACGTCGGTCAGCAGGCAGTGGTGGGGCGGCATGATGATTCAGCGCGATGATTGGAGGAGGGAGCTGTAGGTCAGAGGCAGAAGTAAGGGGGTGAGACTGAGGATAGAGCGCGGTGATTGGAGGACGGAGACATCCTGGTGGAGCAAAGATCATAGAGCGCAGCTTGAATCGGCCCGTTCACGGGCCTATCATCGCCCGGCGTGGCGCGGCTTAAAATCGGCCGTAGGATTTTTCCATCGCCCCGCGGTCAAATTGCTGCATCGAGGCGATCGAGGCGATCGAGGCTCCCGATGTTGAAGACCCCGTCAGGTGATGGAAGATCCCGCGGCCCTTTTTAAGTCGAACCGGGCGATGAAAGGCCCCGCGAACGGGGCCGATTCAAGCCCCCACGATTCGGGGCGGACGAAACTGCTATTGCTGGAGTTCGGAGTCGGTCACCAACCAGGTCAGCTCCCGATGTTACCGCCCACAGGGCCTAAGGCTGAAGCCTCCGAAGCCTTGCGCGCGCGTGTGTGTGTGCGCGCGTGCAGCGCCAAGGAATGGTGTCCCCCCCATGTTTTGACAGCGATTTCCGCCCCTGGGGTCAGGACACCTTTATTTTAGTTAATTTCAGTTTATTGTCATGTGTACCGAGGTACAGTGAAAATTTGTTTTTATTTAACCTTATATTTACCCTTATAGAAGGGTCCTGACCCGAAACGTCACCTCTCCATGTTCTTCAGAGATGCTGCCTGACCCAGGCACTTGTACCATTGGTGTGTAATCGCAGAGACATGGTCATTTAGGAGAGGGAATCTTAACCAGTGACAACGTACACATGCCGACCAAGATGCCCCATCTACGCTAGACCCATGGACATAACATGGCAGTTGGGGCTAGTATAGCCTTGGCTAGCATGGACGGGTTGGGCCGAAGGGCCTGCGTTCTTGCTGTATGACTCGATGATTCTCGGATAATGCTTCTCAATTGCCCGCCACTTTGTATCTTAGAATACCAAAATAGGGCGGCACGGTGGTGCAGCGGTAGAGTTGCTGCCTCACAGCGCCAGAGACCCAGGCTCGATCCTGACTACGGGTGCTGTCTGTATGGAGTTTGTATGTTCACCCTGTGACCGCGTTGGTTTTCTCCGGGTGCTCCGGTTTCCTCTCACACTCCAAAGGTGTATAGGTTTGCAGGTTAGTTGGCTTTGTTAAATTGTGAATTGTACCCAGTGTGTAGGGTAGTGCGAGTGTACGGGGTTCCAAGTGGTATCTCTAAATTCACAAGGATGTTGCCAGGTCTTGAGGGCCTGAGCTAAAGGGAAAGGTTGGGCAGGCTAAGACTTTATTCCTTGGCGAGCAGGAGGATGAGAGGTGATCTTATAGAGGAGTAAAAGCTTATGAGGGGAATAGATCGGGTAAACACTCAATCTCTTATCCAGTGTAGGGGAATCAAGAACCAGAGGACAGAGATTGAAGGTGAGAGGGGCCTGAGGGGCAACGATTTCACACAGAGGATGGTGGTTGTATGGAACGAGCTGCCAGAGGAGATCATTGAGGCAGGTACAATAACAACATTTAAAATAAATTTAGACAGGCACAGGGATTGGAAAGGATTAGAGGGATATGGGCTAAACGCGGGCAGGTGGGACCAGATGGGGTATGTTGGTCAACATGGACAAGTTGGGACGAAGGGCCTGCTTCCACGCTGTATCACTATGACAATGACCTTGACTGATGAAGGCCAATGTACCAATGTCCTTTTGCATGTAGACAAATGGAATATCAAAAATCAGGCCACTGAGTTACTCCAGCACTGCGTGTCCTTTTAAGGATTAGTGTAGCATTCTATTACTGAATGTTATCAATTTGAGAAAACACAAAGAACAATGCTTCAAATGAATGTGGAATGGACAACACTTCAAAGGGAAATTTATAGATTTTTCCAATGAAATATTGTTAAAGGCTGCAAAGGTTAAACAAGTTCAAAGGAAAAGGAAGCCAGCAGAAAAATCAAAATAAATCTTGCTGTCCAAATTAAACTTATTTTAGTTTAGAGATACAGCGCGGAAACAGGCCCTTCAGCCCACCAAGTCCGCACCGACCAGCGATCCCCGCACATTAACACTATCCTACACACACTAGGGACAATTATCTACAAACCTGAAGGTAGACAAAAAATGCTGGAGAAACTCAGCGGGTGAGGCAGCATCTATGGAGCGAAGGAATAGGGAGGTTGCACGGCCCGTGACCCATACTATTGTCGCGCAACGCCAACTGGAGTACAAGCGATGAAGTGCAGGTAAGCACATCATAGCTTCCAGCGTAGCGGACCTGTTAAAAACTGCCGAAATGGTCAATCTTTGCACTGTAAATTATTATGGAATTCGGGGTAACCGTGAGAGACATTTATCCTACTTCAGAATTCCAAAAGTGAGGAGATATTATGGTAGAGAGAAGCGACAGCTGAAGGGACAACAACAGCTAAAGTGGTTGGCGAACATTGGCCGTGCAGATATCAAGATTGAAAATATTGGGAATTATATCATTTGCTCACTGCATTTCATCAACAGTAAGGCATTATTTGTGTTTTTTCTTGATTCCTTTGGTGTCTAAAAAGTTTCAGAAGTGATAAATCTGGCTGTAAAATTTTATAATCGCCCATGGTTCTCAAGTGGGTTTTCACATGCAAACTGAAATTGGAGAAGTCAATGTTCATACCGCTGGGGTGTAAACTGCATGGGTATTGACTCATCAAATTTCAGGTAGTCCTTGCTTTCTCCCTCCTTCCCCTCCCCTTCCCAGCTCTCCCACAGCCCTCTGTCTCTGCCTCTTCCTTTCTTCTACCCGCCCCCCCCACCCTCACATCAGTCTGAAGAGGGGTCTCGACCCAAAACGTCACCTATTCCTTCGCTCCATAGATGCTGCCGCTGAGTTTCTCCAGCATTTTTGCCTACCTTTGATTTTTCCACCATCTGCAGTTGTTTCTTAAACCTACAAACCTGAACGTCTTTGGAGTGTGGGAGGAGACCAAAGATCTCTGAGAAAACCCACGCAGGTCACGGGGAGAACGTACAAACTCCGTACAGACAGCACCCGTAGTGGGGATTGAACTCGGGTCTCTGGCGCTGCAAGCGCTGTAAGGCAGCAACTCTACCGCTGCGCCACCGTGACGCCCCCAATGGATTATCCAATACAGTTTTGGATTTCTGAGGCAGTGATTTTAAATGACAAATGATTCAAATTTAAATCATTTTACTTTAGACTTTAGAGATACAGCACAGAAACAGGCCCTTCAGCCTACTGAGCCCACACCATCCATCACTTGCCCTTTCACGCTAGTTCTATGTTATCCCACTTTCTCATCCTCTCCCTACAAACTAAGGTCAATTAACCTACAAACCTGCACGTCTTTGGAGTGTGGGAGGAAACTGGAGCAGCCGGAGAAAAGCCACGCAGGTCACGGGGAGAACGTACAAACTCCGTACAGGCAGCACCCGAGGTCAGGATCGAACCCAGGTCTCTGGCGCCGTGAGGCAGCAGCTCTACCAGCTGCGCCACCGTGCCAAGTGAAAGTCGTTTTTTTAAAAACAATTTAAAAAAGAAATGGATATTTCTTCATTATTAACACAAACAGTTCAGTGAGTGCCGAACAGGGGAATCTCAGGAGAAAATCTAAAACCATGGTTTTCAGTGTTCAACGGTTCAATGGTGCCCGATTATCATGTCTGAACTGCAGTGTGAAATTCTTTCTGCATAGATTACATATGCACAAGTCGCCATATTATGCAGCCATTTACAAAAGTCTAAAGTCCACGCGCTCGATGTACAGAATCTGTAAGCACATAACTGCTTAAGTCATAGGAGAAGAAGTAGACCATTCGGCCCGTCAATCTACTCCACCATTCAACCATGGCTGATCTATCTTCCATCAACCTATTAACCCCATTCTCCGGCCTTCTCCCCATAACCATTGACATCCGTACTAATCAAGAACTCGTCGATCTCTACTTTACGAAATGCCCAATGATGGCCTCCACCGCCGTCTGTGGCAATGAATTCCACAGATTCACCACCCTCTGGCTAAAGAAATTCCTCCTCCTCTCCTTTTGAAAGGTACATCCTTTCATTCTGAGGCTGTGGCCTCTGGTCCTGGGCTCTCCTTGGACTAGTGGAAACATCCTCTCCACATCCACTCTATCCAGGCCTTTCACTATTCAGTAAGTTCCAATGAGGTGCCCCCTCATCCTTCTAAACTCCGGCGAGTACAGGCCCAGTGGCCAGTAGGTTTACCAAAAAAAAAGACACAAAGTGCTGGATTAACTCAGCAGCATCAGGGTTCAGGCAGCATCTCACTAATAGGAGACATTGCATGTCGGGATTCTTCTTCAGACTGATGGAGGCCAGGTACATATCAAAAAAGAGAAAGGGTTGGACAGAAGTTATTAGGTCCATAATCTTGCAGTGTATCATGTCAACACAGAACTACCAACTTGCAATAAAAGTTTTATTATAATTACACAATATATTAAGTTAAAGTATAAACTTTTAAGAGAACTGCCTTTCTTTTTGTTAGTTGTTCCTTTCATTAATGATCAGGCTACTCTGTTGTGCTCTAATTTAAACAGGCTCTGTTGCTGTTTTGACTGAAATTGTTCAGTATTAGACTTTACTTTAGACCTGAGAGACAGCACAGAAACAGGCCCTTCGGCCCACTGAGTTTCTGCCGACCAGCGATCACTGCTCCAAGCATTAGGGACAATTTTACAGCTTTTACCGAAGCTAATTAACCTACAAACCTGTACGTCTTTGGAGCGTTGGAGGAAACCAGAGCGCCCGGAGAAAACCCCATTAAGTCACGGGGAGAAGGTACAAACTCCGTACAGACAGCACCGGTAGTCAGGATTGAACCCGGGTCTCCGGCGCTGTAAGGCAGCAACTCTATCGCTGCGCCACCATGTCATACTGTTCCACGAACAGCCAAAACCAGTCTAAAGGGGCAAAAAGTAAAGAGAAATAGCTGCAAAAGTAGAACCTACCGTGGTAGAATTACAAATTGTAAATAGACACAAAAAGCTGGAGTAACTCAGCGGGTCAGGCAGCAGCATCTCTGGAGAGAAGGAATAGGTGATGTTTTGGGTCGAGACCCTTCTTCAGACCCGACAGGTCTCGACCCGAAACGTCACCTATTCCTTCTCTCCAGAGATGCTGCCTGTCCCGCTGAGTTACTCTAGCTTTTTTGCGTCTATCTTCGGTGTAAACCAGCACCTGCAGTTCCTTCCTACACTGAAATTGTGGGAGGATTATCCAGAAGGCTTACGTTTAAAAATAAGTTGCCATTCATTTCCAAGCAGAATACATCAACGTGGGTCCAACCCGAACTGTCAGCTCCAACGCAACCTTTCTCCAAGGTGACAAAACTAATAGAATTCATCTGTGAAAACAACAAATGTGGGAGTATGTAAAATCTTGTGCGAGATTTAACAAGGGAATAGCTGGATTTTCAGGGGGTGAGAATTGTACACGAGACTGGGAAATACGGAGGACCAGGGGAACAATTAATTCTAAAATGGTTTTTATATGGTTGAGCTGTTTTAAATGAATCATAGAGGCCCAAGAATACCTTTCATTTACGATTTGCTTTAGCTGAGTGCAGGGGCGCAGAGGATAGTTTGAATGTGTGCTTAGAAATCTGCTGGGAAGGAAAAAAATGTGATCAATGCTCACCACTGCCTTTTCCTGGCTAACAAATTTACAGAATTAATTAATCCTTTGAGATGAAGCACTTGAGATGTTGTGACTTGGGCGAGAGCAAACTTTTCCTTCACTTTAATATAATAAGCTCGGCCTCAAAGTGAGGAAGACGGCAGTAGCTGACGGTGTTCGACGTTTACTGCTGTACGGCTGAGATTTTGTTCCCTCACCCCCCCTCCCCCCCCACCCCCCACCCTCCCCCTCCCCTCCCCCCCCACTCCCTCACCCTTCATCTTTGCTTCATCTGTCCCAAAATTAAATAACTAAACCTTTCTCTGTAACCTAAGTTACAGAGAAAGGTTGAACAAGATAGGTCTTTATTCTTTGGAGCGCAGAAGGTTAAGGGGGGACTTGATAGAGGTCTTTAAAATGATGAGAGGGATAGACAGAGTTGACGTGGATAAGCTTTTTCCATTGAGAGTAGGGAAGATTCAAACAAGAGGACATGATTTGAGAATTAAGGGACAGAAGTTTAGGGGCAACATGAGGGGGAACTTCTTTACTCAGAGAGCGGTAGCTGTGTGGAATGAGCTTCCAGTGGAAGTGGTGGAGGCAGGTTCGATTTTATCATTTAAAAATAAATTGGATAGGTATATGGACGGGAAAGGAATGGAGGGTTATGGTCTGAGTGCAGATAGATGGGACTAGGTGAGAGTAAGTGTTCGGCACGGTCTAGAAGGGCTGAGATGGCCTGTTTCCGTGCTGCAATTGTTATATGGTTATATGGTTAACTTTAAATACGCTCAACAAATGCTAGATAGGGCTCTTAAAGATAGCAGAGTCAGGGGATATGGGGAGGAGGCAGGAACCGGGGTACTGATTGGGGATGATCAGCCATGATCACAGTGAATGGCAGTGATGGCTCGAAGGTACCGAACGGCCTACTCCTGCACCTATTGTCTATTGTCTATTGCCCCCAGTCCGGCGTGACTTCCGCGCTCTGCCCCCCTGGTATGTAGCTCAGAAACCTCCTGGGATGATAAGTCTGCTCAAAAGTTAATTCAGGGCAACTTGGCACGATTTAGACTGAGCAAACAGGAACATAACGTATGAAACTGGTTCACCATTATAGACGGTCGCGCCGTTGCGCGTGTTACTGGATGGGAATATGAGCCATTGGTTTGGAAGTAAAAAAGGAGCAAATGAGTTTTAATTGTTTCAGTAATTTATTTTCCAACGCACCAGGCATCGTTAACTTTTGGTAACCTCTGTGTGCACTCAAACCCCTACCTGCACAAGAGTTCCTCCAGGCTTCCTGTCAGCAGATTATTAGTCTGGTGCCAGCTCCAGTTTCCTGCATCCACTGTTTCAAGTCGTTGTGTGGTATCGTTATTAAACAGTGAAATGTGATCTCTGGAAGATTGTGTGTTCCTTCTATACACCCGGGGGATAAGTTAGTGAGTGGTCTCGGAGCTGACGAATGAGTGTACACCTGAGTGTAAGGTCTTAAAAGCCGGCAGGAAATGGCTCTAATTGAAACTCGCCGTCGCATATGAAAAGGAGCCTTCAGAGAAGGGAACTTTAATTAAAAAGCCTGGTGCCTGGTGCATTAATAAATCCCACTACAGAGGGGCAGAACATGTTCCTTCACCTCCCCCCCCCCCAACTTTACCGTACCATACACTGAGGTCCGGACTTCAGATAGGCTGACCAGAGAACAGCCACAATTAAATGTGTGGAAAGGAACGGAGACGAGGGAACACTTTTTCACCCAGAGAGTTGTGAATCTGTGGAATTCTCTGCCTCAGAAGGCATTGGAGGCCATTTCTCTGGATGCTTTCAAGAGAGAGTTGGATACTCTTAAAGATAGCGGAGTCAAGGGATATGGGGAAAAGGCAGGAACGGGGTACTGATTGGGGATGATCAGCCATGATCACCTATTGTCTATTGTCTATTGTCTAATAACTACAGATGCTGGTATACACTGAAGATAGACACCAAATGCCGGAGTTTGAAGAAGGGTCTCGACCCGAAACATCACCCATTCCTTCTCTCCAGCGATGTTGCCCGTCCCACTGAGTTACTCCGGCATTTGGTGTCTATCTTCAGCCAAAATTAAATGGTTCTACAACTCACTGCAAATCTTGGGGAACTATTTAGCGGCCATTTAGCCGGTGTAGTTTAGTTTAGCTTGGTTTAGTTTAGAGATGCAGTGCAGAAACAGGCCCTTCAGCCCACTGAGTCTGCACCGACCAGCGATCCACTATCACAATCCTACACACACTAGGGACAAATTTACATATATACCAAGCCAATTAACCTACAAGCCTGTGTGTCTTTGGCACGTGGGAGGAAACAGGAGCACCCGGAGAAAACCCACGCAGGTCACAGGGAGGACAAGCAAACTCCGTATAGACTGCACCCATAGTCAGGATCGAACCCGTGTATCTGGCGCTTTAAGGCCGTAGCTTTACCTCTGCGCCACCGTGCCGTCTGTAAGTGATGGAGTAAATCAACGGGTCAGGCAGCACCTCTGGAAAACATGAACCAGACCATCAGCCATCACACAAACCAACCTCCCTTCCATTGACTCCTTTTACACCTCACGCTGCCTCGGCAAGGCCAGCAGCATCATCAAGGACCAGTCGCACCCCGGCCACTCCCTTCTTCTCCCCTCTCCCATCGGGCAAAAGCTCTAGAAGTGTGAAAACGCACACCTCCAGATTCAGGGGCAGTTTCTTCGCTGGGGATAGACACAAAAAAGCTGGGACAGGCAGCATCTCTGGAGAGACTGAATGGGTGACGTTTCGGGTCAAGACCCTTCTTTCAGTCCGAAGAAGGATCTCGACCCAAAATGTCACCCATTCCTTCTCTCCGGAGATTCCGCCGGTCCCGCTGAGTTACTCCAGCACTTTGTGCCTATATAAACTAAACTGAACATTCTGTGTACTTTTCTGTAAACCAGGTGTGCCTGGGTACGTGTGGCAATGAAGTACCAGTGAACCAGTCGACCATTGAAGTTCTGTGAGGCACCTTTGTGGTGCACGGTGCCCGCAATGTTTCCAGTCACACTGGGAGAGGCAGGTTGGCACCAATGCTGCTGGATTTACTAATCTTTGCAATTAATGTTTGCTTTGGATAAGTGCAAAGGATAAATAAACATGGTAATACCAGAAAAATATTGAGCGGTAAGTGCCTGTTACCTAAGGCAGCTTTCTGCAGAGTTTTTCTTAAGCTCCTCCACCCAAAGTCAGTGCCCTTCATAAATCAGTCCCAGATGGTCTGGCCCTGCGGTCCAGAACTATATTCTGCACTCTGTGTTTTTCTCTTTGCGGTACCTCTTGTATTAGTGTTGGACTTGTTTGCATTCATGCACAGTATCTGATTTAACTGGTTGACACGCAAAGGAAAGCTTTTCACTTTATCTTGTTACAAGGGACAATGGTAAACCTAGAGGGGGCGGCACAGTGGTGCAGCGGTAGAGTAGCTGCCTTTCACAGTGCCAGAGACCTGACTAAGGGCGCTGTCCGTACGGAGTGTGCGTTGCCCCCGTGATCGGCGTGGGTTTTCCCTGGAAGCTACGGTTTCCTCTCACACTCCAAAGACATGTGGGATTGTAGATTAATTGGCTTCATTGTCTCTTGTGTGAATAGCGCTAGTGTAAAGCGCTCGCTGGTCAGTTTGGGCTCGGTGGGACGAAGGGCCTGTTTCCACGCTGTACCACTAAAGTCTCCAAAGTCTAAAGTCTGAACCTAAAGAAGGATGACATTCTCCTTTTTATAACAACAACCTCATTGGAGATCTTCAGACTATCCTTAATTGGACTTCTCTGGACTTTATCTCCACTAAACGTTATCCCCTTATCATGTATCTGTACATCATTGGCGGTCACTCGAAACGAGTATGACTGTCCACTCATGGAGGACGCCTATGCGTGACTTTGTTTAACGTGGGGAGACTGGTGCACAGACAGCCACCCCACGGCCCTTGACAGATCTGGGTCAGGATCCAGTGGCATGGAGTCCAAGACGACCGGAGACCCTTTTCTGCTGCAGCCTTCATCCGCCTTCCCAGCTGTTGTGACGTTCCACTAAGGTCAGCCATCGTCCTCCGCCTGTTCCACTGTTGAGGTCTTGGTTGGAATGATCTTTGTCAGAGACCTCCCACTTGACCTTACCGCCATGGGTGGCCCTACCAGGAGCATAGCTCCAGGCGGCATCGCTCTCAGTATCTCAGGTCCACACAAGCTTCTCCACCACGACAAGGTGACAATCCACTGTGGATGGCTTGATTGTAATCATGTACAGCCTTTATGCTGACTGGATAGCGCGCAACAAAAAGTTTTTCACTGTTCCTCGGTACACATGACAATAATATACTTAACGAAACATCAAAGGTAGATTTCTTCAAGAGGTTGGGGTAGGACCCAGTCTGGCAAGTGACATCTCTCATTTCCAGCTTTCTCAAACCCCTTCCACCATCCACTACAATCAGTCTGAAGAAGGGTCCCAACCTGAAACATCGCCCCACCATGTAGTCCAGAGTTAGTTCCGTTTATTGTCACGTGTACCAAGGTACAGTGAAAAATCCTTTGTCGCGTGCTTGCCAGTCAGTGAAAAGACTGAGACATGTTAACAATTGAGCCACCCACAGTGTACAGATACAGGATAAAGGGAATAACTGAAGATAGACACAAAAAGCTGGAGTAACTCAGCGGAACAGGCAGCATCTCAGGAGAGAAGGAATGGGTGACGTTTCGGGTCGAGACGCTTCTTCTAAAGGGAATAACATTTAGTGGATAGCGGAGTCAGGGGATATGGGGAGAAGGCAGGAACTGGGTACTGATTGTGGATGATCAGCCATGATCACATTGAATGGCGGTGCTGGCTTGAAGGGCCGAATGGCCTACTCCTGCACCTATTGTCTAATGTCTAGTGCAAGGTAAAGTCCAGTAAAGTCTGATTGAAGATAGACTGTACGTCTCCAATGTGGTAGATAGTATCTCAGGACCACTCTTTAGCATCTAGAGATGCTGCCTGACCCACTGAGTTACTCCAGCACTCTGTGTAAGATAGAACTAGTGTACAAGGATCGCTGGTCGGCGCGGACTCAGAGAGCCGATGGACCTGTTTCCACGCTGTATCTCTAAACTAAACTAAACTCTAAATTAGAGATTGTTTAGGAAGTTTGAGTTGCGATTTAATTTTCACGAAGAGATACTCCGTTCTCCCTGATGTGGTTCTGACCAAAAACACATTTTAATGATCTAACAGGTAGTAATGTTAACTGAAACCATTTGGGTACCTCGGTGGAGGTCTGTTGAATAATGAAAGCAGCCGGGCAATATTATTCACACTTACAGTGAAATTACAGAGTGCAGGAAGCAGGCGTTCAAAGAGGCATTAACTTGAATTGTTCCAGATCATTGAATTTAGCTGTTAGCAAGCCTGGCTTATTCCAAAGCACTGCATCAGGTTTTGTGCCTTTTTGTGTATTTAGGAATAGGTGACGTTAGGGGTCGAGACCTTTCTTCAGAGTAGACAGGGGAAAGGGAAATGAGAGATATAGTCAGTGATGTAGAGAGATATACTGTAGAACAAATGAATGAAAGATGTGCAAAAAAACATAACGATGATAAAAGAAACAGGCCATCGTTAGTTGTGGGATAGATGAGAACGGGAATCTGGTGTGACCTGGGTGCAGGGGGGATGGAGAGATAGGAAGCGCACATCTCGATCCAAAACATCACCCATTCCTTCTCTCCACAGATGCTGCCTGTCCCGCTGAGTTACTCCAGCATTTTGTGTCTGTCTTTGGTTTAAACTGGCATCTGCAGTTCCTTCCTGCAGTTCCTTCCTTCCTATGTTGAGTTTGAAGAAGGGCCCCCAACCGAAACATCACCTATCCATGTTCTCCAGAGATACTGCGTGACCCGCTGAGTTACTCCAGCACTTTGCGTGTTTTTTCTTGTAAACCAGTATCTACAGTTCCTTGTTTACACATTCCATACTCAATACCCTAATGGATGAAGACCAATCTATCAAACAGAAGTTTAGAACATTGAAAATGTTGAGGTAGATATTGACCTTTTTTGACTACAAACCTAGCGATATATAGAAGTTCCATTTTCTGTGATGATGTTCAAATTAGAAACATAGAAAATAGGTGCAGGAGTAGGCCATTCAGCCCTTCGAACCAGCACTGCCATTATATATGATAATGGCTACCAAGTTCCTGCTTTCTCCCCATATCCCTTGATTCCATTGGCCCAAAGAACTAAATCTAACTCTCTCTTGAAAACATCTGGTGAATTGGCCTCCACTGTCTTCTGTGGCAGAGAATTCCACAGATTCACAACTCTCTGGGTGAAAAAGTTTTTCCTCATCTCATTCCTAAATGGCCTACCCCTTATTCGTAAACTGTGACCCCTGGTTCCGGACTCCCCCAACATTGGGATCATTTTTCCAGCATCTAGCCTGTCCAATCCCTTAAGAATTTTATGTTTTTCTATGATCCCTTTTCATCCTTTTAAATTCAAGCCCAGTCAATCCATTCTTTCATCATATGTCAGTCCCGCCATCCCGGGAATTAACCTGGTGAACCTACGCTGCACTCCCTCAATGGCAAGAATGTCCTTCCTTAAATTAGGAGACCAAAATTGCACACAATACTCCAGGTGTGGTCTTAACAGGGCCCTGTACAACTGCAGTAGGTCCTCTTGGCTCCTGTACTCAAATCCTCTCGTTATGAAGGCCAACATGCCATTAGCTTTCTTCACTTCAAGTGATTGCTTAATCTTGTTATACATTGGATTGGAATGAGGGTGAGTATCCAAAGTCATCTCTCTGGCAAATATTTTTTTAAGAAACTCATAGTGCTGACTATTCCTTTAATTTGTTTTTTTAGGCTGTCTTTACCAAATAGTCCAATTTCACTAACTGATTCAAACTGTTTGGTTAAAGGAAGCACATTCTTGATCGTTTTGTTGAAGGGACTTCCTACAAGTGTTCCTACATGCTCTGAAACAGGGTCCTGGAATGGCTCTGCTTCGGTGTAATCCAAGAAGCCTATTTTCAGAAAGGCTTGCGTTAATGTGGTTCAAATTGGTCAATGCGGATGGGCACACTCGTTAATGTGGTTCAAATTGGTCAATGCGGATGGGCACACTCGTTCGAATGCAGTCAACAGCAAAATCTTTAACTCAAAATGTGAAACAGGCGATGTTGTACGGATCAGAGACATGGAAAACCACAAAACACACTACAAACAGGCTGCAAACATTCAAACATGACGACTGCATTGGTGCTTCCTCCTGCAACATCGACGATTGCATTGGTGCCACCTCCTGCACCCACACACAACTCACTGACTTCATCCCCTTCACCACTAACTTCCATCCGGCACTCAAGTACACCTGGACCATTTCCGACATTTTTCTGCCATTTCTTGACCTCACTATCTCCATCGCAGGTGATAGACTCCTTACCGACATCCACTATAAACCTACTGACTCCCATGGCTATCTGGACTACACTTCTTCCCACCCTGCTTCCTGTAAGGACTCCATCCCCTACTCCCAATTCCTCCGTCTACGCCGCATCTGCTCCCAGGATGAGGTGTTCCACACCAGGGCATCGGAGATGTCCTCATTCTTCAGGGAACGGGGGTTTCCCTCTTCCACTATAGATGAGGCTCTCACCAGGGTCTCCTCTATACCCCGTAACTCTGCTCTCACTCCCATCCCCCCACTCCCATCCCCCCACTCATAACAAGGGCAGAGTCCCCCTTGTCCTCACCTTCCACCCTACTAGCTGTCACATACAACAAATAATCCTCTGACATTTTCGCCACCTCCAACGGGATCCCACCACTGGCCACATCTTCCCGTCTCCTCCCCTGTCTGCTTTCCGCAGAGACCGCTCCCTCAGTAACTCCCTGGTCAATTCGTCCCTTCCCACCCGCACCACCCCCTCTCCGGGCACTTTCCCTTGCAACCGCAGGAAATGCTACACTTGTCGCTTTACCTCCCCCCTTGACTCCATTCAAGGACCCAAGCAGTCTTTACAGGTGCGGCAGAGGTTCACCTCCTCCAACCTCATCTATTGCATCCGCTGCTCTAGGTGTCAACTGCTCTACATCGGTGAGACCAAGCGTAGGCTTGGCGATCGCTTCGCCCAACACCTTCGCTCGGTTCCCAATAACCAACCTGATCTCCCGGTGGCTCAGCATTTCAACACCCCCTCCCATTCCGAATCCGACCTTTCTGTCCTGCGCCTCCTCCGTGGCCAGAGTGAGGACCACCAGAAATTGGAGGAGCAGCACCTCATATTTCGCTTGGGCAGTTTACACCCCAGCGGTATGAACATTGACTTCTCTAATTTTAGGTAGTCCCTACTTTCTCCTCCCCTTCTCAGCTCTCCCTCAGCCCTTTGGCTCCTCCTCTTCCTTTCTTCTCCCCCCCCCCCAGCCTCCAACCCTCGCATCAGTCTGAAGAAGGGTCTCGACCTGAAACGTTGCCTATTTCCTTCGCTCCGTAGATGCTGCCTCACCCGCTGAGTTTCTCTGGCATTTTTGTCTACCTGCAAACATTCATTAATGCCTGCCTCAGGAGAATACTGGTGGAGAGACAAAGTAAGCAATGTGGACCTGTGGAAAAGAACAAGCCAGCAGCCCATTGACTTACAAATTCGAAGGAGAAAATGGAATTGGATTGGACACACCCTCAGGAAACCTGCCACAAACATCACCCGGCAAGCCCTGAAATGGAACCCTCAAGGAAAAAGGAAAAGTTGTCGCCCCAGGAACAGCTGGAGAAGAGATATCCAGACAGAAATGTCTGAGAGTGGGCTCAACTGGGGAGATCTGGAAAGAACTGGCAACAACCGAGAGAGGTGGAGGACATTTGTCAATGGACTATGCTCCCTACAGGAGCAATGGGCTTAAGAAGAAGAAGAAGAAAAAAGTGTGTAAGTTGCTGAAGATACTTGTTCTGGAGATGTTCTCCAAGCTGAGAATAACGGTGGTGTGGGAAGAAACTGCAGGTTCCAGTTTATACCGAAGATAGACACAAAGTGCTGGTGTAACTCAGAGGGATAGGTCGGGTGGATAGGTGATGTCTCGTGTCGGAATTCTTCTTCAGACTGACGGCACGGTGGTGCAGCGGTAGAGCTGCTGCCTTACAGCGCCAGAGACCCGGGTTCCATCCTGACTACGGGCGCTGTCTGTACGGAGTTTGTATGTTCTCCCCGTGACCTGCGTGGGTTTTTTCTCCGGGAACTGCAGATTCCTCCCACACTCCAAAGAGGTACAGGTTGGAGGTCTGAAGAAGGGTCTCAACCAGAAACGTCACCCATACCTTCTTTCCAGAGATGCTGCCTGTCCTGCGGAGTTACCCCAGCATTTTGCATCTACCCTCGATATAAACCAGCATCTGCAATTCTTTCCTACAGGTTTATAGGTTAATTGGTTTGGTAAAAATTTAAATTGTCCCTAGTGGGTGTAGGATTAGTGGGCATGGATCGCTGATCGGCACGGACTCGGTGGGACGAAGGGCCTGTATCTCTAAACTAAACTAAACTAAACTAAAGGGGAAGAAACTGGAGGTAGGAAAATAATCTTTCTGTTTTCCTACCTTCAGTTCCTTCCCTTTTACTTTCTGAAGAAGGGTCCCGACCCATAATGTCACCCATTCATTTTCTCCAGAGAAGCTGCCTCACCCACTGAGTTACTCCAGCACTTTGCGTCTATCTTAATAACAGTAGATTTAGTTGAGTTAGTCAAAGTAAATAAACAGAGTAAATGGGAGCAATCATTTCTTGTAAACTGCATATTGAATCCACATGGTTTCATTAGACTTTAGACTTTTAGGATATAGTGCAGAAACAAGCCCTTCGGCCCGCCGGGTCTGCACCGACCAGTGATTACCCCATACACTGGCTCTATCCTACACATACTAGGGACGATTTAAATTTCTACCAAAACCAATTATCCTACAAACCTGTATGTATTTGGAATGTGGGAGGAAACCGGAGCCACCCGGGGAAAACCCACGCGGTCACGGGGAGAGCGTACAAACTCCGCACAGATAGCACCCGAGGGCAGGGTTGAACCTGTGTCTCTGGTGCTGTAAGGCAGCAACTCTACCGCTGCACCACTGCATCATATCTTTTAGATTGGGAGGTGTTTTGGTGGTTAGTTTCGGATGGTTGTCAAATAGAAGATAGAGATAACATTGAGGGCAGCATAATGATGCAGCTGATAGAGCTGCTGCCTCACAGCGCCAGAGACACGGGTTCCATCATGACTATGGGTGTTGTCTGTGTGGAGTTTGTATGTTCTCCCCGAGACTAAGCGGGTTTCCTCCCACATCCCAAAGACGTACAGGTTTGTAAGTTAATGGGCAGTCACGGTGACGCAGCGGTAGAGTTGCTGCCTTACAGCGAATGCAACGCCAGAGACCCGGGTTCGATCCCGACTACAGGTGCTTTCTGTACGGAGTTTGCATGTTCTCCACGTGACCTGTGTGGGTTTTCTCCGAGATCTTCGGTTTCCTCCCACATTCCAAAGACGTACAGGTTTGTAGGTTGATTGGCTGGGCATAAGTGTAAAAATTGTCCCTAGTGTGTGTAGGATAGTGTTAGTGTGCGGGGATCGCTGGTCGGCGCGGACCCGGTGGGCCGAAGGGCCTGTTTCCGTGCTGTATCTCTAAACTAAACTAAACTAAATCGGCCCACTGTAAATTGCCCCGAGAGTGCAGGGAGTGGATGAAAAAGGATATATGAGTGATTTGTTTGAGGGCTTTGTGGCCAAGTTTGCAGATGATTGGAAGAGTGGTGGTGTAGAGAAAGCAGGGAATCCACAGAAGGACTTGGACAGGTTGGGAGAGTGGGCTGAGAAGCGGCAGATGGAATGCAGCGTAGCAAAGTGTGGAGCCATCTCATAAAGCAAGTATCTGTGTTGTTCCAACGATCGACTCAGCGGGTCATGCCGCATCTCCGGAGAAATAGGATGGATGACGTTTTGGGTGGGGACCCTTCTTCAGACAAATGTTGTCCATTTGTTTAAGTGGACAACATATTACCAGTATATAATGAACTTATGCTTTTGCAGGTCATTTCAAATGTCCTGATTTTGCGATAAATATTACAAATGTTATATTAAAGCTTTTTGTTATGAACGTTTGTGGAATTATTAAGTCATTGATCATTAACTTAGCTCTTCAGCAGAATTTATAACTTTTTTCTGTTATCTAATCTAAATTTGGTGGATGGATTTCACATGACTATTGGAAAATGCAAGACTTGGAAATGTCTGACTATAAATATTTGATATGTAGGTTAATTTGGAATAAACTTGCAGGATGTATTATTAAATCAGTCAAAATGGAACACTGGATACCTGACTTCAGTAATGGTAATATTGAAAAACAAAAGTTCGATAATATTAAGCCTACACTGCTCCTCAATCTCCCAGCAGGGCTCCACTGCCCTTGTTTGCTTCCACAACCAGTCCACAAACTCACATCCTGCACCCTCTGGAAGCAGCCTAAAGGGCCTGTCCCACTTGGGCGTCATTTGCGCCTCATTTACGCGACAGGCCGGTAGCGACTGTCGCGCAAAATCGTCTAGCAGTACGACAGTCGCGCGCCAAGTGCTCTTGAGGGCCCTGTGTCTTTTGGGAGCCATTTGCGATGTCGTTCGTACTTAGTCTGATCTCCGTGGCAAGGATTTTCCCTGTGAAAATTTTTCAAAACTACGCACACTTTATACCCGGGTGGTCACGGTGGTGCGGAGCTCAAATGACGCGCAAATGGCGTGCCGACGGCGTACGGGCGGCGCTTGGTTGCGGACGTTGATGCACGGTGACGCATAATAAATTAGCATAGGCAATGTTCGTGCATCACCGTGCGTAACCATGTGTCACCAGGCGCTACACGTACACCGTCAGTACGTCAGCTTGCGCCATCAGTACGTCAGCGTATGCAAGGGATACGTCACGCAGATGGCGTGCGAAGATTTTGAGCATTCCAAAATCCTGGGGCGCCGCGTGTTACCGCGCATCACTGAATACGCCACCAAGCCTCATGACGCGCCAACCAATTTTTAGGATGTCGCGTAAATGACGCGCAAATGATGCCCAAGTGGGACAAGCCCTTAAAGCTTTCCTACTGATGCGTCGTAGAAAGTGTTTTACCGGGATGCGTCACTGCTCGGTTTGGGAACAGCTCCATCCAAGACGCGCAAGAAATTGCAGAGAATTTTTGGACGCAGCCCAGACCATCACGCAAACCAACCTCCCTTCCATTGACTCCATTTATACCTCGCTCTGCGTTGGAAAGGCCAGCAGCAACATCAAGGACCAGTCGCACCCCGGCCACTCCCTCTTCTCCCCGCTCCCATCAGGCAAGAGGTACAGAAGTGTAAAAACGCACACCTCCAGATTCAGGGACAGTTTCTTCCCAGCTGAGATCAGGCAACTTAACCATCCTATCAACAGCTAGACAACAGTTCTGAACTACTAGCTACCTCATTGGAGACTCTTGGACTATCTATAATCGGACTTTACTGGCTTTGTCTTGCACTTTATCCTTGCAGGATAAAGTGGACGGCTCGATTGTAATCATGTTTAGTCTTTCGGCTGACAGGTTAGCACGCAACAAATGACGTGCTATTTGTCTCTCGTGCTAGTGTATGGGGCGATCGCTGGTAGGGGCGACTCGGTGGGCCGATGGGCCTGTTTCACCCCTGTTCCTCTAAACTAAAAGGTTGAAGTAATTTGGTAGTGATGTCGTGAAAGGGTTAAGTTTCATAACTATTTGGAGTTTAGTTTTCAATTTTCAAGGTGTATGAAGCGATGGCCTTTATTGATTGCTATGAGTAACACAGCTGAAATTAATTTGAGTTTGTTTTTATAGATAGCAATTAGTTTTATGGGGTCCAGCACTTTATATATCACTTGTACAAGACATTTGTGTTTTAATGATCTTTTTCTCCTGTCTTGCTGTCAAAGATTATGAGGTTGTCCTTATTAATTTGAGTTCAAAGCCAAAGGAAAATAACCACATGTTTTATCTCTCGCTCATTTTATGCTTCAACAGTTTACACTAATTAATAACATCAGTCATGATCCTGTTCTTACTCATTCAATGCTAATGATGTGGAGTCCTTTACAGTGGGAAGTATCTGTTCCAAGAAAAGACACAGTGCTGGAGGACCTCAGCGGGTCAGGCAGCATCTCTGGGGAACATGGATTGGTGACGTTATGAGATGGGACATCTTCTTCGGTACATCACCTATCTACATTCCTCAGAGACCACCAGGGGCGCCGGGGAGATGGCCGCCCTGCCGGCAGTCTGTTCGTTTTTCCATTCTTTTTGTTATTTTTTAGTGTGTTAAAAGTTTGTTTGAAACGTTGCCTATTTCCTTCGCTCCATAGATGCTGCTGCACCCGCTGAGTTTCTCCAGCACTTTTGTCTACCTCCGATTTTCCAGCATCTGCAGTTCCTTCTTGAACAAGTTTGTTTGAATGTTCTTCGGTTTGTTTTATGTGGGGGGGGGGAGGGGATCGGGGGAAACTTTTTTTTCAAGTTCCTACCTTGCCAGAGATGTGATTATTTTTCGGATCCCATTCTGCGGGCTCTGCGGCCTTCGATCGCTGGAGCAGGAAGCATCCTCAGACTGCCGTGAGCCCCACCGCGGGGCGCGGACAACATTGGAGCTGATCCCTTGCTTGGAATCGCTCCCACCATGACCATCTCGGACTTTACCATCAAGGGCTCGCAGTCTCGGGTGAGGCCGAGTCGGGAGCTCCAACGTCGCGGGAGGTTCGACCAGCCCCGACGCGAGGTTCGATCGCCCGGCGCGGGGGAGCTGACATCCCCCCGATGCGGGAGCTTGATCGCCATCGACGCGGAAGGCCCAAAATGCCACCGGCTACGGGAGTCAAGATCGTCCCGTCAACGGGGGCTCGAGGCCCACGACCGAGGAAGAACGAAGGGAAGGACTTGTACCTTATTTCGCCTTCTATCACAGTGAGGAATGTGTAGGAGTCACTGTGGTGGATGTTCATGTTAAAATGTGTTTTTGAGTGATTTGTTGCTTTTAATTGTATGACTGACCTGGCCAATGAAATTCCTCGTATGTTGCAAAACATACCTGGCGAATAAAGTGTGATTCTGATTCTGATTCTGATTCTGAGATGCTGCCAGACACACTGAGTTACTCCAGCACTTTGTGGTTTACTCAAGTTTTCAGCATCTGCAGTTCCCTGTCTTCCTAATATTTTAAATCTTTAAGTCTGGTAAAAGAGGAAACCCACGCGGTTACGGGGAGAACGTGCGTACTCCACACAGACAGCACCCGAGGTCAGGATCAAACACGGGTCTCTGACACTGTGAGGCAGCAACTCTATCGCTGCGCCACCTTAGGCCCCCTTCGGTCGTGGCTGACCATGGGTGTCTCCAGGGTGCTATTCCCTATATGGAGGACGCCTATGCGTGATTTTGTTTAACGTGGGGAGACTGGTGGACAGACAGCCACCCCACGGTCCTTGACAGATCTGGGTCAGGATCCAGTGGCATGGAGTCCAAGACGACCGGAGACCCTTTTCTGCTGCAGCCTTCATCCGCCTTCCCAGCCGTTGTGACGCTCCACTAAGGTCAGCCATCGTCCTCCGCCTGTTCCACCGTTGAGGTCTTGGTTGGAGACCTCCCCCTCAACCTTACCGCCATGGGTGGCCCTACCACGAGCATAGCTCCAGACGGCATCGCTCTCAGGATCTCAGGACCACACAAGCTTCTCCACCACGACAAGGTGACAATCCACGGAGAAGGTTCCACTACCATGCTACCCTTAAACTTGGAAGAATTCAGTCAGGTCCAGGACCTACCCCTCATGCTTACCCTTATTCAGTAGTTTGATTAGTTTCCAGTCAAGATCTCTATCTTAATTGATATTTCTGTTAATTAAGGACCAGGTGGAGCTGATACATGTTGTTGAATAGTGGGGTATGGGCAAGTTAAATGGCTAGTTCAGAACCCACACATAACATGATGTAAGAAGTTCAAAATCTTGTAAACCAGCATCTGCAGTTACTTGTGTCTTACAATAGCTTTGAAAGTTGTAAACCTGACAAGGAATAGCCAAAAGAAAGTAAAATACTCAGGACCCCGTGTTATTTTATGTATTGATCAGTCAAATCTCAATGGTAGGTGTGAAGAAGGGCCTCGACCTGAAACGTCACCCATTCCTTCTCTCCAGAGATGCTGCCTGGCTGGCAGAGTAACTCTAGCTTTCTGACCAACACTTCGCCCAACACCTCCGCTCGGTTCGCAATAACCATCTCCCGGTGGCTCAGCACTTCAACTCCCATTCCAAATCCGACCTTTCTGTCCTGGGCCTCCATGGCCAGAGTGAGTCCCACCATAAATTGGAGGAGCAGCACCTCATATTTCGCTTGGGTAGTTTACACCCCAGCGGTGTGAACATTGACTTCTCTAATTTCAGGTAGTCCCTGCTTCCTCCTCCCCTTCTCAGCTCTCCCTCAGCCCACTGTCTCCGCCTCTTCCTTTCTTCTTCCCGCCCCCCCCCCCACCCCACCCCCACCCTCACATCAGTCTGAAGAAGGGTCCCGACCCGAAACGTTCCCTATTTCCTTCGCTCCATAGATGCTGCCGCACCTGCTGAGTTTCTCCACCATTTTTGTCTACCTCCAGCTTTTTGTATCTATCTTTGGTTTAAACCAGCGTCTGCATTTCCTTCCTACCTAGTCCGTATAATTATTGTTCATTGATGATTCAGCATATAATCCTCCAACATTTTCGTTACCTCCAACGGGATCCCACTATTGGCCACATCTTCCCATCTCCACCCCTTACTGCTTTCCGCAGAGACCGTTCCCTCCGAAACTCCCTGGTCAACTCGTCCCTTCCCATCCAAAGCAGGTACTTTCCCCTGCAACTGCAGGAGATGCAACACCTGTCTCTTTACCTCCCCCCCAAGACTCCATCCAAGGACCCAAGCAGTCTTTCCAGATGAGGCAGAGGTTCACTTGCACCTCCTCCAACCTCATCTGCTGTATCCGCTGTTCCAAATGTCAACTTCTCTACATCGGCGATGCCAAGTGCAGGCTCGGTGATCGTTTCACTGTACACCTCCGCTCAGTCCGTCTTATCCTACCTGCAGGAATGTTTTAAGGTTTCAAAGGTTCAAAGGTCAGTTTATTGTCACGTGTACCAATGAAGGTACAGTGAAATTCGAATTACCGTACAGCCATACTAAAAAAAAAGCAACAAGACACACAACTACATAAAAGTTAACATAAACATCCACCACAGCGGATTCCCCACATCCCTCACTGTGATGTAAGGCAATAAAGTCCATTCTTCTTCCCTCTTTATTTTCCCGCGTCGGGGCGGTCGAAGTTCCTGCGGCTTGGAGCTCCCGAAGTCGGTCTCTAACGAGAGACCGCGAGCCCCACGATGTTAAAGTCCGCAGGCTCCTGTGGTTGGAGCTCCAAGGTTAATCTCTGGCAAAGGGATCACAAGGTCCACGATGGTAAGTCCAGCAGGTTCCCGCGGTTGGAGCTCCAGAAGTTGATCTGCCCCAACAGAACGATGAAATCTGTCGGAAGGTACTGCAGATTTCTGGTTGGTGGGGGAGCTGCGAGTCGGCTGCCCTGCCAGCAGCGTGTTCGTTATTTCGACTTTGTTTGTTTTTTTTAGTGTGTCCAAATGTTTGTTTTAGTGTCTCTTGCTATGCCTTGTGCGGGGGGTGGTGGGGAGGGGAAAGGGGGGGATCCGCATTCAGTCGCCTCCTCGACGGAGAGGTGACTTTTTCCATGTCGCATCCCTTGCGGCCTAACACCATGGATTGGTGCGGCCTTTCCCGGAGACGGGCACGGAGTTTCAGCAGCGGGTGCAGCGTGGAGTTTTCCATTGCGGAGCGGGGGCGAACCCTTGCCTGGGGTCGCCAGAGACGAGCGCTCCGATCGTGGCCCGCGGATTGTTACGTCCTGCATCCGCGGTCTGTGGAGCTTCTAGCCACAGGCGCGTTGTGGACTTACCATCCGGAGCCTGAGATCCCTCGCCAGGGATCCCCGGAGAGGAGCTCCGACCGCCAGCTTGCGGCCTATAAAATCTTGAAGCCGTGGTCTCCGGTAAGAAAGTGTCGATTCGGGACCTCCAAGTGTGGTTGACCGTCCCGACGTCAGAGTTTCAATCATCCCGACGAGAGGGCCTGTACATCGGGCCGTCTGTAGCGGCGACTACGGAGGGTTCATGGCCCCGACCACGGGTGAACAAAGGAGGAGGACTGGCTGAACTTTGTTGCTTTCCACCACAGTGAAGAATGCTGTGGTGGATGTTTGTGTTAAATCTTATTGTGTATTGTGTGTTCTTTTTTAAGTGTATCGCTGCTGGCAAATTCATTTCACTGCACCTTCGGATGCATGTGACAAATAAAATTGGCGTTGACTTTGACTTTGCAGATGCTGGCTTACACTGAAGATAAACACAAAGTCTGAAGAAGAGTCTCAAGCAAAAACATCACCCATTCCTTCTATCCTAAGATGCTGCCTGTCCCGCTGAGTTACTCCACATTTTGTGTCCATCTTCGGGACAATGAAATTCTTACTAGCAGCGGCACAACAAGTTTGTGTACATTTCATATATTTAGATTATGTTTCTCCGGGACTTTGGACTTTAGCTTAGAGATACAGCGTTAAAACAGGCTCTTCGGCCCAACGAGTCCGTGCCGACCAGCGATCGCCCTGTACACCAGCACTATCCGACAAACTAGGGACAATTTTCAATTTACAGAAGCCAAACTACAAACCTGCACGTCATTGGAGTGTGGGAGGAAACCGGAGCTCCTGGAGAAAACCCATGTGGTCACAGGGAGAACGTAAGAAATGCAGGCAGACAGCACCTGTAGTTAGGATCAAACCCGGGTCTCTGGCACTGTAAGGCAGCAACTCTACCCATAAACAATTAATTACTGGCTTTCAGACTTTACAATCTTTTTTTTCAGAACTACTTGAGTTCCATAGTTCAAATTCTACAGTGGGTCTAAAAGCACTGTAGACACTGAGTTACTCCAGATATCTTCGTAGACAAAAATAATTCTTTATCTAAAACAGAAAAGGACTATTTGTGTGCTTCATCCTATTGCTATAACTCATATGACCCAATGTGTACTAAAACACACAGGTCCTGTTTTGGTCACCCTGTTAAGCTGGAAATGGTGCAGAGAAGATTCACAAGGATGTTGCCAGGACTTGGGGGGCTTGAGCTATCGGGGACAGGGTGAGAAGGCTAGGACTTTATTTCTTTGAATGCATGAGGCTGAGGGGTGATCTTATAGAGGTGTATAAGAACATGAGGGGAATAGATAGTGTAGATGCACAGGCGACATGGTGGCGCAGCGGTAGAGTTGCTGCCTTACAGCGCCAAAGACCCGGGTTCGATCCCCGACCACAGGTGCTGTCTGTACGGAGTTTGTACCTTCTCCCCGTGACCTGCGTGGGGTTTTCTCTGAGATTTTCGGTTTCCTCCCACACTCCAAAGACGTACAGGTTTGTGGGTCGATTGCCTTGGTATAAATATAAATTGTTCCCAGGGTAGCGCGGAGGTCGCTGGTCGGCGCAGACTTGGTGGGCCGAAGGACCTGTGTCCATGCTGTATTTCTAAAACTCAACTCAACAACTAAAAACTAAATGCACAAAGTCTCTTGGAATGAAGAAGCAGAGGACCAACCCAAACCCTATCCCTCTACATGAGGCACTGCCTCCAGAAGGTGACATCTATCATCAACGATGCCCACAACCTGGGCAATGTCTGGGTATCATCAATCTGCAAATGGTGCAGAAAAGATTCACTGGGCTGTTATTGGGACTGGAGGATTTATGTTATAAGGGGAGGTTGGATAGGCAGGGACATTTTCCCCAGAAGGCCTGTGACCATCCCATATCCCTACAGTTCCTTGTACCGACTAACTTTCCCTGTTGTCCGTTGGCCCTGCTGTATTCGTAAACATGAATGAACAGTACTAATTGTACATGTGGGAAATTCTATTGATCAATCCAATGCGTTATGGGCCTGTCCCACTTAGGCGATTTTGTTAGGCGACTGCCAGCGACTAGAACAATGGAATTCACCAAAGTCAGCACCGGCGACAACCTACATCACCTGGCGACAACCTACGCTAACCTAGCGACAACCTACGTTAACCTGGCGACAACCTACGCTAACCTGGCGACAACCTACGCTAACCTGGCGACAACCTACGACACCCCAAATTGTCGCCACTGTTGCCGAAAAATTTTCAACACGTTGAATATTTTTCGGCAGTCGCCTGTAGTCGCCTAAAAAATCGCCAAAGTGGGACAGGCCCATTACTCCCTGAATTACTGAATGACTTCCTGCATCAAGACTGGGTAAATATTTCTATTGGCAAATAATTGCAAAGGAAAACAAATTCAGGCACTTTATGAATGGTTGTTGCATTTCTGAGCCATGATATCACTTCAACAGGATATCTAACTTATCATTCGGCAATGTCCTCGAGAATTCAAAAATACCATATGAGACAATCACTCCACACTCTTAAACCTCCGTTCCGACAACAGCATTTCTTATCTATACACCGTAAATGGCTCGATTGTAATCATGTTTTATCTATCCGCTGGCTGGCTAGCACGCAACAAAAGTTTTTCACTGTACCTCGGTACACGTGTCAATAAACAGAACTAGAATCTCCAATGCATACTGTTCGTTAGGGCCAGGCTTTTCCAGTCACATTTATAGAGTTTGAGTTTAGTTTGGTTCAGGGATACAGGGTGGAAACAGGCCCTTCGGCCCACCGAGTCCGGCGATCCCTGCACACTAACGCTATCCTACACCCGAGGGACAATTTTACCAAGCCAATTAGCCTGTAAACCTGTACGTCTTTGGAGTATGGGAGGACACCGGAAATCCTGGAGAAAATCCATACAGGTCACGGGGAGAACGTACAAACTCGGTACAGACCAGCACCAGTCAGGATGGAACCCCGGGTCTCTGGCGCTGTAAGGCAGCAACTCTACCGCTGCGCCACCGTGCTGCCTTTGTTTCATTTATTAAAATGGAATAAAATTTGTTTATTGGAATTTGCTGTTGCCCCGAGCTTATCTCATCGCAAATGGCAAGATATTGATGAGAAATGATGGTCAGTTTGGGCACGTTGGGCCGAAGGACCTGTTTCCATGCTGTGTGACTCTATAAGCATGGTTTCATGATTTCCACACAGCTTCCTCCCTATTGCGTAAAACCACCCATACAATTCTCCTACTGGGCAAGAGACTCTGTCGTCCACCCGATCTACCTCATTGGTGACCCTTGGACTGTCCTTGATCGGACTTTGCTGGCTTTACCTTGCACTAAACGTTATTCCCTTATCATGTATCTATACAGTGTAAATGGCTTGATTGGAATCATGTATTAGACAATAGACAGTAGACAATAGGTGCAGGAGTAGGCCATTCGGCCCTTTGAGCCAGCACTGCCATTCAATGTGATCATGGCTGATCATCCACAATCAGTACCCCGTTCCTGTCTTCTCCCCATATCCCCTGACTCCGCTATCTTTAAGTGCGCTATCTAACTCTCTTGAAAACATCCAGAGAACCGGCCTCCACCGCCCTCTGAGGTAGAGAATTGTCTTTCCGCTGGGTGGATAGCACGCAACAAAAGCTTTTCACTGTACCTCGGTACACGTGACAATAAACCAAGCTGTAACTATTCCTCTCATGATTTTGTACACCTCTACAAGATCTCCCCTCATCCTGATTGCTGAACTTTGCTAAAGAATATCTTTGATTATATTTCATTCCAAATGCTGTGATCTCAGCACTGCAGTTAATATGTGTGTGTGTGTGTGTGTGCGTGCATGCGTGCGTGCGTGTGTGTGCATGTGCGTGCGCTTGCGTGTGCGTGTGCGTGTGCACGTGGCCAAACTCATTGTCTTGGATAGAGACACAAAGCTGGAGTAACTCAGCGGGTCAGGCAGCATCTCTGGCGGAAAGGTATAGGTGACGTTTCGGGTCGAGAGCCTTCTTCAGACAGAGTCAGGGGAGAGATATAGACGGTGTGATTGTATTGGACATGATTGATAGAATGAATACTGCACCTTACTGCATTTGTGAAGATAATAGTGAATACATGGAAAGAGCTTACAGAGGAGGTGGATGTGGCAGGTACAATAGCAACACTTACAAGACACTTGGGCAGGTACATGCATACATAGATACATAGATACATAGAAAATAGGTGCAGGAGTAGGCCATTCGGCCCTTCGAGCCTGCACCGCCATTCAATACGATCATGGCTGATCATCCAACTCAGTATCCCGTACCTGCCTTCTCTCCATACCCCCTGATCCCTTTAGCCACAAGGGCCACATCTAATTCCTTCTTAAATATAGCCAATGAACTGGCCTCAACTACCCTCTGTGGCAGAGAGTTCCAGAGATTCACCACTCTCTGTGTGAAAAAGTTTTTCCTCATCTCGGTCCTAAAGGATTTCCCCCTTATCCTTAAGCTGTGACCCCTTGTCCTGGACTTCCCCAACATCGGGAACAATCTTCCTGCATCTAGCCTGTCCAACCCCATAAGAATCTTGTACGTTTCTATAAGATCCCCTCTCAATCTCCTAAATTCTAGCGAGTATAAGCCAAGTCTATCCAGTCTTTCTTCATATGAAAGTCCTGACATCCCAGGAATCAGTCTGGTGAACCTTCTCTGCACTCCCTCTATGGCTATAATGTCCTTCCTCAGATTTGGAGACCAAAACTGTACGCAATACTCCAGGTGTGGTCTCACCAAGACCCTGTACAACTGCAGTAGAACCTCGCTGCTCCTATACTCAAATCCTCTTGCTATGAAGGCCAACATACCATTCGCTTTCTTCACTGCCTGCTGCACCTGCATGCCTACTTTCAATGACTGGTGTACCATGACACCCAGGTCTCGCTGCATCTCCCCATTTCCTAATCGGCCACCATTTAGATAATAGTCTGCCTTCCCGTTTTTGCTACCAAAGTGGATAACCTCACATTTATCCACATTATACTGCATCTGCCAAACATTTGCCCACTCACCCAGCCTATCCAAGTCACCTTGCAGTCTCCTAGCATCCTCCTCACAGCTAACACTGCCCCCCAGCTTAGTGTCATCCGCAAACTTGGAGATGTTGCTTTCAATTCCCTCGTCCAGATCATTAATATAAATTGTAAATAGCTGGGGTCCCAGCACTGAGCCTTGCGGTACCCCACTAGTCACTGCCTGCCATTGTGAAAAGGACCCGTTTACTCCTACTCTTTGCTTCCTGTTTGCCAGCCAGTTCTCTATCCACATCAATACTGAACCCCCAATACCGTGTGATTTAAGTTTGTATCCTAATCTCTTATGTGGTACCTTGTCGAAAGCCTTCTGAAAGTCCAGATACAACACATCCACTGGTTCTCCCCTATCCACTCTACTAGTTACATCCTCGAAAAATTCTATAAGATTCGTCAGACACGATTTACCTTTCGTAAATCCATGCTGACTTTGTCCAATGATTTCACCACTTTCCAAATGGAGAAAGGTTAAAGGATGGTCCAAGTGCTGGCAAATAGAACTAGCTTAGATGACACATCTTGGTCGGCATGGCCAAGTTGGGCCAAAGGGCCTGTCTCCGTGCTGTGTGACGGTGACAAGTAAAAAGCAACAAGTAGATACAAGGAACTGTAGATGGTGGTTTACAAAAAGAGTGCTGGAGTAACTCAGCGGGTCAGGCAGCATCTGTGGAGAACATGAATAGCTGACGTTGTGGTTTAGTACATTGTCATGTGTACAGTAAAAAGCTTCCATTGCACGCCAACCAGTCAGCGGAACGACAACACATGATTACATTCGAGCCGTCCACAGTGTACAGATAATAATGGGCACAAAGGGCTGGAGTAACATCTCTGGAGAAAAAGGATTGGGCCGGGACCAGTCAAGAATAGGATCCAAGAGGTTTTTATTTGGGATTGTGATGAAAATGTTTAGTGGAGGTTTAGTGGAGGTTTGCAACACTAGAGCTTGGTTTGAACGGTTTCCCTGTGACCGTGCATGCCCCCCCTCAATGTGCATAGTTTCCATGTATGTTGTTGAGGGTGCATACCATAGCAAACCTCAAAGGCATTGAGTCAACACTACACCATCACGCTCCAAGCATGTTTAAAAGATCACTGCTGCCATGAAGTACAATGATGTGTGTGGCTCCTGCATCAGGAGCCTTGGCCTATATCAGGGGTCGGCAACCTTGTTCTGCATCGGGGTCGGGACGCATGTCTGTGAGCGGATGGCGGGCCACATCTATCACATGTACACATGGATCCCGCCCCCATCCCGCCCCGGATGGCAGGCATCAAATCACGTGTTCACAGAAGGTGGACAAAAATGCTGGAGAAACTCAGCGGGTGAGGCAGCCTCATGCAATCCTTGCATGTCTCACCCATTGAGTTTCTCCAGCATTTATGTCTACCTTCGATTTTTCCAGCATCTGCAGTTCTTTCTTAAACGTGTTCACAGAAGGTGCGCGGCCGAGCCGGCGGCTTTGCGCAGGATGCGGTACAGCCAGAGCTTGGCGCTCGACCGCGTTCGGCCGCACTCGGGGAAGTGCTCGGCAGGCCCGATGATTACGGGAAAAGAAATCCGCCTGCGGGCCGGATGATTTTGGGTTACAGGCCGCAGGCCGACCCCTGGCTTATATGGTCAAGCTCGTGAATCATCCAAAAAAAGACATCATGTGCTGGAGTAACTCAGCGGGTCAGGCCGTCTCTGCGGAGAACATTCCTGCTTCTAGCTTCACAATTCGCAACTCTTCAATCCATGTGTCTCACAAGTCCTGTCTTATCCTCTCTGATATCGGGAGACACTGTGGCCGGTCGCGGTGGCGCAGCAGTAGAGTCGCTGCCTCACAGCACCAGGGGCCCGGGTTCGATCCTGACCACGGGTGCTGTCTGTACGGAGTTTGTACGTTCTCCCCGTGACCTGCGTGGGTTTTCTCCGGGAGCTCCGGTTTCCGCCCACACTCCAGGTTTGTAGGCTAACGAGCTTTGGTAAAAATTGTAAATTGGCTCTAGTTTCTGTAGGATAATGTTAGTATACGGAGATCGAGTGTAGGCGTGGACTCAGTGGGCCGAAGGGCCTGTTTCCGAGCAGTGTCTATAAACTAAACTAAACTAAATTAAATTATATTCCCAAATAAGAACTTCTTGGCATTGAGCCTGCATGTCATACAATCTCACTATTCATATGCCTTAACATTTAGAAAGACGAGTTTTTTAAAAGAACAAGATAATAAACATTGTTATCTGTTTTTAGAGTAAACTATCATCAGTTAAGTTTTAAATATAACCGTTTTAGGAAAAAATGTAAAAATCTTGGTTAACAGAGTTTGTTTGGGAAGAGAAAGGGATATTATCATTTAAAAGTGGAATAATAAACAAATTCAGCGCCACCAAACATTGAAGTTTTCCCAAAGTTTAAGAAACAGAATAAATAACTTGCTGAGTTATTCCAGCACTTTGTGCCCTTTTTGTAAACTAGCATCTGCAGTTCCTTATTTCCCCAAATAACTTATAAGATAGCCAACGTTCTCTTTTTATATCCAGACGCAGTAACAACTTTTACATTCATAAGTGATAGGAGCAGAATTAGGCCATTCGGCCCATCAAGTCTATTCCACCATTCAATCATGGCTGATCTATCTTGCCCTCTCAACCCATTCTCCTACCTTCTCCCCATAACCCCTGACATCTGTACTAATCACGAATCTATCTCCGCCTTAAAAATATCCATTGACGGCCTCCACCGCCTTCTGTGGTAATGAATTCCGCAGATTCACCACCCTCTGACTAAAGAAATTCCTCCTCATCTTCCTAAAGGCACCTCCTTTAATTCTGAAGCTATGACTCTGGTCCCAGACTCTCCCACTAGTGGAAACATCCTCTCTACATTCACTCCATCCAATCCTTTCATTATTCGTTGAGCTGATTTAGGATGGGAAGATAATTTTTTTATTAACTCACAGATATTTAACTTAGTTGCATCCTCATTTTGAGTTTGTGTTTGAGCGATGGTTGAGCGTGGAAACAGGTCCTTAAGCCCACAGAGTACACGCTGACCATCGATCATCCCATGCACTAGTTCTATGTTATCCTACCATTGCATGCTACTGACTAAGCGCAATGTACCAAAGCCAATTAACCTGCAAATCTGCACCAGTTCAGTTCAGTTCAGTTTAGTTTATTGTCACGTGTACCGAGGGACAGTGAAAAGTTTTTGTTGCGTGCTAACCCGTCAGCAGAAAGACAGTACATGATTACAATCGGGCCATTCACAGTGTACAGATATATGATAAGGGAATAACTTTCCCGGAGAAAACTCATGCAGGTCACGAGGAGAACGTACAGACTCCGTACAGACAGTACCCGTAGTCAGGATCGAACCCGGGACTCTGGTGCTGCGAGGGAGCAGCTCTACCGCTGCACCAGGGATATAGTTGTTACTCTTGGTACAATTTGTCTTTAACCTGGCAAGCTTTTTCTTCTTTTTAATCTAATTAATCTTTTCCTTCATCATCTGGAACTCAAAGAAAAGACATAAAAGTTTCACGAGGTCTGCCATAAAGATAACACAATTCCAAATTGGAAAATTTGCAGGTTTGATCTCAGTTCTGTTACTGCCCATCTCATGGCTGTCAGCCTCTCACTGTACGTCATGTTGTCACTTGCGGGCGGAGCACCAAGGCAAATTCCTTGTATGTGAATACTTGGCCAATAAACTTATTCATTCATTCATTCAATAGGGATCTGAGGGGCAACTTTTTCCACTCAGCTGCCAGAGGAGGTAATTGGGGCAGGTGCTATAACACATTTTAAAAGACTCTTGTCTAGGAAGGAAAAACACACACAAAAAGCTGGAGTAATTCAGCGGGTCAGGCAACAAGGAATAAATGACATTTTGGATAGACACATAACACTGGAGAAACTCAGCAGGACAGGCAGCATCTCTGGAGAGAAGGAATGGGTGACGTTTCGGGTTGAGACCCTTCTTCAGACTGACGTCAGGGGAGTGGGCGGTACAGAGGCAGTAAGACTGGTGGGAGAAGGTGGAAGGGAAGGAGGGAGAAAGCAAGGGCTACTTGAAATTGGAGAAGTCAATGTTAATACCACTGGGGTGTAAGCTGCCCAAGTGAAATATGAGGTGCTGTTCCTCCAATGTGCGCTGGGCCTCACTCTGACAATGGCAGAGGCCCAGGACAGAAAGGACACTTTGGGTCTGAACCAAAACATCATCTATTCCTTTTCTCAAGAAATGCTGTCGGACCCGCTGAGTTACTCCAGCTTTTAGTGTCAGTCTTCAGTTTAAAAGACTCTTGGACAGCTACATGGATAAGAAATGTTCAGAGTGGTATGGGACAGATGCATACAAATGGGACTAGCTTAGTTTAGTTTAGTTTAGTTTAGTTTAGTTTAGTTTAGTTTAGTTTAGTTTAGAGATGCAGAATGGAAACAGGCACATTAACACTACCCTACACACACTGGAGACAAATTTGAATTTAAACCAAGTCAATTAACCTACAAACCTGTACGTCTTTGGAGTGTGGGAGGAAATCGCACATGGCGGAAAAAACCCACGCAGGTTGCGGGGAGAACGTACAAACTCCGTACAGACAGCACCCGTAGTCGGGATCGAACCCGGGTCTCTGGTGTTGTCAGACAGCAACTCTACCACTGCACCACCGTGCCACCCAGACGGGGCATCTTGGTTCGGCATGGATGAATTGGGCCGAAGGGCCTGTTTTTTGTGCTATATGACTCTCTGAGTCAATTAATCTTTCTCATGTGTTAGAATGAAAGAATAGTGAATGTAAGAGTTACTGCGAAAGTAGTTAATGCTGGTGGCAAATTGACCACTGATATATCTTTCCCACATGGCCTATAATATATGGTCAAACACCAACGTTCACTGGCGCTACGAACTTCAGTTCTTTTTTACAAATAACAGATGTTAAATGAAACTAGGCATTACATCAGAATGAAATACCTAAGGAGAAAGCATGTCACTTGTAAAACAACGGTTTGCTGATAGATTTGACTTTATAAGGCTCTATAGAACAAGTTTCCATGCATCTACTGAGGCAAAGCTTTACATAAAGTCGATTAATTGTGAAGAACTGGTGTTACAGGATACTAATAAAACTGTCCCTGATTCCACCACAGGGAATAATGTAATTCAATACCCAATCTGAAACCGAAGTGCATAAACGTCTCTTGTCGATTTTTGATTAACTTTTGGGTTAGAAAAAAACGGAGACTTTTTTTTAATGTTTTTCTTCCAGTCAGGTGTTGTGCATTTCACACGGTTAGGGTCATAAAATGTCACTTACAATTTGAAGCTTTCCCTCGACACCCATTACGGCTCGGTACAATGTCTTTAGCACGCTAAAGGCTAAATGAAACTTCACCGTGGTCAGGTCGACAGGAAACCAAATCGATCCGTGAGGTTTTGCTCACATCCAGTTACGAAGTGACAATAACAAAATGCAGAGTAGCCTCTCGGCTTTGACGGCACAGATGGGACTGTTCAATAACGTCTAACGCGTCTGGAACGGGCTGCCGGAGGAGGAGGTCGAGGCAGCGACCATCCCAACGTAGGGGATCTATTGAAAATTATCTGCTCTACATTTAGTTTCGTTTATATGAATGAACGAATGAATGAATGAATGAATAAGTTTATTATTGGCCAAGTATATTCACATACAAGGAATTTGCCTTGGTGCTCCGCCCGCAAGTGCCAACATGAAATACAGTGACTTATAAGTTCATAAGTGATAGCAGCAGAATTAGGCCATTCGGCCCATCAGTGCTAGAGTACGGAGTGATCGCTGTTCAGCAGGGTTATAGTGGAACAAAGGGCCTGTTTCTACACTGTATCTCTAAATTAAAATAAATTAACGGGTGGTGAATCTGTGGAATTCATTGGCACAGATGGCTGTGCCAATGAAGGTGACAACGAGGCATATAAACGGTATTATTTAATCAGGAGGACAGTGAAACTAGGTATTTTTAAGGCAGAGACAGATAGATTCTGGATTAGTACGGGTGTCAGGGGTTATGGGGAGAAGGCAGGAGAATGGGGTTGGGAGGGAGAGATCAGCCAGGATTGAATGGCGGAGTAGACTTGATGGGCCGAATGGCCTAATTCTGCTGCTATCACTTAGGAACAATCAGTCTGAAGAAGGGTCCCAACCTGAAATGTCATCTAGCCATGTTCAGCGGAGACGCTGCCTCACTAAACTAATCTAAAGTAAAAGTATCGCAAGTCATTTTCAGTAGATCTTCAACGTTACAAGTCATCTGAATGACTGCACAATGTGACAATTCCTGCCATGGCTGATTGAAATTATTCGGCACGCTCAAGATGGGTTCACTGTCAGAGTGAGGCCCAGCGCAAATTGGAGGAACAGCACCTCATATTTCACTTGGGCAGCTTAAGCCCCAGCGGTATGAAATGTGTAGGAAGGAACTGCAGATGCTGGTGTCAACCGAAGATAGGCACAAAATGCTGGAGTAAAGGGCCTGCCCCACGAGCATGCGACAAGCGCGACCAAACCGGAAGCGGGGGCCGCGCGGAGGTCGTGATTGACGTGAAGTTCGAGCGAAGTCCGCAGGAAGATCGGGCGTGACGTACGGCGTCAAGACGCTGCGTACGGCGTCGAGACGCTGCGCACGCCCGTCGAGGCGGTGCGTATGGCGTCGAGGCGGCTGCGGGTCCGCAGGCCGTTGCCGTGCGGAATTTTTGAACAGTGTCAGTTTTTCGGAGCCCCGCGCGATGTCGGGACCAGCTCCGCACAACTCCATACGGCATTCCTTCTCTCCAGAGAGGCTGCCTGACCCTCTGAGTTACTCCAGCGGTATGAATATTGATTTCTCTAACTTCAAATGCTTTCCCACTCTCTCCGTCTCTCCCCCACCCTAGTTCTCTGACTAGTTTCACTATCCTCCTGATTAAATATTACCGTTTATATGCCACGTTGTCACCTTCCCCTCAGCTAACAATAAACCGTTCTACATTTCCTTATCACCATCTGCTTTGATCTGTCATTTTCACACCTTATCCTTCCATCTCTAGACTCCCTCTCCCCTGACTCTCAGTCTGAAGAAGGGTCTCGACCTGAAATGTCACCCATTCCTTCTCTCCAGAGATGCTGCCTGTCCCGCTGAGTTACTCCAGTTTTTTGTGTCTATCTTCGGTGTAAACCAGCATCTGCAGTTCCTTCCTACACACGTCAACTTAATAAGATACGATAGAACTTTATTTATCCCAGGAGGGAAATTAATCTGCCAACAGTCATAGGTGTGGGAGATTGCAACCTACACATGGTCCACCCTGTTTCGACGAATGCAATCAACCCGATGTGCACAAGCAAATAGATCAAATAGAACAGGTTGACTTACAACTTTAGGCTGTGCACGCCATACGCAAGGAGAGATACAGTCATAAAACACAAGATGCATGAAACATGAAAGTAAAGTGACGTGTGGAAAGGATTGGTAATGTGTCAAGATTCGGGAGGGGGAGGAGTTGTACAGTTTGACAGCCACAGGGAAGAAGGATCCCCTGTGGCGTTCTGTGCTGCATCTTGGTGGAACCAGTCTGTTGCTGAAGGTGCTCCTCAGGTTGACCAGTGTGTCATGGAGGGGGTGAGCTGTGCTGTCCAGTTTGAGGAGCATCCTCCCCTCCAAGATCCAACCCCGCCCCCAGGACGGAGCCAGCCTTCCGGATGAGTTTGTTGATCCTGTTGGCGTCCGCGGCCTTCACCCTGTTGCTCCGGCACACGGCGGTGAAGAAGTACGGCACCTTAATGGACAAGGGCAAAGATCATTATCCTTCAAGCAGCAAGTTTTGGCCAATATCTTTGAGCTTGTTTCTGAGTGAGTGAGTTGAGGGCTGCCATTATGCATTGATTTTATTCAGCCCGACAAGCTTAAAGCTCATTTACAAGTCTAACATGTTAATGAGGCCCACAGCGGGATTTTTGAGGCATTATTGAAGTCAGAATCCCGCTGCGATACAGCAGAGCATCAAGAGACTGTCCCACTGTGGCGACCTAATTGGCGAGTTTAGAAGAGTTTAGGAGAGTTTGAAAAAATGTCATGTTGAATACCTCCTTCGACCTCCTTCGACTATGTTGAAGACCAGCTTCGACTAGCTACGACTAACTTCGGGAAAATTGGACACCGAATAGTGGAGAGTGAAGATGACCTCCTTCGATCTCCTTTCGACTATGTTGAAGACTATCTACGACTACATTCGACTACCTTCGATTACCTTCGACTACCCTCGATTATCTACGACTAACATGCCGACCTACTACGACCTACTTCGACTAAACCTACGAGTAAAAAAAATATCGATTTTTTCCATGGCGACCTTTTTTTACTCTTGTTGAAAAAAAATTTCAGCTTGTTGAAAAATACGCCACGACCTAGCTGAGGCCTCAAGTATGCGGGGACTGCTCTCGAGTATGAAGGAGAGTTACAAAGACCTCCTAGGACCTCGAGTCGACCATGCTGCGAGTATGAGTCGAGGGCAAACTCTTCTAAACTCGCCAATTAGGTTGCCGCAGTGGGACAGCCCCTTCAGCCGATAACTCATAGCCCAATGACCATCATTCACAGATCACAACGACAAGTTCATTAGTTCATAAATGATAGGAGCAGAATTAGGCCATTCAGCCCATTATGTCTACTCCGCCGTGCAATCATGGCTGATCTATCTCTCCCTTTTCACCGCATTCTCCTGCCTTCTCCCCATAACCCTTGACACCCGCACTAATCAAGTAAAAGTGATTTATTCAGTATCCTTCGACCTTATGAAATGAAGGCAGTTCAAGCTTGTTAATACAGGAGCCTCATTTCGTCATTTGAGAGGAACAGCGAAAAGAAAATCTCACAGATTGAAAATCCGTAATAATTGGAACTTTCCTCAGCGTTGGAACGTTGCAGAAAAGCCAGCCAGCTCAAAACTTCAGTGATTACTTAAACAGAGCCTCTTTGTTCACATTATCAGGCATAACAATTAAACCATATTCTGGAGCATCCCAAACACATAATTAAGTTTCTTGTATTTATTGTGCCGATCAGGCATGCATTTGTCTTTGAACCAGAACTATCACTATCTAGTATTGCTGAGCTACTGCAGGTTTAAGATGATGGACAAATTCCTTTTCTTATTGAGACATCTCACACAAAGTCCTTTAAATTCCCCTTTGAGTCTATTGAATCTTTGTGAACTATCAAGGGGAAAGGAAATATTTTGTCTCTTTCAACATGGTGGCGCAGTCGCTGCCTTACGGCGCCAGAGACCCGGATTCTATCCCGATTACGTGTGCTGTCTTTATGGAGTTTGCACGTTCTCTCTGTGACCTGCGTGGGGTTTTCTCTGAGATCTTCGGTTTCCTCCCACACTCCAAAGACGTGCAGGTTTGTTTGTTAATTGGCTTGGTATGAATGTAAAATTGTCCCTAGTGTGTGTAGGATAGTGTTAGTGTGCGATGATCGCTGGTCAAAGTGGACTTGGTGGGCCAAAGGGCCTGTTTCTGCGCAATATAACTAAACTAAATGGTAAACTAAATTAGTGACCAACACTTCCCATTTAAAGCATTAAAATTCCCATAAATATTCCGACCGCTAATTTGTAAATGGGTAGACAAAAATGCTGGAGAAACTCAGCGGGTGAGGCAGCATCTATGGAGCGAAGGAAATAGGCAAAGTTTTGGGCCGAAACCCTTCTTCAGACTGATGTGAGGTGGGGGGGGGGGGGGGGGCGGGAAGAAGAAAGGAAGAGGAGGAGCCAGTGGGCCGAGGGAGAGCTGAGAAGGGGAGGAGAAAGTAAGGACTACCTGAAATTAGAGAAGTCAATGTTCATACCGCTGGGGTGCAAACTGCCCAAGTGAAATATGAAGTGCTGCTCCTCCAATTTACAGTGGTCCTCACTCTGGCCATGGAGGAGGCCCAGGACAGAAAGATGATATTGAACAATGTTCATATTGAACAATGAGCATAAAATTCCTCTCTTAGTGAAATGTTGTTGCAAGGCGACAGCATCATCAAGGACAAGTCCCATCCCGGCCACTCCCTCTTCTCCCCTCTCCCATCAAGCAAGAGGTACAGAAGTGTGAAAACGCACACCTCCAGATTCAGGGACAGTTTCTTCCCAGCTGTTATCAGGCAACTGAACCATCCTACCACAACTACAGAGCAGTCCTGAGCTACTATCTGAAGAATGGTCTTGACCTGAAACGCCACCCATTACTTGTCTCCAGAGATGCTGCCTGGAGCTCCAGCTTTTTGTGTCTATCTTCTGTTTAAACCAGCATCTGCAGTTCATTCCTCCACTACTATCTACCTCATTGGAGATCCTCGGACTAACTCTGATCAGACTTTACTGGACTTTACCTTGCACTAAACCTTATTCACGTTATTCCCTTTATCATGTATCTGTGGATTCAGACTTCACACTTTCAAATCTCTACTCCGACAGCAACATGTCTGAACTATGATCTTCCTTTATCGTGTATCTGTACACTGGGAGTGGCTTGATTGTAATCATGTATTGTCTTTCCGCTGACTGGTTAGCACAAAATAATAGCTTTTCACTGTACCTCGGTATACGTGACAATAAACTAAACTCAACTCAACAAGAAATCTTTTTCTGTTGAAATTGGAAAGGAAGGCCTTTATGTTTAGGGTTTATTATTGATCGACTGAACGATACAGCGTGGAAAAAGGCCAATCGGATCCACACCAACCTTGGATCGCCCGTTCACACTGCTGCCATGTTATCCCACAAGTCAGGGGATATGGGGAGAAGGCAGGAACGGGGTACTGATTGGGGATGATCAGCCATGATCACATTGAATGACGGTGCTGGCTCGAAGGGCCGAATGGCCTACTCCTGCACCAATTGTCTATTGTCTATTGTCTACTGTCACAGGGAGAACATGCAAACTCCTCAAAGACAGTACCCGAGGTCAGGATCGAACCCGTGTCTCTGGAGCTGTGAGACAGCAGCACTACCAGCTGCGATGCTGTGCCACCTGTTGTCACATGTACCGAGATACAGTGAAAAGATTTTTTTTTTTGCATGCTACCGAATCAAATCAGATACTACACATGAATGAAGCTAAATACAAATACAATAGGTGGAGTAAAGGAAAGAAATACCAGAGTGCAGAATATGAATGAATGAATACGTTTATTGTCCAAGTATATTCACATACAAGGAATTTGCCGTGGTGCTCCACCCACAAGTGACAACATGACATACAGTGACAGTTAGGAATGACACATAAAACATCTATATAACTAAAAGTCTCATCTTGACCACTTCCTGTCTGCACTGTCTATTGATTTTAGAAAAAAACACTACCATAAATCGCTATGATTTTTGGCCATCTTACTCACAGTCCTGCGGCAGCCCAGAGGATTTTTCCAATCTATGAAAAATAACAAAGGTTATGAATGTTTAAAAAACCTTGAGATCTGCTGATTGGTCCTCTTGCCTGTCAATCACCATGATGAAGGTAACGCCCCTTCCGGGGGGGCCAGGAATATAAAGCCCCGGAGGCCGGACGTGAGGCAGTCACCCTGGAAGACTGTGAGTGAGAGTTGAGTCCAGAACTGTGAGTCTACGCCGTGAGTGAACTGAACTCTGCTTGAAATGAAATGAATTGGTAGCTTGCACTCTGCTTGAGATGGTATAAAATGAATTTGGTGGCCTGCACTCTGCTTGAAATGGTATGAAATTGCATTTGAATTTGTTGGCCTGCACTCTGCTTAAAATGGAATTTCAAGGAATAGCCGTGAGTGAACTGCCAGTCCACCAGCTGTGTGTCAATCAACTGCCAGCCCACCAGTTGTGAGTCAACTGCCAGCCCAACAGCCGTGAGTCAGTCAACTGCCAGCCCACCAGCCCTGAGTGAGTGAGCTGCCAGCCCACCAGCCCTGAGTGACTGAGCTGCCAGTCCATCAGGCTTGAGTGACTGAGCTGCCAGCCTACCAGGCCTGAGAGATTGAGCTGCCAGCCCACCGGGCCTGAGTGACTGAACTGCCAGCCCACCGGGCCTCAGTGACAGAGCTGCCAGCCAAGATTCTATTCGGCCCACAATGTCCATACTAGTCCTCCGGAAACCAGTCCCTTTGGCCCACACCCATACTAGCACTCTAGAAAGCCCCCCTCCCCCCACTGGCCACCAAATCGGAATTGGTGGAGAGGTGGAATATGGCGTTGGGGGACCAGCCCTCCTGTGTGAATATGGGGGGTCCCACTTAGTCTAGTTAAACATTAATAATAAAACATTATCGAATAAACATGTGAATTAAATAAAATACCAGAGCAAAAGGAGGCTACATACTTTTGGTTGTTGAGTAGAGCTGCTACTCGTGGACAAAAAGCTGTTTCTATGTCTGGCTGTGGCAGCTTTGACAGTCCGGAGTCGCCTTCCAGAGGGAAGTGATTCAATGAGTTTGTGGCCAGGGTGAGAGGGGTCAGAGATGATCTTACCCGCTCGCTTCCTGGCCCTTGCAGTGTACAGTTCATCAATGGAGGGAAGGTTGCAGCCAATATATGGTTTATACAAAGACATTAATGGTACTTTATTGTGAAAATGTACCGAGGTACAGTAAAATCCCTGTCTTGCATACAGTTCAGTAAAAGTATTACTTACGATACATGGATAGGACAGGTTTGGAGGGATAAGGGCCAAATGCAGGCAGGTGGGACGGGTGTAGATGGGGTATGTTGGTTGGCGTGGGCAAGTTGGGCCAAAGGCCCTGTTTCCGCGCTGTATAATTCCATGGCTCTATAATGCTTGATTAACGTATAATAAAATTAGATTCCTCGCCCCAAAGTTTTGGATACGAGAAAATGGTCAAGGCTAAAATGTGAAATCTAATGGATTTGTTTTCAAATCCAAGGCAAGCTTTTTGCCTTCATTAGTTTGATCTATTGTGGAAAATTGGAACAAAGATGAGAGAAATATCTTTGGCTTTAAAACATATGCTATTGGATGAAGAAAATGTTCCCTTGCAAGAATCTCATATTAAGTAACCTTTGACAACATTCCAAAGAGTCATGATTCTTCTTCAGAAACACTCACCACATCTCTAGCGGGACCCCAGAGGCAGGACTGAGAATTCGGGTTAACATCCAGATATGCTGCAATTCTCTCTGGGTCTTTCTCCAATGTCATGGAAAGAATAAAGTTAAAACACGCTGTGTGTGCAGTTAGACACAAAATGCTGGAGTAACTCAGCATCTCTGGAGAGAAGGAATGGGTGCCGTATAGACCTGCAATGTCAACAGAAAACGGACAGCATGGTGGTGCAGCGGTGGAGTTGCTGCCTTACAGCGCTTGCAGAGACCCAGGTTTAATCCCGACTACGGGCGCTGTCTGTACGGAGTTTGTACGTTCACCCCATGACCTGCGTGGGTTTTCTCCGGGAGCTCTGGTTTCCTCCCACACCTTCCAAAGACGTTTTAAAGGCTTGTAGGTTAATTGGCTTGGTATAAATGTAAATTGTCCCGAGTGTGTGTGGGATAGTGTTAATGTGCGGGGATCGCTGGTCGGTGCGGACTCGGTGGGCTGAAGGGCCTGTTTTCCGCGCTGTATGTCTAAAACGAAAAAAAACTAAATAGTGCAGGATCAGGACTGCCATTGTGTTGCACCATCCAGCTCCCTTTCACCTTGACTAGGGCTTTTTTCTGGGCGCATTCTGGGGCCTGATATGTCAAAAGGTGTTCACCTGTTTATCTTCTGTTAATGGAGGCCAAGAAACTGCAGATGCTGGACCTTGAGCAAAGTACAAAGTGCAAGTCAGGCAGACTCAGGGAGGAGGGAATGGACAAATGATGTGTCAGGTGGGGACCCGTTTAGCTTAGTTTAGAGTTACAGCATGAATCTGGCCCTTCGGCCCACCGACCTACGATCACCCCCATACATCAGCACTATCCTACACGATCCAGGGACAATTTACAATTTTCATCAAAGCCAGTAAATCTACAAATTTAATTTAGTTCAGTTTAGAGATACAGTTTAGCGGAAACAGGCCCTTCGGTCCGCCAAGCCCGCACCAGCCAGCGATCGACCCATGCACTAGCACTATCCTACACACACACACGATGGACAATTTACAATCTTGTCCAAAGTCAATTAGCCTACAAACCTCTACATCTTTGGAGTGTGGGTGGAAACCAGAGCACCCGGGGAAAACCCACGTGGTTACAGGGAGAACGTACTAACTCCAATACAGACGGCACTTCCGGAAGTGGCGGCGCTGTCGAACAGCAGCGGCTCGCCTGCAGTCCGTCTGTTTTTACTTTTTTTTTTGTTTTCTTTTCCTGTTTTAGTTAAATTTTAGTTTATTGGTTGTATTGTGTATGTGTGGGGTGGGGGGGTGAAACATGATTTTTGTCTATTCCTTCGGGGGAATGCGACTTTTTCTTGTCGTATCCCCCTTCTCTGCCTCCGTCTGCGCCGAGGCCTAATGGCGGAGCTGCCGGCCTCCAACTCCAACTGCGAGCGACCGATCTCGAGGCTCTGGAGGCAGAGCCAGGACTTACCAGCGCGGGGCTGGCCGGCTTCGGGGCTGCAGTGGTGTTCCGGCGTTCCGGCGGTGGCGACCGAGGACACTGGTGGCGACCTGAATCCGGAGGCTCGGCCGCGGGCCCGTTGGACGACATCGTCGGGAGCTCGCAGGTCACAGGTGGGTGACCTGTTTTTCTGGAGCTCCCGCAACTACAGCTGCGTCTGCTGGACTGGAGGGCGGCAGCTTCGGCAACTTCGGCCACCCCGGGCCGCGGAGTTTGAACCGGCCCGTCGCGGAGCACGGATTCAGCCGCGGGATTGACTTACCAAACACGGCGGGGTCACAACATCAGAAGCCTGGATCGCCTCAGCGCAGAGGAAGAACAAAGCGGGAAGAGACAGAGACTTAAGACTTTTGCCTCCATCACAGTGAGGAGGTGCCTGGTGAACTCACTGTGGTGGATGTTAATTTGTGTTTATTGTGTGTTTTGTTATTTATTATTATATGTATGACTGCAGGCAACGAAATTTCATTCAGACCGAAAGGTCTGAATGACAAATAAAGGAATCTCTCTAATCTCTCTAAACTCATGGTCACGATCGAACCTTGGGTCACTGGCGCAGTATGGCAGCAACTCTACCGCTGCGCCACCATGCCACCACAGATTCAGGGACTGCATCTTCCCAGCTGTCATACATAGATACATAGAAAATAGGTGCAGGAGTAGGCCATTCGGCCCTTCGAGCCTGCACCGCCATTCAATATGATCATGGCTGATCATCCAACTCAGTATCCCGTACCTGCCTTCTCTCCATACCCCCTGATCCCTTTAGCCACAAGGGCCACATCTAACTCCCTCTTAAATATAGCCAATGAACTGGCGTCAACTACCCTCTGTGGCAGAGAGTTCCAGAGATTCACCACTCTCTGTATGAAAAAGTTTTCCCTCATCTCAGTCCTAAAGGATTTCCCCCTTATCCTTAAGCTGTGACCCCTTGTCCTGGACTTCCCCAACATCGGGAACAATCTTCCTGCATCTAGCCTGTCCAACCCCATAAGAATTTTGTACGTTTCTATAAGATCCCCTCTCAATCTCCTAAATTCTAGCGAGTACAAGCCAAGTCTATCCAGTCTTTCTTCATATGAAAGTCCTGACATCCCAGGAATCAGTCTGGTGAACCTTCTCTGCACTCCCTCTATGGCTATAATGTCATCATAAGCATTTATTTGTATATACTGATAATTGTTTACCAGCAGTGAAACGGCTCTTTGGATAAATGTCTAATTGCTCGCAGGATACACTATCGAACCATTCAGTGCAATCAGCAAAAGTGATATATCTCTTCAAGCCAAATAAACCAATTTTACTGACTTCACATTTAACACTATTTGACATGTTGCAATATAGTGGCTCTGGGTTCTGTCAATTTCCTTTATACTTTTTTCTTGTTGCACTTTTGGCATTTATTTCTACATCTGTGTCATTTAATTTTGTTTTTATGTAGAGAGCGCCCGAGGGAATTCGTTGGCATTGATGGCTTTTCCTTCTATATGAACCAAATAAATCAGTCAGGCAGCGAGCGAAAGAGATGACAATAACTTCAATCCACTCGATTGGAAAATACCACCTCCATTTTTAATCAGAGCAAGCCCATAATTACATGGTCTGTAAAGATGAAGATCTTCAAAGCAATTCTTGATTTGGCTCAAGGTCTGTTTTTAATCTTACGTTCCCCCCCCCCCCCCCCCCCCCGAGTTAAAATATTGAAAACTGGCTCTTATCAAAGCTTGAATATAAAAGTAAAATGTAAAAATGTAGGAAGGAACTGGTCTGCACCTCATATTTCGCTTGGGCAGCTTACACTCCAGCGCTATGAATATTGATTTCGCTAACTTCAAGTAACCCTTGCTTTCCCTCTCTCTCCGTCCCTTCCCCATCCTAGTTTTCCGACTAGTTTCACTGTCCTCCTGATTAAATACTACTGTTTTTATGCCTCAATGTCACCTTCTCCTCGGCTACATTTCCTGATCACCATCTGCTTTGAACTGTCGTTTTCACACCTTACCCTTCCATATCTCTAGACTCCCTCTCCCCTGACTCTCAGGCTGAAGGAGGGTCTCGACCGGAAACGTCACCCGTTCCTTCTCTCCAGAGATGCTGCTTGTCCCGCTGAGTTACACCAATAAAACGTAAAAGTTGTTCCTACTTATTTGCTTTCGTTTTTCATGAAGTACCTCTGTGCAGTAAAACTCCGTGTGACTGGGATGATAATCATGGAAGCTCAGAGTGGTTGTAACATTGAAGGAAACCATTTAACCCTTCAAATGTTTACTAGCCCCAAAATCACAACTGGACCCACTCCCCCCTCCTCCCCACCTCCCCCTGTAACACTGCAAGGGTGGCACTGTGGTGCAGCGGCAGAGTTGCTGTCTTGCAGCGACGGAGACCTGGGTTCGATCCCGACTACGGGTGCTGTCTGTACGGAGTTTGCACATTCTCCCTGTGACTCCCTGTGTGGGTTTTTAACGGGTTTTGTTGACTTTAGTTTAGTTTAGATATACAGCGCGAAACTGTCCCTTCGGCCCAGCAGGTCTGCACTGACCAGCGATCACCGCACATTAAAACTATACTACACCAGGGACAGTTTGCATTAATAACAAGCCAATTAACCTACATACCTGTACGTCTTTGGAGTGTGTCGAGGAAACCAAGGTTGTTGGAGAAAACCCATGGAGAATGTACAAACTCCATACAGGATCACACCCGGGTCTCTGGCGCTGTAAGGCAGCAACTCTACAGCTGCGCCACCGTGCTGTCTAGGTGCTCCGGTTTCCTCCCACACTCCAAAGACGTACAGGTTTGTAGGTTAATTGGCTTCGGTATAAATGTAAACTGTCCCTAGTGCGTGTAGGATAGGGCTAATGAGCGGGGATCGCTGGTCAGTGCGGATTCGGTGGGCCGAAGGGCCTGTTTCCCCGCTGTGTCTCGTCTAAATGTCTAAAGTCTAAATACTCAGATAATTCCCGTTACAAGGTTAATTCCCAGGACTGTCATATGCTGAGAGAATGGAGCGGCTGGGCTTGTACACTCTGGAGTTTAGAAGGATGAGAGGATATCTCATTGAAACAAATAAGATTGTTAATGGTTTGGACACGCTAGAGGCAGGAAACATGTTCCTGATGTTGGGGGAGTCCAGAACCAGGGGCCACAGTTTAAGAATAAGGAGTAAGCCATTTAGAACGGAGATGAGGAAAGACTTTTCTCACAGAGAGTGGTGAGTGTGGAATTCTCTGTCTCAGAG
>CM075983.1:4209043-4268223 GCA_038087875.1 Malacoraja senta | reverse complement strand
CCAGCATGGGTTTTGTCCGGTTGCTCCAGTTTCCTCCCACACTCCAATGACGTCCAAGTTTATAGGTGAATTGGCTTTGGTAAAGATTGTAAATTGTCCCTTGTGTGTAGGGTAGTGCTGGTGTATGGGGTGATCGCTGGTCGGTGTGGACTCGGTGGGACGAAGGGCCTGTTTCTGCGCTGTACCTCTAAACTAAACTGCTTGTAACCCGAAAAAGTTTCCATGTTGGAAATGTGGCTGCACGGCAGCATATTTACACACAGAAAAGGACACAAAGTGCTGGTGTCGGGCAGCATCCCTGGAGCACATGGATGAGGGATGTTGTGGGTGGGGACACTTCTGCAACGTTTGGGTTGGGACACTTCTTAGAAACATAGAAAATAGGTGCAGGAGGAGGACATTCGGCCCTTCAGGCCAGCACCGCCATTCATTGTGATCATGGCTGATCGTCCCCTATCAATAACCCATGCCTGTCTTCTCCCCATATCCCTTCATTCCACTAGCCCCTAGAGCTCTATCTAACTCTCTCTTAAATCCATCCAGTGATTTTGCCTCCACTGCCCTCTGTGGCGGGGAATTCCACAAATTCACAACTCTCTGGGTGAAAATGTTTTTTCTCACCTCAGTCTTAAATGGCCGCCCCTTTATTCTAAGACTGTGGCCCCTGGTTCTGGACTCGCCCAACATTGGAAAAAATTTCCTGAATCTAGCTTGTCCAGTCCTTTTATAATTTTATGTTTCTATAAGACCCCCCCCCCCCCCTCATCCTTCTAAACTCCAATGAATACAAGCACACTCTTTTCAATCTTTCCTCATATGACAGTCCCGCCATCCCAGGGATCAATCTCGTGAACCTACGCTGCACTGCCTCAATCACAAAGATGTCCTTCCTCAAATTAGGAGACTGTACACAATACTCCAGATGTGGTCTCGCCAGAGCCCTATACAACTGCAGAAGAACCTCTTTACTCCTCTACTGAAATCCTCTTGTTATGAAGGCCAACATTCCATTAGCTTTCTTCATTGCCTGCTGTACCTGCACGCCAACTTTCAGTGACGTGTGTACAAGGACACTCAGGTCTCTCTGTACCTCCCCTTACCTAACCTAACTCCATTGAGATAATAATCTGCCCCCTTGTTTTTGCCGCCAAAGTGGATAACCTCACATTTATCTATATTATACTGCATCTGCCACGCATCTGCCCACTCACTCAACCTGTCCAGGTCACCCTGCAACCTCCTAACATCCTCTTCACCGTTCACACTGCCACCCAGCTTTGTGTCATCCGCAAACTTGCTAGTGTTGCTCCTAATTCCCTCTTCCAAATCATTAATATATATGGTAAACAGTTGCGGCCCCAACACCGAGCCTTGCGGCACTCCACTCGCCACTGCCTGCCATTCTGAGAAGGACCCGTTCACTCCTACTCTTTGCTTCCTCTCTGCCAACCAATTTTCTATCCTACACCCTACCCCCAATACCATGTGCTCTAATTTTAGTCACCAGTCTCCCGTGCGGGACCTTATCAAAGGCTTTCTAAAAGTCTAGATACACTACATCCACTGGCTCCCCTTCATCCAATTTTACTTGTCACATCCTCAAAAAATTCCAGAAGATTAGTCAAGCATGATTTCCCTTTCATAAATCCATGCTGACTTGGACTACTCCTTTTACCGCTATCCAAATGCCCCATTATTACCTCTTTAATAATTGATTCCAGCATCTTTCCCATCACCAAAGTCAGGCTAACTGGTCTGTAATTCCCCGTTTTCTCTCTTGCTCCTTTCTTGAAAAGTGGGATAACATTAGCTGTCCTCCATTCCACAGGAACTGATCCTGAATCTATTGAACATTGGAAAATGATCACCAATGCGTCCACTATTTCCAGAGCCACCTCCCTGAGGACCCTGGGATGCAGACCATCAGGCCCAGGTGATTATCATCCTTCAGTCCCATTAGCCTACCCAATACTATTTCTCGCCTAATGAAAATTTATTTCAGTTCCTCTACCTCCTGAGATCCTCTGTCCTCCAGTACTTCTGGGACATTGTTTGTGTCTTCCTTTGTGAAGACAGATCCGAAGTACCTGTTCAACTCTTCTGCCATTTCCTTGTTGCCCATAACAATTTCACCCGTGTCTGCTTTCAAGGGACCCACATTTGACTTTGCTATTCTTTTTCCCTTATATATCTAAAGAAGCTTTTACTGTCCTTCTTTATATTCCTGGCCAGCTTCCCTTCGTACTTCATCTTTTCAGCCCGTATTGCCCGTTTTGTTTCCTTCTGTTGTCCTATGAAAGTTTCCCAATCCTCTGGCTTCCGGCTACTCTTTGATGTGTTATACATCTTTTCTTTTAGTTTTATTCCATTCCTAACTTCTCTTGTCAGCCACGGTTGCCTCCTACTCCCCTTAGAATCTTTCTTCATTTTTGGAATGAAATGATCCTGCGTCTTCTGGATTATGCCCAGAAATTCTTGCCATTGCTGTTCCACCATCATTCCTGCTAGGATCCCTTTCCAGTCTACCTTGGCCAGCTCCTCCCTTATGCCTTCATAGTCCCCTTTGTTCAACTGCATCACTGACACTTCTGATTTAACCTTCTCGTTCTCAAATTGAAAATTAAAACTAATCATATTATGATCACTGCCTCCAAGCGGTTCCTTCACCACGAGTTCTCTAATCAAATCTGGTTCATTGGACAACACTAAATCCAGAATTGCCTTTTCTCTGGTCGCCTCCATTACAAGCAGCTCTAAGAATCCATCTCGGAGGCACTCTACAAACTCTCTTTCGTGGGGTCCTGAACCAACCTGATTTTCCCAGTCTACCTGCATATTGAAATCCCCCATCACCACAGTGGCATTACCTTTGTTACATGCCAGTTTTAACTCCTGCTGCAACTTACACCCTACATCTGGGCTACTATTTGGGGGTCTATAGATAACACCAATTAGTGTCTTCTTGCCTTTGCAATTCCTCAACTCAATTCACAGTGACTCTACCTCGTCAATCCCTATGTCTTCCGTCGCAAGGGTCTGAATTCCATCTCTCACCAGCAGAGCTACCCCCCCCCCCCTCCTCTGCCCACCTGCCTGTCCTTCCTATAGGATGTAAAACCCTGCATATTAAGTTCCCATGCCCGATCCTCCTGCAGCCACAGCCACAATGTCATATCTACCAACCTCTAACTGAGCCTCAAGCTCATCTACTTTACTTCTTATACTTCGCGCATTCATATACAATATTTTTAATTCCTTCCGCATCTCACCTATCACATCGATCCCTAATACACTTGGCCATACTCTCCTATCCCTTTGTGAGCTTTCCTTCCCGTTAATTCTGGGCTCATTCCTTTACTCACTTTCCCTTAACTATCCCATTTGACACCCCCCCCCCCCCCCCTTATTTAGTTTAAAACCACCTGTGTAGCAGTGGCAAACCTTCCTGCCAGAATGCCGGTCCCCCACCTGTTAAGGTGCAATCTGTCCCTTTTGTACAGTTCCCCCTTACTCCAAAACAGATCCCAGTAGTCTAAGAATCTAAATCCTTGCCTCCTGCACCAGTTCCTCAGCCACACATTCAGGTCCTGTATCTCCCTGTTCCTACTCTCGCCAGCACGAGGAACTGGAAGCAAACCGGAGATAACCACCCTGGAGATCCTGCCTTTCAGCACTTTTCCGAGCTCTCTAAAGTCAAGCTTCAGAATATTCATCCCCTTCTTTCCGACATTGTTTGTGCCAACATGCACTACCATTTCCGGCTGTTCATCTTCGCCCTTGAGGATTTTCTGCACTCTGTCCGTGACATCCTGGATCCTGGTACCAGGGAGGCAGCACACCATCCTCGAATCCCGTCTGTTGCCGCAGAAACCCCTGTCCGTACCTCTCACAATGGAGTCTCCAACTACCACGCCGTTGCCTGACGTCGGCCTCTTTGCTTTTGGCTCAACAGCACTTTTTGCTTCGCAAGCCAGTGCGCCGCTCAGTGCGTTAAAGTCTTCTGTCCCGACAGCTTCTAAGTGGCTGAACCTGTTCACAAGAGGTACAACACCCGGGGACCTTTACATTCCATGTTTCCTTCCCTTTCTCACCGTCACCCATCTTCTCTCTTCCAGTACCTTAGGTGTAACAATCTTACTGTAGGACTCGTCGAGGAACGACTCAGCTTCTCGGACGAACCTGAGGTTATCCACTTGCTTCTCCAGTTCCCCAACACGGTCCTTCAGGAGCTGTACCTGGATGCACTTCTCACATTTGTAGCAGCCAGAGGCACCAGCGGTGTCCTTGACCTCCCACATACTGCAAGCATCACACTGAATCACCTTGCTTGACATCTCCTTCTTTTGTCTCTCCTCTCCAGCGTTTGGTGTGACATCCTCCCTCAGCCTCCTCGCTGAAGACTCTCGACCCAAAGCCTCACACTTTACTCACAAGGCCGCTCCCTCACTGCCGCTCCCTTAGAGCAGCCTTGCTTATATTGACTGAGAAATTGCCTAATTTACCAATTAACAAACCAAATTCCTCAGTTTTAAACTGTTTTTCCCCTGTGACTTACTCACCTTTCCCATGGGCTTCAGACAATCAGCTCTTCTCCCTGCTTCTCTATGTTGCTGCTTGTCCAAGATCCACGTAAGCTCTGTGCTAACTGGCTGCTTTTTGGCGCTCTTTTTAAATGGTTTTCCCCCTCTGACTCACCTTTCCCACGGGCTTCAGCCAATCAGCTCTTCTCCCTGCTTTTCTTTGTTGCTGCTTGGCCAAGATCCACGTAAGCTCTGGGCTAGCTCTGGCTGCTTTTTGCCGCTCTTTTTAAAGTTTTCCCCCTCTGACTCACCTCTGACTCGCCTTTCCCACGGGCTTCAGCCAATTAGCTCTTCAGACCACTAGACCAACCAAGGGCAATGTGTAGTTGAACCAGACTGTTTAACTCAACCGTGCTGTGTCTCTAAACCATTCGGATATTGCCGCAAACCAAGTTCCCACACAGCAGAAAAATGCCTGTAGCAGTCAGCAAATCTAATCCCACCAATCTCCCAGGCACTTGTTTGTACACACGGACTGTACATAAGTCGGGCATTCATAACTTGAAGAAGACCAGTACACACATATTTTTATTCTGATTCTTATTACCTACATTGCTTACATTATATATTTCCAGACCAACTATAGATCCAGATTGGTCCTGCCCACGGGGATGGTCACACTGGCAGTATTACTCTCTTCCATAGTTTAGAAAGTAGAAACAAGGAACTGCTGGTTTATGTAGATCAAACAGTATTGCTGATTTGATCCGTGTCTGGTTTTGCTGCTGATGACCTGATCCATAATCCATGTCAGATTTCCCATACCACTGCCACCTCGTGCATGCGGGCAGCCATGTATGTATACAAATGAAAGGTAGACAAAAATGCTGGAGAAACTCAGCGGGTGAGGCAGCATCTATGGAGCGAAGGAAATAGGCAACGTTTCGGGTCGAAACCCTTCTTGAAGAAGAGTCGAAACTCTTCTTCAAGAAACGTTGCCTATTTCCTTCGCTCCATAGATGCTGCCTCACCCGCTGAGTTTCTCCAGCATTTTTGTCGACCTTCGATTTTCCAGCCTCTGCAGTTCCTTCTTAAACATCTTATACAAATGAAAGTACTTGTTAAGATATATAATGAGTCTGTATCATAAGTACTTTGTACAGTTTATACCGTAGATGGACACAAAGTGCCGGAGTAAATCAGCGGGTCAGGCAGCATCACTGGAGAAAAAGGAAGGGTGATGTTTTGGGTCGGGACCCTTCTTCAAACATAGAAGCCTTCAGACCACTATGCCAACCAAGGACAATGTCGTAGTTGAACTCAACCATGCTCTGCCTCTACACCATTCAGATATTGCCACGAGCCAAGTCCCCACACTTGAAGAGGCATCCATTTGAAGCCTTTGGTGACCATGGACTGGGACTGATAATGAACAGGAATGGAAACATTCTTCATTTATATGCTTACATTCTTGTTCTATAGGGGCAACCGGATGATTCCAAAATGCTTTACTCAAGTTGCAAACTCATTTAAGTAATTGACTGAGTTTCTGTTCAGGATTGCCAGTTTGCTCACTTTCAGATATGGTTTTTGGGAAAGTTATGTGACATATTAGAAGCTCAGCCTAGTTCTAGAACTACAATGTGTCCGAGTTTCTGATTGGTTGTTCTATTGTTTTACAGCTATCCCCCTGAGAGTAAATACCTTTTACAGCCAGGAAACATAGAAGCATAGAAACATAGAAAATAGGTGCAGGAGGAGGCCATTCGGCCCTTCGAGCCAGCACCGCCATTCATTGTGATCATGGCTGATCGTCCCCTATCAATAACCCATGCCTGCCTTCTCCCCATATCCCTTGACTCCACTAGCCCCTAGAGCTCTGTCTAACTTTCTCTTAAATCCATCCAGTGATTTGGCCTCCACTGCCCTCTGTGGCAGGGAATTCCACAAATTCACAACTCTCTGGGTGAAAACGTTTTTTCTCACCTCAGTCTTAAATGACCTCCCCTTTATTCTAAGACTGTGGCCCCTGGTTCTGGACTCACCCAACATTGGGAACATTTTTCCTGCATCTAGCTTGTCCAGTCCTTTTATAATTGTATATGTTTCTATAAGATCACCCCTCATCCTTCTAAACTCCAGTGAATACAAGCCTAGTCTTTTCAATCTTTCCTCATATGACAGTCCCGCCATCCCAGGGATCAATCTCGTGAACCTACGCTGCACTGCCTCAATCACAAGGATGTCTCTCCTCAAATTAGGAGACCAAAACTGTACACAATACTCCAGTAGATGAATTTAATTTTTTAATGCATATACTACAAAGCCAGGCACTATATTTAAAGGTAAATCTCTTAAAAAAAAAATGATGACACCTAGAGTTTGAAAACAAATCTACATTGTTAGATACTTTTCAAATTAAATGTAGGGTTAGAAGATATGCAGTAATTTTTGGCAGTATAATAGTATGTGTGTGTATATGATATTTGACTTGCAAATGATTAATGAAGACAGTTGTAAGAATGGCAAATGTTATAATCCATCCCAGCTGACAATCAAAAGAATGATTTGTTGAAGAATACTACTGCAATGGATTTATTTTGCAAAATGATGGAGAGATGCTTTCCTTGCACTAATTTGGAAATTACTTTATGAGCTAAAAGAACGGCAGTGGGAAATTCTTTTGTTGAGCAAATCATCTTGCACAAAAGTTGAATTGCATAACACTGTCTCTTCTTTCAGTGTTATGCAACCGAGAAGCATTTTTTTTGAAGTGAAACATGGTAATTACTATTTTCGGGTGCTTCATATCATGCCAGAAATTCAAATGGCATGATTCAGCCTTAAGCAATTTCATGACAATGGCATGCAGGATGGTATGCAATTTTGTTTGATGCATGACAAGAGATCTTAGACGCCCTTTCTGAAGCACCATGGGAGAGCCTAAACCATGTTGCCCAGACTGGAATAATTGTTTAACGTCGAAGGATAGATGCAAAGTGCTGGAGGTAACTCAAGAAGTAGGCCAGGCAACATCTCTGCAACAACAAAGAACTGCAGATGCTGGTTTATACCACAGACAGACACAAAATGCTGGAGTACCTCAGCGGGCCTGGCAGCATCTCTGGAGAAAAAGGATGAGTAACGTTTTGGGTCAGGAACCTTCTTCAGAGAATATGGATAGGTGACATTTGGATTTGAAACCCTTATTTAGACCATATTAGACCAGTATGAAGAAGGGTCTCAACCCAAAACATCACCTATCCACCATCTCCAGAGATGCTGTCTGACCTGCTGAGTTTTTCCAGCACTTTGTCTTGTTTTGTATATTAACCAGCATCTGCAGTTCTTTCTTTCTACATATGAGTTTGTCAAAGTATATGGATCGGTGGGAAAGTTGGGCAGTGTGTTGGAAGAAGGAATTTAATCCCGATAAGTGAGAGTTGATGTAGTTTGAATGCAGTCAAGTAGGGGACGAACATACAGAGTAGATGTTAGGGCACGCAAGACTTGTTAAATAGAGAGATCTGGGGGTCCATGTAAATAGTTTCTTGAAAGTGGCAACTCGTGTTGGTAGGGTGATGACTCTGAGGAAGTCAATTGACGCTTGCTTTCATAGGTAGGGGCACCGAATATAAGAGGTGGAATGTTTTAGCTGCAGCTCTACAAAACACTGGTTTGGCCACATTTGGAGTACTGCAACAACTCTCACTCATCACCATTAAATTCCTTACGCCAAGACTCTGCCCAACTTTCCAACTGATCCAAATACTTTGCAGCCTCATTCCCCCAACTTTTGTTCTGGTCACCACACCGTGGTAAAGTACAACGCCGAGCAGCCCGCTTTGTATGTAATGACTACAAGCGCAAATCATATGCTGACTTCTCTCGGATGGGATACCCTAGAGCTCCGCAGAATCAGGCTAAGACTTATTGCAATTTACAAGGAGATTCACAAAATCACGCCATCAAATCTCCCGTCATGCCAGCACACCAACTGCCATGAAACAAGACAAAATAACGGTCCCTACATCATCATCTCACTAAATTTCAATAAATTTTGCTACCAATATTCCCTTTACCCAAGGACGATAAAGCCCCTGTCCCACTTAGGAGACCTAAACAGCAACCTCTGGTGGCCTTGCCCGCCACCCAAGGTTTCCATGAGGTCACCAGAGGTTTTGGTCACTCTCCCTAATGGTCTAAAGTGGTTTCCACGTGGTCAAGGCTTCATCTAGGTTGCTGCTATTTTTTCATGATGATTAAAACCGGTCTCGACTAAAAATAGGTTGCCGTTTTAAAAATCGATTCTTTTTTAGTTGCAGGTCTAGTCGAAGCTGGTTTTCTTCGTAGTCGAGGAAGGTTTTCAACATATGCATGGGAGGTGATAGGTTGCAGGTCACCTCGACCTTGATTTTTTTTGGGTGGCAGGCAAGGTCACCAGAGGTTTCCTAAGTGGGACAGGGCTTTAGGGAATGGAATCTGTTACCACCCAACACACGTGCTGCTCCCAATGTTAAGTCATTTAAAAAGGGGATTGAGCAACTAGATCTCTTCAACTTGGTCGAAAAGGCCCACTTCAAAATTTAATCGCTACTCTACTCACTCCGACCTGCGCGAGATAACCACTGATGAGGTGTTTGCGCAGTAATCAACCAGAACCAGATGGGATGTATGCAATTTGCATTGGAGAGTCCAGAGGGAAGTCTTTAATTATGGAGAGAGATTGGATAGGATGGGCTTGTTTTCACTGCAATGAGAAGATTGAGGGGGGTGATCTGATGTAAGTATACAAGTTTATGGGAAGCATAGCGGGGGTAGACAAGGAAAGTATGTTTTCAAATGTGAGGTAGGAGTTTAAAATAGGATCTTAAGGGTGAGAATTTTTACACAGATTGGTTGATATTGACGGTCGGTGTGGACTCGGTGGGCCGAAGGGTCTGTTTCCATGCTGTGTCTCTAAACTCTAAGCTAAAAATCTTGAACATGCTGCCCGAGGAGGTGGTGAAATCAGATAGTTACTCTAATTAAGAGTAATTTAGACAGACACTTAAATAGGCAAGGCATAAAAGGATATGGACCTTGTATGGGAATACGGGATTAGTTTAGATAGGGATTTAAGTTGGCATGGACATGGTGAGCCATAAATCTCATTTTTGTGCTGTACGGATCTGAGTCTCTAACTCTCCAGAGCAAAGCCTGGAGCTAGGAGATTAAGAGTTGTGATTGATCGATGGTTAGAGGTTAGGCTGGGGCAAGCTGCTGGGAATTGTTGCTGTTATGGGGAAAGAGGGGTTGAATTGGTCATGTGGTGGGGTGGGTAGGGTCTGAATTCTAAAAATCAGAGGAGGGTGTTTAGCTTTAGTTTAGTTTAGAGATACAGTGTGGAAACAGGCCCTTCGGCCAACCAGGTCCGCGCCGACCAGCGATCCCTGCAGATTAAAACTATCCTACACCCACTAGGGACAATTTTTACATTTACCAAGCCAATTAACCTACAAACCTGTACGTCTTTGGAGGGTGGGAGGAAACCGAAGATCTCGGAGAAAACCCACGCAGGTCACGGGGAGAAGGTACAAACTCCGTACAGACAGCACCCATAGTCGTGATCGAACCTGGGTCTCCGGCGCTGCCTTCGCTGTAAGGCAGCAACTCTACCGCTGATAATTGATCATTTTGAAAATTGATAATTGATAATACCTCTACTGCTTGATAATTGATAATTTTAAATTATCAGAAAATCCTTGATTATAGGGTGTCAGTTCAGTAGTTGGGATACAATTGATGGTCAAGGATATCAATTTCTAGTGGATTGAAATCAGTGGTTCCTGGATTCAATAGACTGTTGGTAGATGTAATCAGCGGTTCAGTGATGTGGTGCTGATAACAGCAGATGAAGATTGCTTATCAGCAAGTGGGCAGGTCAGTAAAAGGTCTTGAGCTTGTAAGGGTAGTTTTCTGTACTGTAAGTTCAGCAAATTAAACAGAAAGGTGGCCTTTAAAACAAGCTAAGATAGACACAAAAAGCTGGAGTAACTCAGCGGGACAGGCAGCATCTCTGGAGAGAAGGAATTGGTGATGTTTCGGGTCGAGACCCTTCTTCAGACTGATTAGGGGGTGGATAAGGGAAACGAGAGATGTAGACAGTGATGTGGAAAGATAAAGAACAACCTAGTTCAGTCAGGTTCCCAGCATTTGCATGGAAACTCTTTGGCCATAGTTCCTTTAAGCCAGACAGAAACAGTTTGCTTTTGTACAAAGAACTATGAAGGACAGATACATGTTGCACATTATTGTGTGCGACTGTGCATGTCCATCATTCACCATGTGCTCGAATATCAAGTGCTTGGTACGCCCAAATTAAAATGGTGGAATTTGTGCACCTTGATATTAGTTTATTACTGTCACATGGTACCGAGACACAATGGAAAACCTTGATATCTTTCCTACTCTCCAGGTGGATCTTACCATACATGAGTACAACATATAGTGCAAAAGGGAAAATAGAGAATATACTGTTAGCAGCCACAGAGAAAGTGCAGATGAAAAAAAAAGTGCAAGAGCCACAACAAGGTAGATTGTAAGATGAGGAATACTTTCTTGGCATAGGAAAGGTCTATGCAAGAGTCTGATTAAAAACAAGGACGATGTTCTTCACTCTGCTGGTATGCGCTTTCAAGATATTCTATTTTCTGCTGCCGAACAAAAAAGGAGAGAAGAGAGAATGGCCTTGGTGTGAGTGGTCCTTGATAATGTTGGCTTCTTTCTGTGTGAAGTGTAGATTGAGTCTATTGAGGGGGGGGAGGAAGGGTGATTTGGGGATGGAGTACGGATGGTTGTCATGATGGACTAGGCTACGTCCACGACTCTCTGCAGTTTCTTGCAGTCTTGGGCAAAGTAGATGCCATATCAAGATGTGGTGCATCCTGAAAGGTCTATCTGTGGCCTTCTGAGAAAGTAGACTTGTCGGTGTGCTTTCTTAGCTGAATTGTTAATGTGGTCAACTGCAGGTGAAATTTACCCCGAGGAACTTGAAGCTCCCAATCATCTCCACTTGATGTGACTTTTAACTTTACGTATTTAGATGGAATCCTGCCAGCTTGGAGCAATTTTCTTGCCGTTGGTAATTGAAAATTTCAGTTGGTCAAATTGAGCCAAACAATTCTTCTCTTCCCTTTTGGTTACCTCCTCGTTCACATCCATCTTTGCCCCTGTCATCCCGTAAAGCTGCCTAGTTTCTGTCAGATTTGGGAGGTGAAGTTGTAAACAAGGTAAAATCATATGTAAAAACACTCCTGGGTTTATGATGTGTTGGAAGGAACTGCAGATGCTGCTTTAAACCGAAGATAGACACAAACAGCTGATGTAACTCAGTGGAACAGGCTGCATCTCTGGAGAGAAGGCATGGGTGACGTTTCATTGAATTGTTCTACACCTCTCTATATCATGGTCTATATCTCGTTTACCTTTCCCGTGACTTTCAGTCTAAAAAAGGGTCTCGACCCGAAACATCACCCATTCTTTCTCTCCAGAGATGCTGCCTGTCCCGCTGAGTTACTCCAGTATTTTGCATCTATCCTGAGATTATGATGCATGTTGTGACTAATTTACCAAGAGAATTTTCAAGTCCTATGAAAATGCTCTTCTAAATCTATGGAATTATCTATTCCTGAGAGCTATCATGCCTTGAGAAAGATAGCTTTTGGGATAGAAGGAAATTGAGGGCTAGTGGGACTGGGCAGGAAATGTTGAAGCCAAAAATGAGTCAGCTATGATCTTATTGTAAGGCAACTCAGAATGCTGGGGGCATATGGCATACTCTTGTTTCAATTAAGAACAATTGTATTAAACCTAATATTTTCTGGTCAATAATTTGGTAACAAAATAGGATAAAATGAAATCCATTCATGTTTTTGGTCTCTTAAAAGGTATGTACAAAATCCACTCTTAGTCATGACTTAGTCATGAAGAAACAACATTTTTTTTCCTGCCAGTTTCCGGTTATTGTGTTTCCACTAACTTCCAATGATAGTATCTCTAACCTTGAAGCATATTTAAATGCCAACATTACATGGTAACCTTGAGTATCTTTTGAAATTAACATTTTTTTAAATTTTGGCGGAGTAAAGCATTAGTTGCAGTCCAGAAGCAAATTAAACATGTGCAAAAAAAACCAAACATTTTCTACGGCAAAAAGTTAAAATGCCCACTTCATATTTTCTGCAATAAAATGCTTAGTTTGGTTCTTCAGTTCTTTTGGATTCTGCTTTTAGTGAAAAGTGTAAATCAGCATCTTCTTATGAGGGCAGCAATTTGGTGTCAGATTAGATCCACGGGATTTTTATTCAAAATAGAAACATAGAAAATAGGTGCAGGAGTAGGCCATTCAGCCCTTCGAGCCATTCAATATGATCATGGCTGATCATCCAAAATCAGTACCCCGTTCCTGCTTTCTCTTCATATCCCTTGCTTCCATTAGCCCTAAGAGCTACATCTAACTCTCTCTTGAATACATCCAATGAATTGGCCTCCACTGCCTTCTGTGGCAGAGAATTCCACAGATTCACAACTTTCCGGGTGGAATTTTTTTCCTCATCTCAGTCCTAAATGGCCCACCCCTTATTCCTAAACTGTGACCCCTGGTTCTGGACTCTCCCAACATCGGGAACATGTTTCCTGCATCTAGCCTGTCCTGTCCCTTAAGGGCCTGTCACACTTGGGCGACCTAATCCTGTTCTGACGAGTTTTCCCTCGACTCATACTCGCAGCATGGTCGACACAAGGTCGTAGGAGGTCTTTGTAACTATCCTTCATGCTCGAGAGTGGTCTCCGCGTATTCGAGGCCTCAGCTAGGTCACGGCGTTTTTTTCAATATGTTAAAAAATGCCCGCGAGTAAAAAAAGGTCGCCATGGAAAAAAATCGCTACTTTTTTTACTCGTAGGTTTAGTCGTAGTAGGTCGGCATGTTAGTCGTAGGTAATCGTGGGTAGTCGAAGGTAGTCGTAGATAGTCTTCATCATAGTCAAAGGGAGGTCGAAGGAGGTCGTCTTCACTCTCCACTATTCGGTGTCCAATTTTCCCGAAGGTAGTCGTAGCTAGTCGAAGCTGGTCTTCAACATAGTGGAAGGAGGTCGAAGGAGGTCTTCTGCATAGTCGAAGGAGGTCTTCAACATGTCATTTTTTCAAACTCTTCTAAATTCGCCAATTAGGTCGCCCAAGTGGGACAGCCCCTTTAAGAATTTGATATGTTTCTTTAAGTTTCCCTTTCATCCTTTTAAATTCAAGTGAATACAAGCCCAGTCGACCCATTCTTTCATCATGGCAGTCTCGCCATCCCGGGAATTAACCTGGTGAACCTACACTGCACTCCCCCAATAGTAAGAATGCCCTTCCTCAAATTAGGAGACCAAAGCTGCACACAATACGCTAGGTGTGGTCTCACCAGGGCCCTGTACAACTGCAGTAGGACCTCCTTGCTCCTATACTCAACTCCTCTTGCTATGAAGGCCAACATGCCATTTGATTTCTTCACTGCCTGCTGTACCTGCCTGCTTACTTTCAGTGACTGATGTACAAGAACATCCAGGTCTTGTTGCACCTCCCCTTTTCCTAATCCGACACCATTCAGATAATAACCTGCCTTCTTGTTCTTGCCACTAAAGTGGATAACCTCACATTTATCCACATTATACTACATCTGCCATGCAGCCTCATAGGCCCACTCACCCAACCTATCTAAGTCATCCTGCAGCCTCATAGCATCCTCCTCGCAGCTCACACTGCCACCGAGCTTTGTGTCATCTGCAAACTTGGAGATTTTACATTTAATTCCTTCGTCTAAATCGGTAATATATATTGTAAATAACTGGGGTCCTAACACTGAGCCTTGTGGCACCCCACTAGTCACTGCCTGCCATTCTAAAATGGACTCTTTAATTCATACCCTTTGCTTCCTGTCTGCCAACCAGTTCTCTATCCATGTCAATACCCTGCCCCCAATACCATGTGCTCTAATTTTGCACACTAATCTCTTGTTTGGGACATTGTCAAAATATGTTTGGTTACAAATTTTGTCAAAGACATAATTAAAGCACCTACCCTATCATGACCAGCTGTCTTCTAAATGCTATCTTATCACCTGCCTCAACTTGGGAGAACTACCTCCTCTGGCAGCTCGTTCCATACTCCCACCATTCTGTGTGAGGGAAAAAGTTACACTCAGATTCCTACTTAAATGTTGTCCCTTATCTTATACCCATGTCCTCAGCTTTCCCCGACCCTGGGCAAAATAATATACACTAACCCCAACAATCCCCCCCCCCCCCACCCACCACCTCAATGCGCACACCTCCACATTCCATGTAATAATTTTGCCAATATTTTAATTAGCTATTTTCTTTGCAGTCTGCAACCTTACGTTCTCCTTTTCAAAATAAAATCTTGAGTTCCTTATCATTTTGTAACATAAATACTGGATAACTGGAATTGTATACTTTCAAAGAGAATGACTTTCTCATGGTTTAGTGAATACAGATATCCCTGCTTTGGCTAGCATCTGATCTCATATCAAAGCAACGTTTTGAACATTTGTTTTGCTTCCCTGATCTACTTTGACTGACTTTTTATTAGCTTTAAAAAAAAAGGTTTTAACCCACAAAGATGTACTGATCTCCACAAAACACAAAGTGCTGGAGGAACTCAGCGGGTCAGGCATCATCTGCGGAGGGAATGGACAGGGGCTGTTTTGGGTCAGATGTACGGTTTTAATTTGTACTGCTGTCATTAACGTTCTTTCATCTTGCTATACTGTATTAGCAGTTGAGTTGTTGGAGGAGTGTGAATTTACAGATTCGGTGTCTAACTTTTGCCGGTTCATGCTCTCTACTCTGCTGGTACCAAGACCTTCTAATTGAGTTCTGGTTCATGAACATGAAAATAGTACATAATATTTGAATGGATCTTCAAGATTTGTGAGTTTGTACATATGCACAAGGGAAGCCAAATCCATAACAAAAAAAACCCCACGCTGTTTAGATGTCACTTACACCAATATTTTTTTTGAAAACCATCAGAATTGCAAGTCTTAAGAGCACAATTATTTTTCTTCTTTTATAACAGAAGCCAAATCCCTAAAAATAAATAAAACTACAGAGTTGTCATAAGTCAGCGAGTCAGGCAGCATAGCTGAAGAACATGGATAGGTGACGTTTCGGGTCGGGACCTTTCTTCAGACTGATTGTAGTGGGGCGTGGGTGGGAAAAAGCTGGAAGCGAGGAGGGGCAAGACAAAGCCTGACAGGTAATAGATTGATACAGGGGAGATGAGGCTTGGGGGTTGCTGGGCAGATCATTGGACAAAGGCCAGAGATGAAAAGACAGAAGATGTGAAACAAAAGGAGTAACAAATGTGAGGAAGGGTCTTGACCCGAAACAACACCTATCCATGCTCTCCAGAGATGCTGCCTGACCCGTTGAGTTACCCCAGTCTGTGTGTCTTTTTTGAATCCCTCAAATATTTGGGTCTCAACTACTCCAAATTCCTTTTTTGGAAACCAGAAGAATTGCAAATATTAAGAGCTTGATGACTTTTTTCTTTCCCCCCTCTTTTTAACCCTTTTGGGCTTGCACAAAATGGTATCTGGTTAGTTAGTTTAGTTTATTGTCACGTGTACCGAGGTACAGTGAAAAGCTTTTTTTTGCGTGCTAACCAGTCAGCAGAAAGACAATACATGATTACAATCGAACCATTTACAGTGTATAGACATGTGATAAGGGAATAACGTTTAGTGCAAGGTAAAGGCCAGCAAAGGCCAATCAAGGATAGTCCGAGGATTACCAAAGAGGTAGATAGTAGTTCAGCACTTCTCTCTGGTTGTGGTAGGATGATCCTCATGATTACTTGTCCTCTCTGAATTTACCCGCCACTGAGTTCATTGCAGCATTTTAGCATTGTGTTTTGGCCTGACGGACGTTTATTGTCAGCAGTGGCTGGGCCTTATGTGAGATTGTGCTCCTACCCCAGCCACTGCCAGGCTCTGAAGGTGGACAGGAACCGGCCCAGTTTATGTTTTGTCTTGTTTATTATACATTATCTGTGTGCATTGTGTTTACAACCTTTTATGCTGCTGCAAGTAAGAATCTCATAAATATAATTCAGAGCGACAGTGTGTTTTGGAGAACATGGACAGGCAGCGTTTCAGGCCTGGACCCTTCTTCAGGACCCTTAGTCCTAAGAAGGGTCCCGACTTGAAATGTCACCTATCCATGTTCACTATGGATGCTGCCTACCTGCTGTTAGTAAGTTGTCTTGTTTTGTAAAGCAGCATCTTGTATCTGTATTGATAGCGTGTTTTTTTTTAGATTTACATTATGTGTACTATGTTTACATGCCTGTTATGCTGCAAGTAAGAATTTCATAGTTCTGTTCTTGATACATATGAAACAGATGGACAGTATATTTTAGTTATTATGCATTATTTGTGAGCATGCAATGTTTACAGGCCTGTTAGGCTGCTGCAAGTAAGAATAGTTATAGTTCCATTCTCAGTAGATATTTCACATGGACAGTGTGTGTTGTTTATTATGCAGTATGAGTGTGTGTTTACTGACCCGTTTTTGCTGCTGGAAGTAAGAACATCATCGGTCTATTCTCGGTCCACATGACACAGAGGATCAGTGTGTTTTGGTTTTAATGTACATTATCTGTGTGCACTCTGTTCTATTCTTGGCACAAGGGACACAGGGGGACAATGTAATTTGTTTATTGTACGTTATCTGTGTGTGTACTGTTTACAGGCCTGTTATGCTGATGGAAGTAAGAATGTCACTGTTCCATTCTCGGTAAATATGACATGGACAGTGTTTTTTTGTTTATTGTACATTATGACTGTGTGTTTACAGACACGCTGCTGCAAGTAAGTTCCATTCTTGGTACATCAGGCAGTGTGCTTGGTTTATTATGCATTCCGAGTGTATGTTTACAGGCCTGTTATGTTTGCTGCAAGTAATAATTTCATTGTCCCATTCTCGGTAAATACAACGCAGGGTCAGTGTGAGTGAGTGTGTGTGTGTTTACAGACCTGTTGTGCTGCTGCAAGTGAGAATATCGTCTGTGGTCTGTATACATGACACTGAAGGACAGTGTGTTTTGTTTATACATTATGTGCGCGTACTGTTTTTACAGGCTGCTGCATGGGAGAATTTCATTGTTCCATTCTCAGTAAATATGGCACAGGGACAGTGTTTCTGATACATTGTGCATGTGTGTTTACAGACCTGGCTATGCTGCTGAAAGTAAGAATTTCATCGTTCTGTTCTCGGTACACATAACACAAAATGAACAGTGTGTTCATTCTGAAGAAGGGTCTCGACCCGAAACGTCACCTATTCCTTCGCTCCACAGATGCTGCCTCACCCGCTGAGTTTCTCCAGCATTTTTATCTACCTTCGATTATTCCAGCATCTGCAGTTCCTTGTTAAACAGTGTGTTTTGTTATGTGTTTTTATGTATGCATCGTTTTATGTGTTGATCTATCATGTGTTACGTGTGGGGACAGTTTACAGGCTTGTTATTGTTGCTACAAGTAAGAATGTAATGTTCTGTTCTTAGTACACATGACACAGAGGGGCAGTGTGTTTTGTTTATACATTATATGCCTTTTCTGTTCTTGACACAGCACAGAGAGTTTGTTTTGTTTATTATATATCTGCGAGTGTGTGTTTACAGGCCTGTTATGCTGCTGCAGGTATGAATTTCATTTTTTGCGTCTAGGCACATACGACACAGAGAGGGACAATGTGTTTTGTTTATACATTATATGCAAGTACTGTGCTTGCAGGCCTGTTATGCTGCCGCAAGTAAGAATTTAATTGTTCTGTTCTTGGTACACATGGCACAGAGGGACAGTGTTGTTTTGTTAAGTGTTTTGATTTGTGAGCATTGTGTTAGGTGTTTATTATGTGTTATGTGTGGGTACAGTGTTTACAGGTCTGCTAATCTGCTTACAAGTAAGAGTCTCATTGTTATGTTCTTGGTACATATGACACAGAGGGACGGTGTATTTTGTCTAGACATTATATGCAGGTACTGTGTTGACAGACCTGTTATGCTGTTACAAGGAAGAATTTAATTGCTCTTTTCTCACTACTAATGACACAGAGGGGCAGTGTATTTTGCGTGTACATTATATGCAGTGATTAGTGGGGTGCTGCAAGGCTCGGTGCTGGGACCCCAGTTGTTTACAATATATATTAACGATTTAGACGAGGGAATTAAATGTGACATCTCCAAGTTTGCAGATGACACAAAGCTGGGTGGCAGTGTGAGCTGCGATGAGGATGCTATGAGACTGCAGGGTGACTTGGATAGGTTGGGTGGTCAGATGCAGGGCAGATGCAGTATAATGTGGATAAATGTAAGGGTATCCACTTTGGTGGCAAGAACAGGAAGGCAGATTATTATCTGAATGGTGTCAGATTAGGAAAAGGGGAGGTGCAACGAGACCTGGGTGTGCTTGTACATCAGTCACTGAAAGTAAGCATGCAGGTACAGCAGGCAGTGAAGAAAGCTAATGGCATGTTGGCCTTCATAACGAGAGGATTTTAGTTTAGGAGCAAGGAGGTCCTGTTGCAGTTGTGCAGGGCCCTGGTGAGACTGCACTTAGAGTATTGTGTGCAATTTTGGTCTAATTTGAGGAAGGACATTATTGCTATTGAGGGAATGCAGCGGAGGTTCACCAGGTTAATTCCCGGGATGGCGGGACTGACATATGATGAAAGAATGGATCAACTGTGCTTCCACTGGAAAGGATGAAAGGAGATCTTACAGAAACATAAAAATTCTTAGAGGATTGGACAGGTTAGATGCAGGAAAAATGTACCCGATGTTGGGGGAGTCCAGAACCAGGGATCACACAGTTTAAGAATAAGGGGTAAGCCATTTAGGACTGAGATGAGGAAAAACTTTTTCACCCAGAGAGTTGTGAATCTGTGGAATTCTCTTCCACAGAAGGCAGTGGAGGCCAATTCACTGGATGTTTTCAAGAGAGATTAGATTTAGCTCTTAGGGCGAAATGAATCAAGGGATATGGGGGAGAAAGCAGGAACGGGGTACCGATTTGAAATGATCAGCCATGATCATATTGAATGGTCTACTCCTGCACCTGTGTCGATGCAGGTACAGTGTTAACAGACCTGCTATGCTGCATGCAATTAAGAATCTCACTGTTCTATTCTCGCCAGACATGACAATTAAACACTTGACGACAAATTGTAGTTTGAAGGGGGGGGGGTGAGTAAGGCGGGGGTCACTCACGGGGAGGGGGTGCAGGATCCGTCTGCTCTCCCGGGGCTAGGCCGCGTTGCCATGGCGATGGGGGGCGCTGATCTCTCTCTCCTTCTCTCTGCCCCTTGTAGGTCCTCTCATCTCTCCCCACCTCTCTCTCTCCAACCCCTTGCAGGCACTTCTCTCCTCTCCCCCCGACATCTCTCCTTCCTTTCCCCCCTCTCTCTCTATACCCCTTGCAGTTCTGTCCCCTCGCCCTCTCTCCCGTCTCTACCCTCTCTCCTTCTCCACCCCTCCCTCTCTCTACCCCTCATCTCTCCCCCTCCCTCCCTCTGTCTATCTACCCCTCCTCTCTCTCTTCCTCTCCCCTCTCTCTTCCTCTCCCCCTCTCTCTCTCTATCTGCTCCTCTATCCCTCCCCTCCTCCCCCTCTCTCTACCCCTCTCCCTCCTCTCTCCCTCTCTCTAACCCTCCTCTCCTGTTCCCCTCCCTCTCCACACCTCCTCCTACCTCTACCCTTCCCTCTCATTCTACTCCCTCTGCCCCTCCCTCCCTCCTTCTCTCCCCCTCCCTCCATCACTCCTTTCTCTCCTCCCTACCTCTCTCCACCCCTATCTCTCTCTCTCTCTCTACCCCTCTCTTTCTCTTTCCTCTCCACCCCTTCTCTCCCGCCCTCCCTCCTCTCCCTCTCTCTCTCCCTCTCCTCCCCTCTCTCTCTCTCTCTCTCCCTCTCCTCCTCTCTCTCTCTACCTCTCCTCCCCTCTCTCTCTTTCTCTCCACCCCTCCTCTCCCTCCCTCTCCCTCTCTCCACCCTCTCCCCCTCTCTCTCTCTCCACCCCTCCTCTCCCTCTCCCTCTCTCCACCCTCCTCCCCCTCTCCCTCTCTCCACCCTCTCCCCCTCTCTCTCTCTCCACCCCTCCTCTCCCTCCCTCTCCCTCTCTCCACCCTCTCCCCCTCTCTCTCTCTCCACCCCTCCTCTCCCTCCCTCTCCCTCTCTCCACCCTCTCCCCCTCTCCCTCTCTCCACCCTCCTCCCCCTCTCCCTCTCTCCACCCCTCCTCTCCTCTCCCTCTCTCTCTATCTCTCCACCCCTCCTCTCCCTCTCTCTCTCCCTCCCTCCCTCTCCCCCCCCCGGGCGCGGGGACTATGGGTAGGAAGCGCGGCTTCGCGGAGGAGGCGCCGGCGGACAGCAAGATGGCGGCGGGCTGCTGCGGAGTGAAGAAGCAGAAGCTGTCGAGCTGCTCCTCCTCGTCCACCTCGTCGTCGTCCTCCTCCTCCGCCAACGCCATACGCCAACGCCGCCAGCACGGGCGCCGCCAACACGGGCGACAACCACTGCAAGGAGGCGGGCCGCGCCAACGGCTGCCTCGGCCCCGGCGGCAGGAGCATGGTGGTCAACGCCGAGATGTGCTGCTTCTGCTTCGACGTCCTCTACTGCCATCTGTAGGGATACCAGCCCCCCGCAGTCCCCGCTTCACCAACGACTAGTAAGTCGCTGCTCCCCCTCCCCTCATCTTCCCCCCACCCTCCCCTCATCTCCCCCCCACCCTCCCCTCATCTCCTCCCCCCCTCTCCCCTCATCTTCCTTCCCCCTCTCCCCTCATCTTCCTTCCCCCCTCCCCTCATCTTCCTTCCCCCCTCCCCTCATCTTCCTTCCCCCCTCTTCCCCCTCCCTCATCTTTCCCTCCCCTCATCTTTCCCTCCCCTCATCTTCCCCCCTTCCCCCCCTCCCCTCATCTTTCCCCCCTCCCCTCATCTTTCCCCACCTCCCCTCATCTTTCCTCCCCTCATCTTCCCCCCCCTCCCCTCCCCTCATCTTTCCCCCCCTCCCCTCCCCTCATCTTTCCCCCCCTCCCCTCATCTTCCCCCCCTCCTCTCATCTTTCCCCACCTCCCCTCATCTTTCCCCACCTCCACTCATCTTTCCCCCCCTCCCCTCATCTTTCCCCCTCTCCCTCATCTTTCCCCCTCCCCTCATCTTCCCCCCCTCCCCTCATCTTTCCCCCTTCCCCTCATCTTTCCCCCCTCCCCTCATCTTCCCCCCTCCCGTCATCTTTCCCCCTCCCCTCATCTTCCCCTCCCCTCATCTTTACCCTCCTCTTTCCCCCTCTCCTCCCCTTTCCCCCCCTCCCCTCATCTTTCCCCCCCTCCCGTCATCTTTCCCCCCTCCCCTCATCTTTCCCCCTCCCCTCATCTTTCCCCCCCTCCCCTCATCTTTCCCCCTCTCCCCTCCTCTTTCCCCCTCTCCCCTCATCTTTCCCCCTCTCCCCTCATCTTTCCCCCTCTCCCCTCATCTTTTCTCCCCCCTCCCCTCATCTTCCCCCCCTCCCCTCCCCTCATCTTCCCCCCCTCCCCTCCCCTCATCTTCCCCCCCTCCCCTCATCTTCCCCCCCCCTCCCCTCCCCTCATCTTTCCCCCTCCCCTCATCTTTCCCCCTCCCCTCATCTTTCCCCCTCCCCTCATCTTTCCCCCTCCCCTCATCTTTCCCCCCTCCCCTCATCTTTCCCCCCTCCCCTCATCTTCCTCTCTTCCCCCTCCCCTCATCTGTCCCTCCCCTCATCTTTCCCCCTCCCCTCATCTTTCCCCCTCCCCTCATCTTTCCCCCTCCCCTCATCTTTCCCCCTCCCCTCATCTTTCCCCCTCCCCTCATCTTTCCCCCCCTCCCCTCATCTTTCCCCCCCTCCCCTCATCTTTCCCCCCCTCCCCTCATCTTTCCCCCCTCCCCTCATCTTTCCCCCTCCCCTCATCTTTCCCCCTCCCCTCATCTTTCCCCCTCCCCTCATCTTTCCCCCTCCCCTCATCTTTCCCCCTCCCCTCATCTTTCCCCCTCCCCTCATCTTTCCCCCCCCCTCCCCATCTTTTCCCCCTCCCCTCATCTTCCCCCTCCCCTCATCTTTCCACCCCTCCCCTCATCTTCCCCCTCTCCCCTCATCTTCCCCCCCTCCCCTCATCTTCCCCCCCTCCCCTCATCTTCCCCCCCTCCCCTCATCTTTCCCCCCTCCCCTCATCTTTCCCCCCTCCCCTCATCTTTCCCCCCTCCCCTCATCTTTCCCCCCTCCCCTCATCTTTCCCCCCTCCCCTCATCTTTCCCCCCTCCCCTCATCTTTCCCCCCTCCCCTCATCTTTCCCCCCTCCGCTCCCCTCATCTTTCCCCCCTCCGCTCATCTCTCCCCCCCCCACTCCACCTCCCCAACCCCCCCCTCTATTCCCCCTGCCTCCACCCCCCCTCTCCGTCTCCCCCCCCTCTCCGTCTCCCCCCTCCCACTCCTCTACCACCCCCCCCCCCGCACAACTAAAAGAACATCATAGATAGACACAGTGCTGGAGTAACTCAGTCTGAAGAAAGGTCTCAACCCATTCCTTCTCTCCAGAGATGCTGCCTGTCCAGCTGAGTTTCTCCTGCATTTTGTGTCTCTGGTTTGAACCAGCATCTGCAGTTTCTTCCTACACAGAAAAAAAAAATCATAAATCGAAACCCCTCTGATTTATCCTCCCCCCCCCCCCCAAGAAGAGCTGGACTGGGTTACAAGTAACACAATTCATTCTCCTCATTACCGCCCCACCTCCACGTCCAGAGGTTTTTGTAAGTGAACCAACTTCACAAACTCATTCTCCTCATTTCCCCATTCCCCTTGAGAGGTGTGTCTGGGTGTTTCATTTCACAAACAAAGGAAACAGACAGCACAAATCTCTGCAACTTTCTTCTACTACCCCCACCCCCCCAAAAAAAAACGTGCCATTCCCACTATTTCAATTGTAATCGAGTTTTATTTTTTACCAGGACCAGGTACTTTTTTTTGTATCTTTCTCCCTACCTCCTTCCCAGGGGCTATTGGCCTCGTCAAATGTTTATCAATAATGTCAAGTTACTGAGCAAAAAAAGACAAAAAAAGTGCTGGAGTAACTCGGTGGGGTCAGGCAACATGGCTGGCCAGGTGGGTGGGTGGGTACGAATCAGGTTTTAAAAAAAAGGATCAAATGGCACCAAACTGGTAAAAAATGATCGAAAAAGTGTTTACGTCGTTTTAGAAACATGTAAAACATGTTAAGAAGTGCTTATTTTTCTGGCTATTGCTCGTTGGCAAGTGTATTGTTCAGAGCACAAATGTGCAAAAGTGACTGGACAGATTTTGGGTCGGGTCTTTTCTGAATCGGGCTAAAGAAAGGTCCCGAGCTGAAACTTTTGTCAGTCCATTCCCTCCACAGAGGCTGCCTGAACCAAAACGTTACTCCAGCACTTTGTTTCACTCAAGCATCCTTGTTCCTTGTGTCTATACTTACCGTATGGGAGACTTTTGTCTGACCCTCCCATTCGGAAAAGTTGCTAAGTTAAAATTGCCAGCCTGTTTAAAGTGTAAATCTTTTCTTTCCTCCTTGCTTTCCAAAGTTGTCTCACGAGTGAAGTGAGATCCACTGTTGATTTTTTTTGGTTGGTTTGGCTGTGTCCCCAAGGAAACTCCGAAGCCATCCTGCATTATGTGCTTATTCCCAGAGAGCGGTATCGTTTTACAGACTCGTCGGTTTTAGCCTTTGTCAATGTTACAAATCTGGTTTCAATAAGTAAAGGGGAAAATCGCAGAAGTAGATAAAATGGATCACTGTTGTTTGCGTTAGTTACGTTCTTGAGAGTGCAGCGACTTGTTGTCTTTTCTTAATGGAGCTTGAAATTGATAACTTGGTTTATGTTCCAGGAATTATCTTAGAATGGAATCGTGACCATGCTGCTGGTTTTTAATTTGAGAAACCGCGGGTATTTGCGTTGATTTACGATGTTTTTGAGCAACGCCATTATTATTGTTGAAATCGGCTAGTTTGATTACACCTCCAGGGGAAAAATAAGCTTGGCGTTAGTTTGGATCTTTTAACGACATTTTGAGACCCACGAAATGAACCACCAATGATTTCAAGTCATTTGCTTTGCGCTGAGATTCTGATATTAAGGGTGCAATTGTTCTAACTTCAGGTAACCCTTGCCTCCCCACCTCCCCACCCCCCCTCTCTCCATCCCTCCCCCTTCCCTGTTCTCCAACTAGTTTGACTGTCCTTGTTTATATTTTATCTCTTTTTGCTTTGTTGTTACCTTCTCCTAGCTAACAATAATCTTGTTTCACACCTTCCACATCCTTATCTCTGTATCTCTCTCCCCCCCCCCTGCCCCCGACAGTCTGAAGAAGGGTCTCGACCTGAAACGTCACCCATTCCTTCTATCCAGAGATGCTGCCTGTCCCGTTGAGTTACTCCAGCATTTTGTCTATCTTCGGTTCCTACAACATTTCTCTGGAGTGATTGCTATGTTCAACTTAATTGTTATCTATGGAATTGTTAATACGGAAGTATTTGTATTTAGACGTACGAAACTGGTAAAAGTATCAATGAAGTATCAATGACAAAAATGCTGGAGAAACTCAGCGGGTGAGGCAGCATCTATGGAGCGAAGGAATAGGCGACGTTTTGGGTCAAGACCCTTCTTTAAATTGGTTTGGAAACATTTTAGTTTAGTTTATTATCACATGTGCTGAGGTACAATGAAAAGCTTTTGTACAACATGTAACAATATGTAAAATATTTTACTAAAATGTTTAATTTTCCAGCCCATTGCTAGTTCACAAGTGTATTGTTCAGTGCTCTAATGTGCAAAAGTGACTGGCTACTTGGCATTGATCTAATTTCGGAAAGGATTAGTGATTTTTTTTTAATAACATGTACGATGTACTGCAGTTGAAGATTATTCGGATATTGTTTGGTGAATTTTTTGTTCAGTCGTATTATGAAATAGTTGATCCGGTTTTGAAAGTGGCATTTTTTACAAGCGCTCTGACATTAAGGGAAGGCAGGGTTAAGCATGAATTGGAATTTGCGGAGGGAATTGGACATGGGATGCTTCGGGTGGCGACCCTTGAGTCCACGGATGCTGCCTGATCCACTGACTTGCTCCAGCAAGTTGTTTTGCTCACAATTCCAGCATCTGCAGTCCCTTATCTTTATGAAATTCCTTGCGTGATTAAATTTGTTCTGTTTTTTCTCTCTCTACATTTTGCCCAGCATCCGATTTGTACTAGAGATATTATCCTGAAGTAATTTCCTTTCTCTTTTCATAACACACCGCATACAATTCTGGTTGGAGGTTGAGTTGTGTCACTTGTACTAATGACCCTACATGAACTCTGGATTCACAAGCAGGCGACTATACCGGGGGAGGATTTGTTCAAGATTTCAGCATCCGCAGTCTCTTATGTCTCCGATTATTTGGTCAAAATTTTCGGTGTTTTTTATGACATTGAAAATAAATTAGAATAGAGTGTGCCGTGCATTGTGATATGGAACTAACATTCTAAATATAATTTGATCAGTAATTAATTAAAAAGTGAGCTTTAGTTTTCCGCATCATGGAGTTTTTGCTACACCTTGGATGGCACATAGTCCAGGATCAGTCTTTAGTTTTAGTTTTAAGATACAGCGTAGAAAGAGGTCCTTCGGCCCGCTGTCCACACCGACCTCCCCTACACTTCTTCCATCCTACACACTAGGGACAATTTTACGGAAGCCAATTAACCTACGAACCTGCACGTCTTTGGGATGGGGGAGGAAACCGGATCACTTGGCGAAAACCCACTTGGTCACAGGGTGAACGTGCAAACTCTGCACAGACAGCACCCGAGGCCAGGATCGAACCCGGGTCTGGCATTGTAATGCCCCCTGTACCATTTAGGCAATTTTTTTTTTTAGGCGACTACAGACGACTAGGCTGTCGCCGGTTCCGCCTGTATGGTCGTGAGTCGTCTCCTCAGTTGCCCAAAGAATCGTAGCGTTTTTCTGGTCGCCGCTGGATTTTGAAATGTTCAAAACTTTTCGGCGACAGTTGGTTTGATGCCAATGAGCGAAGCTTGACTTCTACATGGGTGGCTGTCGTAGGTTGTGGCCAGGAATGATGTAGGTTGTCACTAGGATGACGTAGGTTGTCGGCGGTACTGACTTCGGTAAATTCCATTGGTGACTACCTACGTCAACCGCCGACTGAATTGTCTTACCTTGTCGTAGCTTGTTGCGGGTGGACGTGGGTTGTGGTTGTAGGTCGTCCTAATGGGTCACCGGTTGTTGGTAGCTTGCCGTAGCTGGACATCGACTAGGTGGTAGGTTGTTGGAGACATTGTCGTAGACATTGTCGTAGGGGAGTTAGGGTTTTTCGGCAACCTGCTACGACTATGACAGTCGCCGAAAAAATCGCCTAAGTGGGACAGGCCCATAAGGCAGCAACATTACTGCTGCGTCACTGTTGTGATTATTTAAGCAGTTTTAATTATTCACGGATTACATGCAAGCTTAAGAGTTTAGACGGGCATCTTGGTCAGCATGGACAAGTTGTACCCTATAACAAGTTGGTGATTTTCAGAGGAATGGTTGCGTTGATCTTGAGAGGAATCTATTGCTAGTGAGATGTATATTTTCCGTATAATTGAAGAAATATTCTTGGGCATGTGTAGAATTGGCACAACAGGATCATTATTTTATTAAAAATATCAAGAAAATGTACAGCCGGTATTGCTTGTGATCGGCTTTGAGATATGTCATAACTTCAAAAAGTGAGCTTTAGTTTGAGAATAAGCAAGAATGAGATGCTCCATGCATTGTGATATGAAACTTCCTATCTAAGTAAGTTTGAACCAAGTCAGTAACAGTGTACTGCAGCCTTGAGATGTAAGGTCATAAGGAATAAGAGTAGAATTAGGCCATTCGGCCCATCAATTCAATCATGGCTGATCTATCTCTCCCTCCTAACTCCATTTTCCTGCCTTCTCCCCATAACCTCTGACACCTGTACTAATCAAGAATCTATCTAGCTATGATGTAATATGGGCCCCCACCTGAAACGTTACCTGTTCAATCCCCCACAGATGCTGGCTGACCTGCTGAGTTCCTCTGGCATTTTGTGTTTTGCCTAGAGTATGTAATGTTGGAGCACAGGAAGAGTGAATATGGTGTCATGGGTTATGGGGAAAAGGAGGAGAATGGGGTTCGGAGGGAGAAATAGATCAGCTATAATTGAATGGCAGAGCAGACTTGATGGGCTGAATAGCCTAATTCTTATATTGTCACATGAACTTCTATACCTGATGCTTATTTTGTTTGCATATTCTGATGGAAGCAGACTTTCAAAATGTGGACTGAATACAATGTCTCTGGAATGGTACAACTAGATTGCAAAGAGCTGAACTGACAATGAAATTGCAAATGATTTTGGTTTACACAAAATACTAGTATGGAAGCTGCAGTGAGATTCTAAGGTGGGATAGATGTTATGTTTTTATAAAACAAACATTGTGGTTGACTAATCATCAAATCTTTTGAGCGTTTGAATCTGGGTTCTCCTCACACCCCAGCCCAAAACATTATCACACTTTTACAAGCAGGTGGCTGTTTCCCTTTCCAGAAAGTCAAATTCTGTTCTAAAAATATTTTAAAGTGCTCTGTTCAGCATCCCATTTTAATTTGTTAAACGGCTTCTTTTGTGTGATTGTTAGATTTGAGTATCTTTGTTAATTTTTCGCAACTTGATGGAATATTATGCCCATTGTTCATCATGAACTTGTCATTTTGTACTCAATCAGATGATAATCTTTTGGCTCAAATGGAAAGGCTAAAGTCCATACTTCTCAGTTCCTCTTTCCCAAGTAACCTTTGGTCTGACTATGGTAGACAAAAATGCCGGAGAAACTCAGCGGGTGAGGCAGCATCTATGGAGCGAAGGATGTTTCGGGTCGAGACCCTTCTTCAGAAGGGCCTATTTCCTTCGCTCCATAGATGCTGCCTCACCCGCTGAGTTTCACCAGCATTTTTGCCTACCTTCGATTTTCCAGCATCTGCAGTTCTTTCTTAAACATTTTGTTTGACTATCGTGCTTTTCCTTGCCCTTAATCATTTTAACATCAGAAAATAGAAGCATTATTTTTTTTAATTTGTCTTTTTCTACAATAACATTTGAAATTGATGTGGGTTGGAGCAAAAACTCTTCACTAGATGCAGTCACACCTTGCATTCTCTGTATTAAATTCCATCAACCATTCCTCCACCCACCTGGCCAATCGATCCAGATCCTGCTGCAATCGTTCACAACTATCTTCGCTATCTAAAAAAAGCTAACTATTGTATCATCAGCAAACTTGCTAATCTTGCCCTGTATGTTCTCATCCAAATCATTGATGTAGATGACAAACAGTAACGGACCCAGCACCGAACCCTGAGGCACACCACGAGTCACAGGCATCCAGTCTGAGAAGCAACCTTCCACCATCACCCTCTGCTTCCTTCCATTGAGCCAATTTTCTATCCATTCAGCTATCTCTCCTTGGATCCCATGCGATCTAATCTTCCAGAACAACCTATCATGTGGAACCTTGTCGAACGCCTTACTGAAGTCCATGTACACAACATCTACAGCTCTGCCCTCATCGACCATTTTGGTCACGTCTTCAAAAAAATCAATCAGATTTGTGAGACACGACCTCCCACGTATAAAACCATGCTGACTATCCCTAATCAGCCCTTGCCCATCCAAATGCCGGTATATCCTATCCCTCAGAATACTCTCCAGTAACTTACCAACTACAGATGTTAAGCCCACCGGCCTATAGTTCCCAGCATTTTCCCTGCAGCCCTTCTTGAACAGAGGCACAATATTTGCCACCCTCCAGTCTTCCGGCACCTCTCCTGTATTTAAGGAAGACTTGTAAATTTCAACGAGGGCTCCTGCAATTTCCTCTCTAATTTCCCACAATGTCCTCGGATATATCTGATCAGGCCCTGGAGATTTGTCTACCTTCAAACACGGCAGTACCTTCAGTACTTCTTCGATGGTAACCCTGACTGCTGACACTTCCAGTGACTGCTCCAATTTCCTCCGTCCTACTGTCTTTCTCCTCGGTAAATACAGAGGAGAAATACTCATTTAGGACCTTGCCCATACCCTGTCGCTCCACACAGAGGTGACCGCTGTGATTCCTGAGAGCTCCCACTCTCTAGTTTCTCTTTTCCCCCTTATGTATTTATAAAATATTTTGGAATTATCCTTAATGCTACGCGCCAGAGCTATCTCCTGGCCCATTTTTGGCCTTCTAAATACCTTTTTCAGTTTACTCCTTAGCTCCCGACTCCTCCACGGATGTACTTGTTCCCAGCTGCCTATACCTGTCCCATGCATCCTTCTTGTTTTTGACTAACATCAGCCAAGCTTCCTTACATTTGCCTGCTTTGCCCTTCACTCTAACGGGGACGTACACATCCTGAGCTTTCATCAGCACTCTTTTGAAAACATCCCACTTGGCCGATGTTCCTTCCCCTCTAATAACCTGCTCAAATCAACTTGAGTGAGACCTTCTCTCATACGCTCAAAGTGGGCTTACCCCAGTTGAGCATTTTAACACGTGGACCCTCTCCGTCCCGATCCATAACTATCTTAAACCTAATCGAACTGTGGTCACTGGTCCCAAAAGACTCCACACACACTTCATTAACTTGTCCTTCCCAATTTCCCAATACTAGATCCAGCATTGCCCTCTCACGTGTGGGGAGCTCCACATACTGTTTAAGAAAACTCTCCTGAACACGTTTGAGGAATTGCACCCCATCTAAACCCTTCACACTATGATTTTCCCAGTCTATTTTGGGAAAGATAAAATCCTCGACTATAACAACCTTATTTGACCTGCAGCTGTCTGCAATCTCCCGGCATATTTGATCTTCTAATTCCCGTTGACTATTCGGGGGGTCTGTAGTACACCCCCAACAAGGTGACCATCCCTTTCTTGTTTCTCAGCTCCATCCATATGAATGAATGAATAAGTTTATTGGCCAAGTATTCACATACAAGGAATTTGCCTTGGTGCTCCGCCCACAAGTGACAACATGACATACAGTGACGGTTAAGAATGATACATAAAACATTAAACATTAATAATAAAACATTGATTAAACATGTGAATTAAATAAAATACCAGAGCAAAAGGAGGATACAGATTTTTGGTTATTGAGTAGAGCTACTACTCGTAAAAAAAAGCTGTTTTTATGTCTGGCTGTGGCAGCTTTGACAGTCCGGAGTCGCCTTCCAGAGGGAAGTGATTCAAAGAGTTTGTGGCCAGGGTGAGAAGGGTCGGAGATGATCTTACCCACTCACTTCCTGGCCCTTGCAGTGTGCAGTTCATCAATGGAGGGAAGGTTGCAGCCAATAACCTTCTCAGATGATCGGACGATTCGCTGCAGCCTCCGGATGTCGTGCTTGGTGGCTGAGCCAAACCAGACCATGATGGAGAAGGTGAGAACAGACTCTACGATGGCCATATAACCTCACTAGACGAACCGTCCCTAATGTCACCTCTGAACACAGCTGTGACATTGAATTGAATTGAATTTCCTTTATTGTCATTCAGACCTTTCGGTCTGAACGAAATTTCGTGCCTGCAGCCATACATATAATAAAAACAACAAACACAATAAACATAAATTAACATCCACCACAGTGAGTTCACCAGGCACCTCCTCACTGTGATGGAAGGCAAAAGTCTTAAAGTCTTTGTCTCATTCCCTCCTTGTTCTCCCTCTGCGCTGAGGCGATCCAGGCTTCCGTTGTTGTGACCCTGCCGGGTGATGGTAAGTTCAGTCCCGCGGCTGAATCCGCGGTGGTCGAAGCTGCCGCCCTCCAGTCCAGCGGACGCAGCTGTTGTTGCGGGAGCTCCGGAAAAACAGGTCACCAACCTGTAACCTGCGAGCTCCCGACGATGTCGTCCACTGGGCCCGCGGCCGAGCCTCCGAATTCAGGTCGCTGCCGGTATGCCCTCACAGCCTGAAGTCGGCCAGCCTCGCGTTGGTAAGTCCTGGCTGGCTCTGCCTCCGGAGCCTCGAGGTCGGTCGCAGTTGGAGGCCGCCAGCTCCGCCATTAGGCCTCAGCGCAGACGGAGACGGGGGATACGACAAGAAAAAGTCGCACCCCCCCCCCCGAAGGTAGAAACCAAAAACATGTTTCTCCCACCCACACACACATACACAATCTAATAAACTAAAATTTAACTAAAACAGGACAAAAGAAAACAAAAAAAAAAGAAAAAACAGACGGACTGCAGGCGAGCCGCAGCTGTCAGGCAGCGCCACCACTTCCGGATATCCTCCTTAACCAACAATGCAACCACCCCCCCCTCCTCCTTTTCCCTCACCACTGTCTCTCCTGAAGCCCCTGTACCCCGGAACATTGAGCTGCCAGTCCTGCCCCTCCCTTAACCAGGTTTCAGTCATGGCTACAACGTCCCAGTCGCTCATGCCCTGAGCTCATCTGCCTTACCCGTCAAGCCCCTTGGATTAAAATACGTGCAGTTTAAACCAACCTTCCTTCCTCGCTCTCCGCCTTTCATCTGCCTATTCTGTCCCCTAACCTTTCCCACACCACCCTCCATACCAACTTCTAGCCTCTCACGTGCCTCTGTCCTGCACGAGATCCCACCCCTCTGCCAATCTAGTTTAAACCCTCCCATGCAGCATTAGCAAACCTTCCCGCTAGGATGTTGGTCCCCCTCCAGTTAAGGTGCAACCCATCCCTTTTGTACAGGTCACCCCTGCCCTGGAAGAGATCCCAATGATCCAGAAATACAAATACCTGTCCCCTGCACCAACTCCTCAGCCACACATTCATTTGCTCAATCTTCCTATTATTATCTTCACTAGCACGAGGTACTGGAAGCAATCCTGAGATCGCTACCCTGCAGGTCCTGCTTTTCGTCTTCTACCCAATTCTGTAAATTCTTGTTGGAGAACCTCCTTCCTCTTCCGACCTATATCATTTGTGCCAACATGCACAACATCCGCTGGCTGCTCCCCCTCAGTCTTGTGGATGCCGTGCAGCCGCTCCGAGGCGTCCTGGACCCTGGCGCCACGGAGGCAACGCACCATCCTGGAGTATCGCGTGCTGCCGCAGAATCTCCTGTCAGCACCACTGACGATGGAGTCTCCCGCCAATATGGCTGACGTCACTCTTCTCCATTGAGCATCGGTACCAGGGTTGGAATCACAGTCCTGGCTACCACTCAATCTTGTTGTGCCATCCGCTCCCAAGAGGGTGTACAGGGCCTGTCCCATCAGCATGCGATAGCAAGCGTCTAGCACGACCAAACGTGGTCGCTTGAGTCGTACGGCCTCGTGGAGCCGGTCCCATTTCGATCGGCGGAGGCGTATGGAGTTGTGCGGGGCTGGTCCCGACATCGCGCGAGGCTTCAAAAATCATGCACTGTTCGAAAATTCCACGCGTCAACGGCCTGTCGGCACGCAGGCGCATTGAGGCCGTACGCAGCGTCTCGACGCCGCACGCTGCGTCTTGACGTTGTACGCAGCGTCTTGATGGCGTACGCCTAGCGCGTGGCGTTGCGCGGTGACATCACCGCCCGGCGTGCCGTTGTGCGATGACGTCACCGCCCGACGTGCGACGTCCAAATTCAGTCGGCCCGCCTCCTGCCCAGCTGATTGGTGAGTTTGACGTAAATTACGTCACGCGCGAACTTTGCGCATACTTACCGCGAACTCAGCGCGAACTCCGCTTCTGTTTGGTCGCGCTAGACGCATGCACTTGCTTGCTGGTGGGACAGACCCTTACATGTTTACTCCTCTTTCTCATAATCACCCACTTTCGCTCTTCCTGTATCCTTGGTGTGATAACCTCACTGTAGGTCCTGTCCAGGAACTTCTTTTTCCGGATGGCCCTGAGGTCATCCAACTGCTGCCCCAACACGTTTATTCAGGAGTTGCAGCTGGACACAGTTTCTGCAGGTGTTTCCAGAATCCCAGACTTCATATCCCGCAGGAAACACATTGTACCAACATGCCTGCCATTTCTTCAGTGGGTAAAAATTTAGAATCAAGCGTAGCCTCCTTGCCTCAGCTTCCTCGCCGAAGACTCTTGAGCCAAAGTCACACTTTACTCACCAAGGCACTTAAGACTCTTGAGCCAGTCACACTTTACTCACCAAGGCACTTAAGACTCTTGAGCCAAAGACACACTTTACTCACCAAGGCACTTCACCTCAACAAGGCCACTCTTACAGCTGCACTTATATCTATTACCTAATCAACTACTTTAGGGCTAATTTGTAAATTTTCTCGAACCTGGGCCTTTGGCACTCTTTTAAAATCTTTCCCTCTGACTCACCTACTTCCAGCCAAGACTCGCTCTCGCTGCTTCTGGCTGCTGCTTCTCTCCGACCTTCACGGTAAAACTATCACAATGCATTCCAGGACGAAGAAGCCTGGTTGGACATTTATTTTGTAAAAATAAGGAACTGCTAATACTAGTTTTTCAAAGTACGACAAGTGCTGAAGGAACTCGGCAGATGACATAGATACATGGATAGGTGACATTTTGGGTCGGGGCCCTCATTTCACTGGCTGAGACACTTCATGCTCTCCATCACTGGCGCGTTGAGTAAGGTGTGCCATCTTCAAGATGCATGGCAGCAATTTGCCAAATCTGCATCCTCGACCACAACAGGCACGTGGAAGTACCACCACGACTGGTCCACATCAGTATGAATTGAGAACTGCATTCCTCCGTCTAGTCAAAAAACGGCGACTGGACCCACGCCCCCACGACAATGTCTACAACAGGCTACAACAATCTATCTCCTAGTCAACGGCAGGCAAGCGACCGACACCGGCGACCCACTAGGACATCCACATCGATCACACCTACAACAACCTACCTCCTAGTCAACGGCAGGCAAGCAACCGACACCGGCGACCCACTAGGACATCCACATCGATCACACCTACCACAACCTACCTCCTAGTCAACAGCAAGCCACGGCAGGCAAGCAACCGACCGGCGACCCACTAGGACGTCCACATCGATCACACCTACAGCAACCTACCTCCTAGTCAACGGCAAGCAACCGACACCGGCGACCCACTAGGACATCCACATCGATCACACCTACAACAACCTACCTCCTAGTCAACAGCAAGCCACGGCAGGCAAGCAACCGACCGGCGACCCACTAGGACATCCGCATCGATCACACCTACAACAACCTACGACCACACAGACAACAACCGAAGTCAACCTACGTCCACCCATGACAAGCTACGACCCTGTCGGCGACAACTGAAGACAATTCAGTCACCGGTCGGTACCTGTCGCTGGTTGACGTAGGTAGTCGCCAATGGAATTCACCGAAGTCAGCACCGGCGACAACCTATGTCACCTGGCGACAACCAACGACAGCACCTACGTCAGGAGAAGTCAAGTTACGCTCATTGGCATCAACCCACTGTCGCCGAAAATGTTTGAACAATAAAAATCCAGCGGCGACCAGAAAGACGCTACGACTCTTTGGGCGACTGAGGAGACGACTCACGACCATACAGGCGACACCCCGGCGACCATGTGGCGACAGCCTCGTCGCCTTTAGTCGCCTAAAAAATTGCCTGAGTGGGACAGGCCCTTTAGAGTTTGACAGCAACAGAAAATGGCTGTTGTTCGTCGGGGTGTTGGTAGGTGTTTTGAATCGGGCAGTATGGTCGGTCCAGTGAGGATCCCAATCCTGTCGTGAAGAAGCAAGTGGATGTCACAATACAGACAGGAGTCCAGGTGAGTATCCTTGGGGAGTTCCTCGTTTAAGTTGTGGGTTTTACTGACTGCTAAAGCCTACCCTGTTGCGTGCCAAATGCACAGAAAAACTAGAATAAGAAATCATCAATTTAGTGTTCGTAGCAGCAATACTTCAATTTTCAACGAGGTTTAATTTTTCATAGAAATTGGATCACAGCGTACTTTACAAATTGTGGGACGTCCAAATCCAACGGCTTTTTTTTCTATCAGAATGGACAGTTTCACATTTTGCCATATCCATTTGTTAAATCTTCAGTTCAGTTTAATTTATTGTCACGTGTACCGAGGTACAGTGAAAAACCTTTGTCACGTGCTCACCAGTCAGTGGAAAGACGATACGATTACAATCGAGCGATTCACAGTGTACAGATACTTGATATGGGAATAACGTTTAGTGCAAGGTAAAGCCAGCAAAGTCCGATCAAAGATAGTCCGAAGGTCACCAAAGATGTAGATAGAAGTTCAGGACTGCTCTCTAGTTGTTTTAGGGTAGTTCTGATGCCTGATGACAGCTGGGAAGAAGACCACCAAGTTAACGGAGCTATATTTCTTTGTAACCTTACTGTGTCATTTCTTCCTAACAAATAAACAGATCCTGAGTTGGATACTGAGTTGGATGATCAGCCATGATCATATTGAATGGCGGTGCAGCCTCGAAGGGCCGAATGGCCTACTCCTGCACCTATTTTCTATGTTTCTACCCCCCCCCCCCATCGTTTCTGCCCTTGTCTTCCCTGTGCCCCACCTGCAAACGCACCCGTTTCTCTCTGCCCTTCCCCATCCACCCTCGTACGCTTCCACCTGCATTCTTTCCTCTGGCTTCTCATTTTGTGATTATCCTGATCTCTCTCTTTTCATCTCTGGCCTTTATTCGTCCATCTGCCAAGAATAAATCTTCCCTCGCCCACGTCCACCTCTCACTTTATCCCATGGATGGAAATCCTGGGGGGGGACGGGGGATAGGGGACGACGACATCCCCCCCATGCTTTGAGCGGTGGGGGACAATCCTCGCCCCCATGTTTTGTAATCCGGACTTTATCAGACGCTTTCTAAGGGCTGAATCGGCCCGTTCGCAGGGCCTTTCATCGCCTGGTGCGGCTTAAAATCAAACTGCTGCATCGAGGCTCCCGATGTTGAAGCCCCCTCCAGCCGATGAAAGGCCCCGCGAACGGGCCGATTCAAGCCCCACGATTCGGGACGGACGAAGCTGCTGTTGCTGGAGTTCGAAGTCGGTCACCAACCAGATCAGCTCCTGATGTTACCGTCCACAGGGCCCACAGCCGAAGCCTCACGTGTGTGCGTGCGCATGTGTGTGCGCATGCGCGCGGCCGCCAAGAAATTGTGTCCCCTCCCCCCATGTTTTGATAGCGATTTCCATGCCTGCTTTATCCCACCGCCACCTCTCTTCCAGCTTTCCCCCCTTTACTACAATCTGTCAGAAGAAGGGTCCTGACCTGAAATGTGGTCTATCCATGTTCTCCAGAGATGCTGCCTGACCCATTGCGTTATTCAAGCACGCCGTCTTTTTTTTGTCTGCAGTTCCTTGTCTACAAATTACTTTTTGGACTATTCATGTTGTCAGCAAATTTAGCAACGATACCCTTGAATTAATTTGCAAGTGTGAAAAATTTCAGATCCCAGCACTAATTCCGGTGGCACGATATTTGATACATCCTGCCAACTAGCTTCTGATGTTTTTGCTTTGTCAAATATGTTAAGCTAATTGTACTGTAACTTCCTGCTTTGCCTGTTTTTGTTGGGGGGGGGGGGGGGGAACTAATTTACCACCTTTATCCAATGTAATGGAACCTTGAAGCTGGGGAATTGCTACCATGGACTTTTTTCCTAATTGTTTTTCACTACCTAGAAGTTTGATTTCCAGCATCCATCAGGAACTTTACTGCGCAAAAAGACCAGTAACAATTTCAAAACCAAAGACCATATTAATGGAAATGAAATGAAATTATATTGAAATGTTTCAGAATCCACAAGGCAATACACAAGTTGCTAAAACTCCTGAAGCAAGTTGGAGCTTCAGAAATAGGAGTGTCTGTATAAAGGTCGCAACCTGAAATGTCACCTATCCATGTTCTCCAGAGACGCTGCCTGAACCACTGAGTTACTCTAGCACTTTGTGTCTCTATCTTCGGTATAAACCAGCATCTGCAGTTCCTTCCTACTCGAGCACTTTGTCTATTTTGTAAACCAGCATCTGTAGTTCCCTGTATCTCATGATTTGTTCTGATTGTTTTTGCACTTGTGCTCCGGTGTCCTCCCACATCCTAAAGATGTGCAGGTTTCTGGGTTAATTGGCACCAGTAACATTTACCCTTAATAAGCAGAGGACTGGATGAGAAAATGGGATAACATGGAACTAATGTGAACTGGTGATCATTCACAGCGTGGACCTGGTGGGACGTGGGACCCTTTTCCATGCTGTATCTCTAAAGTACTAATGTCTTTTTCATTTCACTGCCTCGTAGAATTTTTGTACAATTTGTTTTCCTGTATTGCCTAAATCTATGTGCCTTTGGTGCCACTGCAAGCAAGATTTTCATTGTCTACGAACCTCACTACCCTTGCGCACACAACAATAAATTTGACTTTAGTTCTAATTTTTGCACGATTCATGTTATGTTGTGACTACCTCACCAACGATGTTTCTTAAGGTCCTGGGACCATTGACCGTGTCAGACCCTGGCTCCAGCAATTTGCACCGCATCACATCACTGGTGATTATAATTTTCATGAGTTCCCCCCTCCCCACCACCACCAATTCCTGACTAGTAGTTATTTGTCAACTGCTACTCCTACCCTCCGAAACCTTTTTCCATTGGTATTCACCTGCTTAATGCATCTGTCATCTCCTTGCTTTTCTTTATTAATTCCCTAGACTCATATTTCTATATAAAACTTGCTTTAGTTTTTTTAAGCTTTGTATTGGTCTATCATTTCAATATAATCAGATCTCTTTTAATTTCCATTAACGTTGCCTTTAGTTTTTATATTGTATCTAGCTCAAATAATTCTATTTGAGCAGTAAAGTTATCTCTCTATATATCTATCTATCTATCTGCCTGTCTATCTATCTATCTATCTATCTATCTATCCATCTATAGAACTTTACTGCTCAAATATATAATATTATCTTTATATATAATATAGATTATGTTGGAACATTATAAACTTGTCTTGCCATGACTGCCCTGACTTTAAAAAAAAAACATTGCATGAGAAAAAGGTGTATAGTTGGAAAACTGCATTACAAGCTTGTTTCAGGAGTTGACTACAAATTGGGAATTGGCTGTTTATTGATTGTTTACAAGAAAATGTGCCTCAGTTCACAAGCTTTGAAAGGTGATTGAGCAACTGTATTTATGAATGAGGAATATAATTGCACATGTTTTCTACCAATTTGTTTACCTATTTGAATTATTTCACTGATCTTTCTTTGTGCTCTTGGAAGTGCTGGTAACTAAAAGCAAGCGGTTTTTAAAATCTGGAGTAACGTTAACCACTAGACTGCACATTTGGATTCAAGCTTTGACTGTTGGTACTCAAATTGACTTATTAACGCTGAACTTAAATCTCAGTCCTTTGAAAATATTTTTTATTGGAGATACGTACACAACCTATTTACATCATTACAGTCTTACATTTTTAAATTGATAATATTGTCAATTATTATTACATTGTCTCCAATACCTTTTGCCTTTTTTCTTTTCTTTTTAAACTAAATAGAACTAAAGAGATAGATGAAGTAAGGAAAGAAAAGAAAGAGAAGAAAAACAAAAAAACAAAAAAACAAAAAAAAAAAAAAAGGAAAAAGATAGTTAAAGAAGAATGGAAAAATTTATTAAAATAAAAAACTTCATTCGAGATATATTCGTACATTTCTAAGTATAGCATTTCATCCATTCTTTAGCCCGAGTGCTAGTCAGGTTCCTGTGCTGAACTGTTCTGACCCTTTAAGTAATCAATAAAAGGAGACCATGTTCCAACGAATAATTCCTGTTTGTCCAACAGGGAGAATCTGATTCTTTCCACGTTTAAGGTCTCCGTCATTTCTATAATCCACATTTTGATTGTGGGGGTCGTAGGGCCTTTCCAAAATTTTAGAATTAATTTTTTTCCTGTTATTAAACTATAATCAATAAAGTTTCTTTGTGTTGTTCTAAATGTTTGATTTAATTCTAATATTCCAAGTATTATTAATTTTGGATCTGGGTCCAATTGTGTGCTGGTTATTTTAGATATTAGAATGAAAATATTTACCCAGAATTTTTTAATTTTTATACAGTTTGCAAACATATGAGATAAGGTAGCTTCTAAATGTTGACATTTATCACATATAGGTGAGATATGTTGAAAGATTTTATGTAGTTTTGTTTTTGAATAATGTAACCTATGTATTACTTTAAATTGTATTAGAGAATGTCTGGCGTTTAATGAACATTGATGTATGTGTTGCAAACTTTCTTCCCAAGTATCTTTCGTTATTATTTGATTTAATTCTTTTTCCCATGTTTGTCTGTGTAAGTCCGTCGATGGAATGTCACTGTCTAATAAGATATTATATATATAAGATATTAATTTTTCTGTATTAGGATGTTTGTTCCAACATTCATCAAGAATTTCTGAATTTCTAATTCGAAAATTTTGAGTATTCGATTTTACATAATCTCTAAGTTGAAGATATCTGAAATAATCATTTCCTCAAAGTCCATAAGTCTGTTGCAACTCCTGAAATGTCAGAAAAGTGCCTTCCTTGTAAAGTTGTCCCATATTTTTAATTCCATAATTCTTCCATTGTGTAAAACCCCCGTCCAACCATGAAGGCTTAAACAAAGGGTTATTCACAATTGGAAGAAAAAGTGATAAATTATCTAATTTTAATGTCTTTTTTAATTGTTTCCAAATTCGTATAGCACTAAATATTATAGGGTTTTCCCTATAAATTTTTTTGTTTAATTTAGACGTAGCGAATAATATCGAACCGATATCAAAAGGTAAACAATCTTCCTTTTCCATTTTTAACCAGTCTGGTTGATGATCTATTTCTTCCAACCAGAAATTCATATTTTTAATATTAACTGCCCAGAAATAAAACAAAAAGTTGGGTAAAACCAAGCCTCCATTTATTTTTGATTTACACAAATGTCTTTTGTTTATCCTATGATTCTTATAATCCCAGATAAAATCATTAACAACAGAGTCCAGTTTAAAAAAAAAGTTTTTTGCCAGATATATCGGAATTGTCTGAAAAAGGTATAATATTTGCGGTAAAAAAATCATTTTTATGGCATTAATTTTGCCAACCATTGAGATAGGAAGTGTTTTCCAGTATTGAATATTCTTATGTAGTTTATTCAGTAATGGTGGAAAATTTGCTTTAAATAATGATGTATATATCTTAGTTACATAAATACCTAGATATTTAAATTTTTCCTTTACTATTTTAAATGGAAATTGTTGTATTATCTGTTTGTTATGTTCCCTTATTGGCATAATTTCACTTTTATTCCAATTTATTCTGTATCCTGAAAGTGAACTAAATTGGGTTATTAGCTTTAATAAGTTTGGAATACTAATTTCTGGTTTTGTAATGTAAATTAATACATCATCTGCGTATAGAGAAATTTTATTCACTGTGTCCTTTGTGTTATACCCGTGTATTTCCGGATGCCCCCTGACTCTTTCTGCAAGTGGCTCAATAGCAAGCACAAATAATAATGGAGATAACGGGCATCCTTGTCTACAACCTCTAGATAGGCTAAATTTAGATGACAACCTTTGGTTTGTAAATATTCTAGCCGTGGGATTTGTATATAACAGTTTTATCCATGTACAGAATTTCTCCCCTAGCTGCATATTTTCCATCACCGAAAATAAATAAGACCATTCGACCTGATCAAATGCTTTTTCAGCGTCAAGTGAGATTATTGCTAGATCTTCATTAATAATTCTCTTGGAATATATAATATTAAATAATCTTCTTAGATTATAATATGAGTACCGTTTCTGAATAAAGCCTGTTTGGTCAGGGTGTATTAATTTATTCATCACTGTACTTAATCTATGCGCTAGTATTTTAGTTAATATTTTCTGATCTGTATTTAAAAGTGCAATTGCTCTATATGATCCCGGGTCTTCCGGATCTTTATCAGCTTTAGGAATAAGTGTTATTATAGATTCATTTAAAGTGTCTGGAAGTTTCTGTTGAGTATAGATATACTCATACAGTCTTTGTAAACGTGGGCAAAGCAAATCATAATTTTTTAAATAAAATTCGGAGCCTAAACCATCTGGTCCTACTGCTTTACCATTTTTTAAAGAGCCAATAGACTCCTCAATATCTTTTATCGTAATCTCCCTTTCTAATAATTCTCTATCGTTTGAATCTAAACCTTTTAAATTACATTTTAGTAAAAAATCTGCTATTCCTTCTGATTGTCCTACGGTTTTAGTTGAATAAAGGTTATGATAGTATTGGAGAAATCTATCATTTATGTCCTTGGGCATTTTTAATAATTCTCCTGTCTCTGTTCTAATTTTATGAATTATTTTTTCCCCTTCCATTTTTCGTAACTGACGTGCTAATAGTTTTTGTGGTTTGTCTCCAAATTCAAAATGTAATTGTTTGGTTTTTTGATAAAGTTTTATTACTTGTTCTGAATACATTTTATTTAATTTATATTTCAATACAGCAATTTTATTATGTTTTAAAATAGATGGCATTCTCGCATTTTCTATATCTAGTTGCTTGATTTCACTTTCCAATGTTTGTTGCTTAATCCTGTTCTCTTTATTATAAAATGCTTGAGCAGAAATTAATGTACCTCGAACAAACGCTTTAAACGTTTCCCACATAAGAGAAGTAGGTGTGTCAGGGTTGTCATTTACCTCAAAAAATATTTGAATCTGTTTAATAATATATTCCTGGCATGATCTTTCGTTCAAAATTTGTGGGTTAAATCTCCAATATGCTTGTTTCTCAGACATTCCATTTAATTTAATCATGAATGTTACAGGTGCGTGATCTGAGATTATAATGTTATGGTATTTTGAATTATAAATAAATGGGATAAACGTAGAGTCAACTAAAAATCTCAGTCCTTATGTTAATTTGATTATTGTGAATTTTTCACCACCCCAAAATCTGAAATATAGGACTTCGAGCTAATGAATGGCCATGCGCATATAATTCTAGTCAGGGGTCCTTGTTAACTTGTGCTTGTATTTATTTGGTGTTTCCCCATTTTCAATATTGTTAACGTGCTAGTATTTATTTGGTGAAACCCCACTTTCAATATTGTGTGAAGCTTCTGTTCCTGAGAACTGTCTGTAAACTATATTCTCTAATGTCAGCTTTCCGTATATATTGCTCTGCATACTCTTGTTAAAGCGTCATTTCAGTGAATAATCACCCTCACACTACCCATAATTAAAGTAATGGAATATATATTGTATTCAGCCATTAGTGAATACAAAGAAACATTATATTATCATGGAGACATAAAAAACAAAAAACAAAAAACAGTGCTGGAGTAACTCTGGATCAGGCTACATCTCTGGAGGACATGGATAGGTGATGTTTTGGGATGGGACACTTATTATTAGTAATAGTAGCAAGTTGAAAAATGTTTTTACAGTGTGGGAGAATTTGTGTAAAGTCTGATTTCTGTAAGTCGGGCTATTTCTATCCCAGGGAGCCCCTGTACTGGAGAATTAAAAACTTTATCTCGCCATTCTTGAATAGATACGAAAATGTTCGCAAGAATTTAATTTTCCATAAGTTCCAAACACTTCTTCCTGGCAATGTCCTGACATCATTACTATTATTACAAGCATTTTATTGCAGTTACCCATTTTGGAAGATTCTTCCCTGTGGCTATCAAACTGTACAACTTCTCCCCCTTCTGTCGTGGGGTAGACTCAGACTGACTCCCCTTCAAACCCCCCCCCCCCCTCCACACACACACCCACACCCTCCCCGACCTTTGCACATCCCCAATCCTTTCCATTCATCACTTTAATTTCATGTTTCATGTATTTTGTGTTTTACGACTGTTGGCAGATCAATTTCCCTCCTGGGATAAATAAAGTTGTATCGTATTGTGCTTGTCTGTATGTTCTCCCTGTCACCTGCATTTGTGTTCCCTGTGATCTCCGGTTTACTCCCCACACCAAAGACGTACAGGTTTGTAGTTTGAACTTATTGGCTTGATATAATTGTAAAGTTGTCGTTCGTGTGTGTAGGATAGCGTTGGTGTGTGGGGATAGCTGGTCGGCGCGGACTAGGTCGGCCCTGTTTCAGCGCTGTATCTCTAAACTAAACTAAATTTATCCCACAGATGTTCCTAATATACTTGTCATACCAGCCTGTGCTTACATAAATTTGAAAAAAAAATAATTTGATGCCTTGGAAAAATGTATTATATAATTTGTTCATGGGAACATTTGAAGCGAAACTATATTTTAAGGATTTTTTTTAAAGTGCAAAGTGCACTTTGTTTTAATTTCAATAGAGCAAATCTTATCGTGCCTCCCAGGTAACAAGTGGCGGCGCTGTTAACAGCTGCGGCTCGCCTGCAGTCCGTCTGTCTTTACTTTTTTCTGTTGTTTTTTTTGTCTTGTTTTGGTTAAGTTTTAGTTTGTTGGGTTGTGTTAGGGGGGGTGAAACATGTTCTCTGTCTCTTCCTTCGGGAATGCGACTTTTTCGTGTCGTATCCCCCTTCTCTGCCTCCGTCTGCGCTGAGGCCTAATGGCGGAGCTGGCTGCCTCCAACCTGCGACTGACCCCGAGGCTACGGAGGCAGAGCCAGCCAGGACTTACCAACGAGATGCTGGCCGTCTTCGGGGCTGAGGCAGTGGTGGCCCGACTTGCTGGTGTGGCGTTCTGGCTTTCAGCGGCGGCCTGGAGCTGATGCAGCGGGGTCCGGAGCGGAGACTGCAGGACCCGGAGCTGGGGCAGTGGCCTGGAGCGGAGACTGCGGGACCCGGAACTGGGGCAGCGGCCTGGAGCGGAGACTGCGGGACCCGGAGCTGGGGCAGCGGCCTGGAGCGGAGACTGCGGGACCCGGAGCTGGGGCGGCGGCCTGGAGCTGGGGCGGCGGCCCGGAGCGGAGATTGCGGGACCCGGAGCTGGGGCGGCGGCCTGGAGCTGGGGCGGCGGCCCGGAGCTGATGCTGTGGCAGGCCGTCTCGGAGCGGAGACGGCGTTCCGGCTTTCGGCGGCGGCGACATCACCACGGAGGTCCGCTGGACTGGAGGGCGGCATCTTCGGCCTGGATCCATCGCCTCAGCGCAGAGGGAGAACAAGGAGGGAAGAGACGGAGACTAAGACTTTGCCTCCATCACAGTGAGGATGTGCTTGGTGAACTCACTGTGGTGGATGTTTAATTTGTGTTTATTGTATGTTTTGTTATTATTGGTTCTGTGTATGACTGCAGGCAACACAATTTCGTTCAGACCGAAAGGTCTGAATGACAATAAAGGAACTATCTATCTATCTATCTAATGTTCTTTGTCTTCTTCTGACATGTCTGCAAAGGAAGTGTAATTTTGTCACATGCTACTGAATTGCTGATGAAGGCTTTAAGCTCACTGTAAAAATGTGGAATGTATCCCCAGAACTATACGTGTTTGTTGCAAAGATTATGAACTATTGGGCTGCAGAGCTGTCCTTCTTTGAAGGAATTTGGTGGCAGATTGCTTGCGTGGTTTCCAAATAATTCATGAAGACTAAATGCAGCGGGTAACACCTACCACGTAATTTTCATGCTAACTGGCAAGATTAGCTGATTTATTTTAAACCTTACCTTGGTTCAATGCCATGGCTTGCATATTAAAATGCTATTTTTAGTTGTTGTTAATGCACTGGTACCCACAACATAATCTATTATTCTGAGAATTCTGCCGTCTGTGTATAACATCGAGTTTTCGAACATTTAGAACTTTAGAAAAATATGGTAAATGGTCTGGATTTTGCCGTATGCTGCGTCAAAGCTGCACATTGTGTCCAATGTCCTTGTAAAACTGCAGCGAGTAGGAATTTCATATTGTTCCGATGCATTTGACAAATGCTCTTAGTTCATGACAAAGGAGATGTGTCGGGCAAGCTTTATTACACAGAGCAGTAGGTGCCTGGAGCACAATGCCAGGGGCAGTAGTGGAAACGGATACAATAGTGATGTTTAAGAGACCTAAATAAGCATGTGAACATGCGGGAAGTTGAGGGAATATGGATCATGTGCAGGCAAAAGGGATTAGTTCAGTGTAGGAAGGAACTGTGGATGCTGGTTTATACCGAAGATAGACACAAAAAGCTGGAGTAACTCAGCATCTCCAGAGAGAAGGAACGGGTGACGTTTTGGGTCGAGATCCTTCTTCAGACTGAAAGTCACGGGAAAGGGAAAAGAGAGATACAGACGGTGATGTAGAGAGATATAAAACAATGAATCTTCTTCTTGTGTATGGCGTGCACAGCCTAAAGTTGTAGGACAACTTGTTCTATTTGATCTTATTTGATTGTGCACGCCAGGTTGATTGCATTCGTTGAAACCGTGAAGGTTGCAATCTCCCACCCCAAACAATGAATGAAAGATATGCAAAAACGTAACGACGATAAAGGAAACAGGCCATTGTTAGCTGTTTGTTGGGTGAGAACGAGAAGCTAGTATGACTTGGGTGGGGGAGGGATGGAGAGAAAGGGAATGCAGAGGTTACTTTGAAGTTAGAGAAATCAATATTCTTACCACTGGGTTGTAAGCCGCCCAAACGAAATATGAGATGCCATTCCTCCAATTTGCGTGTAGCCTCACTGACAATGGAGGAGGTCGAGGACAGAAAGGTCAGTGTGGGAATGGGAAGGAGAATTAAGTGTTTAGCAACCGGGAGATCGGGTAGGTCCAGGCGGACTGAGCGAAGGTGTTCAGCGAAACGATCGGCCAGTCTACGTTTTGGTCTCAACAATGTATTGGAGTCCACATCTTGAACACGGATACAGTAGATGAGGTTGGAGGAGGTACAAGTGAATCTCTGCCTAACCTGAAAGGACTGCCGGGGTCCCTGGACTAAGTCGAGGGAGGAAGTATAGCGACAGGTGTTGCATCTGCTGCGGTTGTGCTTTTTATGTCTATCTAAGGATCAGTTTAATTTGGTGTAAAGTCCAATGTAGACATTGTGGGCTGAAGAGCCTGTTCCTGTGCCGCACTGATCTAACTTCATGTTCAATGGTTCTTTATTGTCACATGTACAGATGTACAGTTCAGTAAAGTATTGCCATACCTAAGCACGATCCCGACTAGCACAAAGGGCATAGAAATAGTCCATTGAGACCACATGCAATTGCCGCCAGGTTTTGGTGCCATTTTGAAAGTCCGATCTGGTCCGCGTGCTCAGTCCTTTGGAGCGGTGCCCAATCCAGGCAAGCCCCAGGCTGCTGCGGGGCCTCCTTGCCACTTTTACAAAAGTATATTATACTGCCAAATTAATTCACTTTTTATCTAGAATTAATAAGGCCAATGCATTATGGCGAAACCTCACTGAACCTTATCGAATAGTGAAAGGTCTGGATAGAGTGGATGTGGAGAGGATGTTTCCACTAGTAGGAGAGTGTTGGACCAGAGGTCATAGCCTCAAAAGGACATACCTTTTGAAAGGTGATGAGGAGGGATTTCTTTGGTCAGACGGTGGTGAAACTGTGGAATTTATGGCCGCAGATGGCTGTGGAGGCCAAGTGAATGGCAGAGATTGACAGATTCTTGGTTAGTACTGGTGTCGGGTTATAGGGAGAAGGCAGGAGAATAGGGTTGAGAGGGAGAGATAGATCAGCTATGATTGAATGGCTGGGTAGCCTTGATGGGCTGCATGGCCTAATTCTGCTCCTACAACTTAAGAACTTACTATATTCAGTACATTAACTTAAGCATAAGAAATATGGGAGTTTGGAGCAAATACTTTGCAGATATGACTGATTAGGTGGAGACACAAGGAACTGTGAAGGCTGGAATTTTGCATCGAACACAAAGTGCTAGAATAAATCAGCAGGTCAGACGGCATTGGGAGGCGAGGTAAAGGATTTCCATCCTTGAAAATGAAACGGTGCCTGATGAAATGTATCGCACTGCGAGGATTAGAAGGATTTTTCAGTTTCCACAATTGCCTAGAAATGCAAATAGCTGAAAATGCCAGACTAGAAATAGAAAATATACGAAAATCGCACAAGGGAAAACGCATAACATTCAGCAAGTGGTTTGAATCTGGAATGCATTTGATGGGGATGGGGGAGGGGGGAAAGGGAGAAGAGAGAGAGAGGGAGTGATATGAGTTGGGAGAGAAGGTGGTTCAATCTCTGCATTCAAAGTGGGCCTGCAGCAATACTTGAAAGGAAAGAAAATTGCATGTTAAGTGGAGGACGGTGAGCTGGTTTGCTCAGATAAAGCATGGGCAGTCTCTTATCTCTGGCCCCTTCTGTCCTGTAACCTTTGAGTCTTTGTATTTCCCCACAAAGCTAATGGTTAAATACATTGCCAAACGTATAGTGGTTTGATTCTAGCAATGGTTATGCATGAAGATGAAAATACAACTGTCTTACCAAACTTTTTGAGGAATTAATGACGTGTGTTAATAAAGGATGTTGTAGGCCGCAACTCTTAAAAATGTTATACTTTCTGAAGAAACCTGGATCACCTTTTCGTTCTGAGTGTAAGAAATGTAACTTAATTCCTTGGTAGACAAAAATACTGGAGAAACTCAGCGGGTGAGGCAGCATTTGTGGAGCAAAGGAATAGGCGACGTTTCGGGTCAAGACCCTTCTTCAGACACTTAATTCCTTGATTAGTTTCTGTTTCCAAATATCAATCAATTGTCAATTTGTTGAGAGAGTCGAAAGTGTTGTCCTACAACTCATAGTGTCGTGCAGCGCGGAAACGCTCTGTGGTGCAACGTGCCCACGCCGACCAACATGCCCCATCTACTGGTCACACTTGCCTGCATTTGGCCCATATCCCTTTAAATCGATCCTATCCATGTACCTCTCTAAATATTTTTTGAACGTCATGATAGTACTGGCCTCAACCATATCCTCCAGCAGTTCGTTCCGTAGACCTACCACACGAATATAGAAAAAGTTACCCCTCAAGTTCCGATTAAATCTTTCTCCCCCCCCCCCCCCCCACCCCAAAAATGTCCTCTGGTTCTCCTCAATTCCCATCTCTGGGTAAAATACTACGTTTACCCTATCTGCCTCTCATGATCTTATACACCTCTCATCCTCCTGTGCTAAAGTCCTGGCCTGCTCAACCTCTCCCTATAGCTCAGGCCCACGAGTCATGGCAACATCCTCGTAAATCTTTTCTGTACCTATTTCCAACTGTTCAGAAATGAGTGGTAAAATTTGTCAGTACCCAAAAGATTTTTTACAAATGTGCGAAGAACAAGATGTAGCTAACTAAGGCTTGTCATGGATCATAGTAATTCTATTAATAGATGATGGGTTTAATACAACGATTGTAGTGGAAGCAGTCAGTATTTAATGGAATGAATGTTGCAAGAGAAAGCAAGGCCTAGGCCTACACGATCTCCCGGTTGCTAAACACTTTAACTCCTTTCCCATACTGACTTTTCTGTCCTGGGCCTCCACTGTCAGAGTGAGGCCCAAAGCAAATTGGAGGAACAGCACCTCATATTTCGCTTGGGCAGCTTACACCCCAGCGGTATGAATTTTTATTTCTCCAACTTCAAGTAACCCTTGCTTTCCCTCCCCACCCTAGTTCTTCTAGTTTCGCTGTCCTGATTAATTTTACTGATTGGATGCCTCGTTGTCACTTTCCCCTCAGCCAACAATGAACCATTCTACATTTCCTTGAGCTTCGTCCGCTTTGATCTGTGGTTTTCACACATTACCCTTCCATATCTCATGTCTCCCTCTTCCCCTGACTCTCAGTCTGAAGAAAGGTCTTGACCCAAAACGTCACCCATTCCTTCTCTCCAGAGATGCTGCCTGTCCTGCTGAGTTGCTCCAGCATTTTGTGTCTATCTTCGGTGTAAACCAGCATTTGCAGTTCTTTCCTGCGTCGACTGATCAGTAGTACTATGCAGTGTCACTTATCAGTTCCAAGTTTGGTTTTTGCATAGGCTATACAGTTCCAGATCACATCACAGCTTTCGCCAATCTTGCTAACGTCAGAATGACTATCCTTGACATCAAGGCAGCATTTGACCAAGTGTAGCTTCAAGGAAGTTGCCCTAATAAAAATGAAGTTAATAGGCATCGAGAGGAAAGCATTCTAATTGTTGGAGTTGTGAACTGTGGAGAGAATGAGGACAACGTTTTGGGTCAGGACCATTCTTCACATTCCATTCCAGATCGAGACAACATTCAGGCATGCATGGATAAGTGGCAAATTACACTTGTGCCAAAGTGCCAGGCAGTGACCATCTCCAATAAAAAGTCTGATTACCATCCTTGGCAATGGTTATGCCATTGAATATCATCCCGCAACATCAGTATCTGATGTTGACAATAACCAAATCTCATTTGGAATAGCCGTGCGCATAATGTGGCTGCAAGGCCAGGTCAGAGTGAAGTCAGAGTCTGAGTGGCCTCTGGCAAGTGACTGGCACCTTAATACCTCGAGCAGTTTCCATCATCTGCAATGCGCAAGTCAGGAGTGTGGTGGAAAACTCTCCAATTGTCTCTGGAGTACAATGCTACACAAGTTTGAAGATGCCCTGTGAACCACCCGAAACATTTGTTGCTGAGCGCTGTGGATGCTATGGGTATGGAGATTATGTTTCCTCTTGTGGGAGAGTCTCGGACTTGTTTTTTTAAACAACGAATTGTCCGTTTAGGATGAGGTGCATTTTTTTTTTTGGAGAGGGGGGGGGGAGGATCATAGGTCTTTTGGACCCTTCTTTCTGAAAGATGGGGGACATTTAAGGCAGCATTATAAATTTTGTGATTAACAATGGCATGAAAAATTAGTTGGGATAGGCAGAAAGTGAAGAGTAATGGTGGATAATCAGTTTCAGATGGTGCTCTATCCCAAAGTATCTAGAACTGTGTTCTTTCATTTTGTTGCCAAATCAAGGATTGACCATTGTTTAGGTGGGAAAGGATTAAAGGGCATGTCCCACTTAGGCGATTGACCATTGTTTAGGTGGGAAAGGATTAAAGGGCATGTCCCACTTAGGCGATTTTTTTTAGGCGACTCGGACAATGGAGTTCACCACCGGCGACAACCTACGACAGCACCCACCACAACCTACGACAGCCCAAATTGTCGCCACTGTTGGCGAACATTTTTCAACATGTTGACAATTTTTCAGCAGTCACCTAAAAAATTGCCTAAGTGGGACAGGCCCTCAAGGAATCTATTCCTTCTCTCCATAGATGCTGCCTCACCCCGCTGAGTTTCTCCAGCATTTTTGTCTACCTGCAGATCATGTCACATTTGTTTCTCTGGTTGACTCGTAGGAAAGTATCTTGTGGAAGTCAGCAAGTTTTTCAGCTTCAGATAATTGGAAAATGTGGCAAATGGAACATAATCCAGATAAGTGCAATGTAATATTTGAGGCAGTCTGTATTCTAGCTTCATGAATGAAATTATCTGCTTGAGCATGATATTGCCTTTAATCAGCTTTTCCTTAAAGCTGAAGTAATCTTTAATAGTGGCCTACATAAGAAAAAGAATGAGAGATGTTTTCAAAAGGACGTCAAACCTTTGTTTTAGGTAGGGTAGTTAATTATATTCTGAAGGGTTGCTGATCAGGCAATGAGTTAAAGCTGCTTTAAGAAGCAAAATCAGCGATTTATATTTTGCATATTTGGGATTTCATTGTTCGGTATTATCTCGTCACCATGGGAAAATGGGGGTTGGAATGGGCATAGTAATAAGTGAGTTCGGTATTCCCAAAAACACATGGAATCATCGGATTTGTCAAAGGTCGAACGCTATAAATAAAAATCGAACGAAGCGCTATAGATTCAGTGAGTATAGTTTTGGTCTTTTTTCAGTGGGGGATGGTGGGGGGTGGGGGGGGAGAAAAGACTGGGTGTCGGAGAGGGGGGGGGGGGGGAGACTGGACCGGCTCTCGGCAACTGACGCCCACCAGCGGCCCCAGACCCACAGCCAGCGCCAACTGCAGCCCAACCCCGCTCCTACTCCAGAGAGACCCGCTCCCCGATGGGCCACTACGGCGACAAGTGTCAGTTCGCCCACGACCTGGCCGAGCTGTGCTCCCTCAGCCGCCACCCCAAGTACAAGCCTTCCATACCACGGGCTTCTGCCCCTACGGTACCCGCTGCCACTTCATCCACAACCCCGAGGAGGAGCGAGGGCCCCGGCCTCGCCTGCGCCAGAGCACCAGCCTGGGCTCAGCCTCCTCCGGTCCAGCGCTCGACTGTGCCGTGCTGCGGGCGGCCTTCAGCCCCGACCTGGAGTTGGAGCTGGCCCAGACTCTGGGCTTGGGGCTGGGAGGGGGAGGAGGTTGCTGCTGCCGTCAGCACCACCAATGGCACCAGCAGCTCCAGCGGGCGCCCGGCCTGCCCATGGCCGGCAGGAGCCCATCCGCAGACTATCCCTCCGACCAGGAGCAGTGGCTCCGAGTCGCCCGTCTTCGAGCAGGGCCGGCGGCTGCCCATCTTCAGCAGGGTGTCGGACTGAGGGGAGGGGGGTGGAGGTGGAGAGCTGCCGGCCAGCCCGGCGGGACAGGCAGAGCCGAGCTGGAGCCAGCGGCTGCAAGTCCATGGCCGCCCCGGACACCTCCGGACAGGGACGGGACACCGGGGAGGGGACGGGGACGGCCCACCTGCAACTCAACAGCCATACGCAGTGACGGGTTGCCGGGCCTGCCCCCCGACCCCGACCACAGACGAAACGCAGGCCTGCACACAATGCAGCACCAACCGTTGCTGAGACTGTTTTATAGCTAGTGACCTATGACCTGGGTATGCGCAGTTGGAATACCGAACTCACTTATCGCAGTTGGCCTTTCTTTAAGTGATGCTGCAGAAAAAAATGTCAATTCCGTCTCATTCAAGCCTGTAGACTTCACTGGAATTGACTTTATCCACAAATGCAATCCTCTGCTTACTGCAACTTTCATCAAAATAGCCGTTATTTATTTTTATTTTTTGACATAATGTGCTTCGAGCTGAATCACATGTTCTAGGGAAGGTCCTTTGCCCTAAAGCATTAACCCCGTTTCTCTTCCTTTGGATATCGACTCATCTGCTGTGTTTTTCCAGCATTTTCAGCTATTATATTTCCAGCATCTGCAGAGCCTTTGTTTTGATTTTTACATGTTCCAGGGAGTTTGAATTACAAAAAGTCATGTTTGCAACATTTCTTTATTCATTCATTATGCATTCAGAGGAAAATCTGGAAAGAAAATGGTGAAACTTAGCAGCCGCTGCAGTCTTCCATCTGAACGTTGGAAAATGTTTACTGCCGCTAAACTAAATTCCCGTGGGCATATAAATTCACTTAACCAAGCAGTACTAAATAGATCGTTACGTTTAGTGCCTCTGCCTCCTTTTGCCTTGATTAAAGTTTTCTGCATAAAATTGCAGAGCTTTCGAAAAATCCATGTACGTACGAGTGAAGTATTTGGATTGTATTGAATTTTAACCTCAATTTGCTAATTATGGAAACCTTGCCCTCTGCTACACAACTTTAATAAACTTTGAAATTGTCATTGCAGTGTTGCCATTAAGAGCGTTCTGATGTATCAGATATAGGGTTTGAAAATAACTTCCCTGTATCGTGTTAAAAAATTTGCAACTTAAGTATGCTCTTGGTTGTTTCTGTTGAATGATGGTTACAAATGGAAATGGTTCATGGCAATAAAGTCAGAATATAGTACAAATAAAACTTTTTGCTAATTGGTTCTGTTGAACATACTAACAATGAAGTTAACGTTTATGAACACTGACGTATCCAGTTAAGAACATTAGAAGCTGGATGAGGCCTTTCAATCCTTTGTCCTTGCTCTGCAATTCAGTAAGATCGTGGCTAATCTCTTGCTTCAATGATCTTTACTGAACTCTGCCCAGCTCCCTTGATTACCTGAATATCCAAAAATGCCACCCATCTGTCTAAAATTCGATGCCTGATCTTCTACTCCATCCACTAAATGCAAATATTCTTTTCAGAATGGCCCGCTGCTTATTTTGAGATCTGACTCCTGGTTCTAGACATCTCAATAATGGGGACTATTATCCCTGCAGAGAACAACATCGGATCTGTAAGAACTGTGAACAATACTGTGCAATCCATTAAAAAAAGCAAAAAACTCTCAGGTCTTCTTCGAGTCCACACTCAAGATTAGAAGTTGTTCAGCCAGAGCTGAACACACCTCTCGGCATCTGCATACAATGGTGTCTGCCTTGCGCTTCATGTGCATGGTGGTGGAAAGATTGGTGAAAACAGGGCCGTGACGTGAACAGCTCTTTCCGTGACCCCAACTCTCAGGTTGGTAGACCAGGCACTTTGCACATAGTGGTCTACCAGCCTTGTATGCAAATGGAAGGCTGCCTATGCTCTATGTCACTCCAATGTTCTGTGCTCCAATCTTGTTCAATAATTTGTGTAATCGATAGGTCTTCCTCAATTCTAAATATTCAGCATCTACTGCTTCGCCCTTTTTATTCAGCTATTTACAGCCTTATTAAAAAAAAAACTCAAGCATGATTATCTTTTCAAAGATCGACATTGACACTACCAAGTTCTATTATTTTATATAACCTGTTAGTATTTAACAGATTTTGGCATTTATCCTTAACTAATGTCAGGCTTGCTGTTATAATTTCTAATCTTCTGCCTTACCTCCTTTTTTAAATACTAGTTAAATATGCTATCTTGCAGAGTAGTGGGGTATACAAGGATCCGTGGATTTTTGAAGATTGTGACTAGTGCATCTTCTATCCATATTTAATTCCTTAAACTCTGAGGCAGGTGATCATATCCTGGGATTGATCATCATTCAACCTTATTCCTTCAACACTCTTATTGTTGCTTAATATCTTGGTGTTCGTGAAGCTTGGCTAAAGACATGGGTGGTTCTACAGTGCAAGATTTCAGCACCATTATTGCGCTCTTGTTGGGGCCCATAGTCTTGTATCCAATGTGCTCAGACCTTATATCATATGGAGATAATATAATGTAGAGTGAATTGGAGTTTAAGAGTAATGTGGCAACAGTGGGGATTTTGGGTGGGGTCCAAATTGGATCAACTGCTGTAAATGTTCCAGTCTTGCCTTTTGCCCTTGTGTGCTGGAGTCCAGAACGAACAAGTCAATAAGGATTTGCATTATGGAGTTGGAATTACTTTATGTCTGTCGTAACCAGTAATGTTGACATTTTATTTCAATGCTGGACATGGTGAACCTTCACTTCCCAATGTCCACACATCTTTTTTTGCTGTCCTGTTTCTGTTGAAATTGTCATTGCAGTGTCAACGTTAAGAATGTTCTCGTGTATCAGATACAGAATGTCACCTCCAATGGTCCTAACCTGAAATGTCACCTATCCATGTTTCTCTCAGTCGAGGAACATTGTGGTAACTACCCGCTGATCGAATGCTGGGACCACTTTCATACACCAGTTAGGCCAAGAACATTCTAATTTTTACTTTGTTCTTAATGTGCCATTTGAAATAATAGTTCAAGGTGACACCATTACAGTTCAATTCCTGGCTTACTACATGATTTTGTGTTGGCTTCATTCAAATTCAGAACTTCTGCTTGTAGAATACACAGCCATTTTGAGATTACGTTGACCCAGATACAGTTGGATGGATTATACGTAAGCAGTTTGGAGAGAACTAATATGCAGGGCATGACTTGAAAATGTTCTATGGAGCAAATTCAAATGAGGACAATTGAAATAGATTTATACATTTTCTTTGCTGGCTGTAATTATAAGCATCTAAACCACATGGTAGCATTTGTAGAATCCTCAACCTTCTTAACAAGGTAGTTTTTTTTAATTTTACCGCATTAGGTTCAACATTTTCTTCCAGGATGCGCCACGGATTTTTTTTCAGGTTCATTGAGTATTTTGTGGAAATGGTCTAATAAAACGGTGCTTTCATCCTCTGACTGTCCTTGCACCACTTTGAAATTGCTACGTCAGCTATTAAACGAGGTGATCAGAGCTCCCGCTGAACGAATTGAATGCCTTGCGTATCATAATATTCCTGTTACAACAATCTGGCAAGCTACCTGTCTTCCATTCGGTTCATAAAACCTGCCGAGGGTGTCAATTGGCAAGCAGGCTATTTCTTGCTATGCAACAATACATTGAATTATTTCAAACAGCATTTCACTTGCTGCATTACAGAAAACTGCCATGTCAACATAGGATATAATTGTCGGCAAGGTACACTGTTATCTGAATCGAGTAGATAATGTTTGTGGTGAAATAAAAAAACAAATTTGTTCTTTAAAGGGGCTTTAGTCTATGAAATGGTAAATATTAATTGTCCGGAATAATTGATTTGTATGTGAAGTTACAGTTTGCAAAATGCCAATTTTCTGTAATTAAATCCTTGATTTCAATTTAGCAAGGGTGTTAATCAGTGCATGGTCTAAATTAGGATTGTCAGAATGGGAATTAAAAGGATCGGCGATATGTATGAAATGGAAAATCTGTTATCATTCCAACAATTACAATTAAAATTTAAGCTGAATAATAACCAATATTTTAAATACCTTCAGATCTGCGACTTCATGAAGAAATACATACAAAGACATCAAACTATAACTTTAGATCCACTGGAAGAAGCAATGAATATTAAGGCTGACTCACAGAAATTAATATCATATTTATAAAATAGTATTTTAAACATAGAACTACCATCGACAGAGGCACTTAGAGAAGATTGGGAACAAGAATTAATGATAAAAATCACGAAAGAAACATGGGAAGAGCATTTGATATATATACACAAATGTTCGATTAATATAAGACATAACTTAATTCAATTTAAAATTCTACATAGATTATATTATTTTAAAACTAGACTGAATAAATTCTATCCAAATACTTCTCCCATTTGTGATAAATGTTTATCTCAAAATGCCACTATAACACACTCTTTTGTTTCCTGCATAAAACTTCATAAATTCTGGAGTGATATCTTTGAAATATTTACAAAATTATTCAAGATAAAAATGGTGCCTAACACTGAAATGATTATACTTGGAGTAACGGAAGACGGGAACAAATTGAACACATTTCAAAATTCATTTTTTAATTATGGGTTAATAACGGCAAAAAAACGTATACTTAAATTTTGGAAAAATACACCCATACCAACGCTTAAAATGTGGATTTCAAACATGTTGGACACCGCACATCTTGAAGAAATGCGATTCCTCCTAACAGACAAACCAGACCAATTCTTAACGAGTTGGTCTCCATTTATCGACTTCTTGGAAGCATATGGTGCAACAAAATCGTAGAAACCAACTGTTTCAGGACTGGGTGAAGGATGTAGGTATGTTACAATACTTACCCTCAGCGGCGCTGTAATTCTGCCACTGGCCGTGTGCGCGATTTTGGCTCCTTTAAGGGGGGGCGGGGTTAAAACGCGGGTTTCTCCTACCTTGTCCTGTATTATATTTCGTTGGAGTACAACCTTTTGCTGAAAAATCGTTCCTACGGGCGTTTTGTGTATTTTTTATTTTAATTAAATCGACAATGTCAGCGCTGGAGTCATTTTAAAATCAGCTTCTGAAACCGTCAACGCCGACAACGGGACGGATTCCATACACGGGACAGGTAAACGAAAGTAGTTTATTTTAATGTATAAAAGTGCTTCTTAAGAAGCCTTTAATTCATATTTTTTCATGCGAAACGGTGATTTTTCCCCCCGAACTAACGGCAGAATGTTTCATGCCGATACGGGGTTAAATTCACCGCAAATCAACGTTCCAAATGATCGCGTTCCAGAAAACCTCACTCGCAAAATGATTTAAATGCCCATTAATTTACAGGTATTAAACATTCAATTCCTTCCATTTGGCCTGTAAATTCATGACAATGAGATTTAAAAATTATGTTATATTGTGAATTCTTGTGTGAATGTTATTTGGACACTTAGGCTATTTAAAAATGTTAATCTATTCTTAACAAATTGATAGATGTTTAGATCTAGTAATTGAATTTTGTAATTAGCTACAATTAGGTAACTAACTAATTATATGCTTTAATTTCATGTCATCTAAGTAAGATTGTTTCATATTTGTTTCAGAATGCTTCAATCTATAATAACTGAACATTTCTTTCAGTTCTCATAATTTTTAAGAACATTATGGGCTTTTGACTGTCCTCGATCACAGCTTTTGTGTTAAGTCAATGGAAAAGCAATAGGGAACAAGATGCTAATTTCCGAGTATGAAAATGGCCATAAGTTTTTTAATACTGAAGATATGAAAGTGAATTAGGTGTCAAATTAAACTTATTTTTATGCTTTATCTGATGGGATAAATTGCAGACTTTATTTTTAAAATCTCAAAATTTTGTAACATTGCTAAAGGATGGTCAAGAATATAAATAACGATCTCCTATAATCGCCTACTCTTTACTCTTACTCTTTCTTCTTTTTTTTACTTCCCCTCTTTCCCCCCTTTTCCTTTTCACACACCAACACATCACACGTTTTTCTATTTTTTATTACCTACTCTTTTCTTTCTCTCTTTTATTATAAAAAAAAATAAGAAGCTGTGCATAAAATGTAAGATGCCAATATATATTAGGCACCTCGGTGCCATATTACTGTACTTACTTCCAATTTAAAATGCAATCAAATGCAATTTCTGCATATTAAAAAAGAAGGCACAAAGTGCTGGAGTAACTCGGCAGCATCTTTGGAGAACATGGATAGGTAATGTTTCGGGCAGGGACCCTTCTTTAGACTGGACGTCTGAATTTCATCAGCAGTCTGAAGATTGATCCTAACCTGAAATGTCACTTGTCCATGTTCTCCAGGGTGTAGCGGCAGATTTTCATATCTTTCAGGTAATTAGCACCCTAGCCGCTATTTGGATGAGAATGGTGGAAGGAGGTGTCTTCTAAAAGAATGCAAGCTCACTCACAGAGACCTTCAGAGCTTCTTCTCAATATGGCTTAAAAACACACTTTTGATGAATAAATGCATTATTGTTGATAGAAAACAGTAAGATACATCCAAGTTTCTTCCGACTCGTTACTACAATCTTCTTTGAACTCCAGCTTATTACTTTAGACATTAGAAAACTCCTCGTGTCTCCGTAACACTGGCAAGATCTGGCATGATCTCCCATGGACCCCGCATGATCCCGCATGATCTCACATGATCTCACATGGTAGAAGGGTTAACCTTCCCCATCGGCTCTCCAAACTAATCTAAAAACTAACTTCTGCGCAAGCATCTAAGCTCCAAACACGCCCAAAAACACGTCATAAATCCCACCCACAATATAACGGGCAGTCTAAAATTTAAAGGCACATGCCATAATCAATGACATGCAAAACAGGCCAAATGGCCACTACACAGGGATGCTGCCTGATCTGCTGAGTTACTCCTGCAATTTGTATTGTGTAAACCAGCATCTGAGGGTATGAGACGTGAATTGGCCAAGATAGACTGGCAATTGATTCTTAAAGGGTTGACGGTGGATATGCAATGGAAGGCATTTAAAGGCTGCATGGATGAACAACAATTGTTCATCCCAGTTTGGCAAAAGAATAAATC
>CM075983.1:4113866-4208843 GCA_038087875.1 Malacoraja senta | reverse complement strand
AGTGGAGCTGGACAGGTTCTTGATTAGTAAGAGCGTCAAAGTTTATGGGGAGAAGGCGAGAGAATAGCGTTGAGAGGGAAAAGTAGATCAGCCAAGATCAAATGGCTGAGCAGACTCGATAGGCCGAATGGCCTAATTCTGCTCCTATATCTTATGATCTTTACTAGCTTTCCTGTTTTGTACATTACATGTAGATGCCAGAAAATAGTTGCTTCTGTCACAGTGTTGAGCACTTTGGTATCCGTGCCCAAATAACTTGGTTCACCATCACCTCAGCTCTCCGCTGCTGTTTCCGTCAAACTGGGGCAGCCTTGTTATTCCTATTCCTAATACCAGGACCAGGGAGTCCATCTTATGTAGACAAAAATGCTGGAGAAACTCAGCAGGTGAGGCAGCATCTATGGAACGAAGGAAATAGGCGACGTTTCGGGTTGAAACCCTTCTTCAGACGCAAAACGAAACTCGACCCGAAACGTTGCCTATTTCCTTCGCTCCATAGATGCTGCCTCACCTGCTGAGTTTCTCCAGCATTTTTGTCTACCTTTGATTTTCCAGCATCTGCAGTTCCTTCTTAACCAGTCCATCTTATGTGGTTCTTTCTCCTCAGACTTTCTCCTTAAACCTGACCGTATACGAAGTCCCTGTCAACACAGGTTCTGGGTTTTATTAGAACATCAACCCTGGGCAAGGGGACAGTGCGATGTACTTCCTTAAAAGTGCTTAATGTGTAGGAAAGAACTGCAGATGCTGGTTTAAATCGAAGGTAGACACAAATAGCTGGAGCAACTCAGCGGGACAGGCAGCATCTCTGGAGAGAAGGAATGGGTGACGTTTCGGGTCGAGACCCTTCTGCAGACTGATGTCAGGGAAGTGGGCGGGACTGAGATAGAATGTAGTCGGAGACAGTAAAACTGGTGGGAGAACTGTGAAGGGGGAGGGGATGGAGGGAGAGGGAAAGCAAGGGCTATTTGAAGTTCGAGAAGTCAATGTTCATACTGCTGGGCTGTAAGCTGCCTGAGTGAAATATGAGATGCTGTTCCTCCAATTTGCGCTGGGCCTCACTGACAATGGAGGAGGCCCAGGACAGAAAGGTCAGATTGGGAATGGGAGGGGGAGTTAAAGTGCTGAGCAACCAGGAGATCAGGTAGGTTAAGGCGGAGTGAGTGGAGGTGTTCAGTGAAACGATCGCCGAGCCTGCGCTTGGTCTCACCGATGTACAGGAGTTGACACCTAGAACAGCGGATACAGCAGATGAGGTTGGAGGAGGTGCAAGTGAACCTCTGCCTCACCTTGAAAGACTGTCAGGTTCTTGGATGGAGTCGAGGGGGTAGGTAAAGGGACAGGTGTTGCATCTCCTGCGGTTGAAGGGGAAAGTACCTGGGGAGGGGGTGGTTTGGGTGGGAATGGACGAGTGGTGGTTTGGGTGGGAAGGGCCGAGTTGATCAGGGAGTTGCGGAGGGGAACGGTCTCTGCGGGAAGCAGAAAGGGGTGGAGATGGGAAGACGTGGCCAGCAGTGGGATCCTGTTGGAGGTGGCGAAAATGTTGGAGGATTGCATGCTGTATGCGACGGCTGATGGGGTGGAAGGTGAGGACAAGGGGAACTCTGTCCTTGCAATGAATGGGGGGGGGGGGGTGGGGGGGAGCAATAACTATGTCTTTATGAAAAATAGCTCCTTAAAAGTGGTATTTCCTGTAATTTGGTGTTAAATTTAGCCTTTGCAAATTTAGCATAGCAAATGTAGCATTTGCAGCATTTTGTTTTAGCTTTTATGTTCTAATGTTCAAAATTCATTCTATTCCTGAAATGTGGAAAACCATGTTCTTATTTTATTTTTTAAATCTTGCTGCACACATTTATATACATATGGAAAAAAAGTTGATACATGTTGGTCAACACTTTAGCCTTTTCTATGGCAATTCCTATCAGTTTTGGTAATTTCCATTTGAATGTTTATTTGTCACCTCAATTCTGCCTTTCTAACAGTGATGACTGTGTGCGATGTGTTTTGTGTCACCTCCATCTTCCTCTTACATTGTGTGTGACACCACATGGAGCTTTGCTTCTAATTAACTTCTCAATTATTTAAATATAAATGAGAACTATTATACACCAGTATAACTGCAACTGGGAACTGAATTCTGTTCTTCCATTCCCTGCCTTCCTCTCACTTTAATTCTGCCCTAGTTTTTCATTTCCCCACCTGATCTGACCCGCTGAGTTTCTCCAGCATTTTTGTCTCCCTGAGATTTACTGATATTGTTACATGAACTTTGGCTCTGTATTCACTTAAGTAATGTATGCATCTTGCTTTTAATCCACACACACACTTTTATTTCCATCCCTCCTTATGTAGCTTTTTACTGCTTTGCCTTTAATCACTTCCAGCCCAATACTTGCCAAATTCTCCTGCTGCTTGTGTAAAACATTTTAGAGCACAGTGCAAATGAATTGCAAAAAAAAGTAGCTTCAGTAAATTAAATTGGGGTTTTAAGTAGACAAGCATTCATGAATTAACTAAACTAATACAGCCTGAGCACTGGGATCGGGCAGACAGGGATTAATTACTATCACCAGAGCCTCAGTCCTTTAGAGCCTGCCTTCTGGGACTGTAGGAATTAAACAAAGATTAGGGGACCGCTTTTCTGAACACTTGTGCCGGGTCCACCAAGGCCTGCTGGATCTTCCAGTCGCTAACCATTTTACCTCCCCATCCTGTTCCATCCTGGGCATGCTCCATTGCCAGAGTGCGACCGCACACAAACTTTTCGCACAGAGAGTTGTGAGTCTGTGGAATTCTCTGCCTCAGAGGGCGGTGGAGGCCGGTTCTTTGGATACTTTCAAGAGAGAGCTAGATAGGGCTCTTGAAGATAGCGGAGTCAGGAGATATGGGGAGAAGGCAGGAACGGGGTACTGATTGAGGATGATCAGCCATGATCACATTGAATGGCGGTGGGCCGAATGGCCTGCTCCTGCACCTATTGTCTATTGGAGGACCAGCACCTCGTATTTTGCTAGGGTAGCTTACAACCTAATGGTATGATCATTGAATTCTCCAATTTTTGATAACTCGCCTATAAACAAGACCTCCCTCCCCACCCGCTCACTTTCCTGTTCCCTAGCTGAATGTGCAACCATTTCTCCCCATATTCCTTCCTCTGACTTCATTATTCGCACCTCCTATCCTCATCTCATACATTTTGTTACTTTTCATCTCTGGTTTTTGTCCAACCACCTACCTATCTTAAACCCCTCACCTCTATCCACCTATCTCTTGCCAAGGTTTGTCCTACCCCTAGCTCTTCTAGTTTTCCTCCTCCTGCCCCTTCAATCATCACCACCACCACAATATCTGAGGGAGGATCCTGGCTCACCATGTCACCGGTCCATGTTCTCCAGAGATGCTGCTGCCTGACTTGATAAGCTACCCCAGCACTGCCTTTTTTTTTTAATAAACTGCATCTGCAGTTATTTGTGTCTTTCCTGAATAAATCCAAGCTGACTTTGGAAGTAAAGATGACTGGAGATTGTTGGGTAAATAGAAAAAAAAATGGCCCTTCTTGAAGGTAGGACAACAGCAAAATAATGAAATGGAATCTTAAGAGTCGAGAGTGTTTTATTATCATATGTCCCAAAATGGAACAATAACATTCTTACAAATATTCTCTACATTTGCTTGAGTGATGCATCTGAGGATGTATTGGCGAAATGGGAGTTGAGCAAATAGAATCATTTTGTAAGAATGAAGTATGGTCACAATTCACTAATTGGGATGTGGATTGATTAATTGGATTGTTCTCTTGTCTTTCTTTTTGTTGCATTCACAATTTCCCAATGTTTTATCTTGCTTCAAATTACTAATGCTACATAATAATACATTCCAGGATAATTGGAGATACTCTAGTGCATCAGAAGTCTAGTTTTAGGTGTGAAAAAACACTCAGTAAAATGTCGCAAACTGGATGATGGGGGAAAGAAGTGATTAAAATCATATTTATGCTTGAAATTGCCAGTCAAGTAGTTGACTAAATGTGAATGAAAAAAATTAGTTCAAATATATTTGTGTTTTGGTGGTATATGAATTTGGGTGAGTGCAAGAAGAGAAGATGTGGATGGGACGTAGGTGTGGTCAAGGGTGGGGTGGATAATGGGTCTGGGAATCTCTCTACACCATCTGTCTAACTGGTTTGATAAGGTTCTCTTCTTAATAAACAGACAACTCACAAAAACGTTAGGTAAACCAACTCGAGCTTTACTGATCGCCAGCTGGCGGAATTGACGGGGATACACCAGTCAAATAAGCTACAGACACTTGACTTGCCCGTTCTACCATTTCAATGAACAAAGTTTTGCATAGTGTTTTTATACTGTGTGTCACTTAATCACATTCCAAAGCTATTAGTCATGGTCACAAGATTCAGTCAATACACTTCACTATACGACGAGTCTGAGCTTGTCCCTCTTATCAATTGGTAGACACATTTCAACGGCACCGGTCATTGTCTCAATATACATCAACCTGAGGCAAGCCCGGGCTTGTCTCTGCTCTTATCAATCCATTGGAGAAGGCCTGCTTGAGATGAAATATAAGCTACAACCTAGTCCAGTATTCCACTATGTATCTTTTATATATTTAAAAGCATTTAACCATTTCAGGTTCATTGGGAATGTGGCAACTTGCTGTTCAGAATTCTAAACTTGGATGATCAGTTCAAGAAACAGAAAAAAATAAACTCTAGTTTTGTTATATAGGTAGCTGCCCAAACTCTGTTTTCAATTGTTATTAGGCTGAAAGAGACTGCTTTGTGAGATTGAATTTCTCAAACTTTTGCATTTGTTAATTAGATTTGACCTACTTGGTTAGGAATTCCTCAAACTGGAACTCTGCACAAAGTTTCCTCCGTGTACTGTGATATCAAGATAAAATTTTCCAGGGTTCAGCCGCTTTGATTTATTCAGACTACTACATCCGTTGATGGGTCACATATTTTCCACACTATTTCTAGCATTGCCAAATAAAATAAATAAGTGGCTTCTTTGAATTCCAGAGTGTTGAATATCCTGCTGTTTTTTGATTTGGCAGCTTTTCTTGGGACTAGTGTTTAAATTTCTCTTCAAGTTAAATGACATGTTTTATTCTACTTAAAAATTGGAAAGTAAAGAAATGCTTAAACCTGAAGAGCATAAGCCTCTGTCTAAAGAAATTCATCCTCAACTCCTTCGCAAAGGAACGCTCTTTAATTCTGAGGCTGTGACCTCTACTCCTAAACTCTCCCACGAGTGGAAACATCCTTTCCACATCCACTCGATCCAAGCCTTTCATGATTCAGTAAGTTTTAATGAAGTGTTCCTCCCCCTCATCCTTCTAAATGACTGCTTTTGACTCTCTTGTCAAGCACAGTTCCCTAAACTGCCCAGGAACAATTGGTTACTCGAAATTATCCCTGCTGTATGTGTGGTAGAAGAATCAGTGTCAATAGACATGTGTGTGACAATGGGTTTCATAACCAATTATCAGAAAATGGAGTTGGGATAAATGGGTCATTTATGGATTGGCACCAGTAGTTTGTTGATTGTCACAAAAATCAGGACTGGGACCTCGATTTTATTTATGTGTTTTAATTTTAATTTTATTTTTATTGATAACTTGGATGAAGGGTCAGTGTGTATGTACTGCAACTAGACTTGGTGGTCATGCAAAGATAGGTAGGTCGACAAATTGTGGGAACCGAAAGCCTGTCAAGGGATTTGGCTAGGTTTGGTTACAAGGCAAGAAGTTAATAGGCATGTGTGAGAGAATGGGGTGTGGGGAAATAAGTGGGGAATTCATTAGCTCTGAGAACTGACGTGGTATTAATGGACTGAATGGCTTTTCTTGCCCTAAGAAAATGTGAAGTTTTTACAACCTAGTTGTCAACATTTATAGCAATCCCACTCCTAGGTGGAAATTATTTTAGTATCCAGGACATCCTTGATGAGATGTTTTGTGAAAGCTTATTTCTCTGCTGTAATCATCAGCCATGCCATGCATTCTCAGATGGATCGTAATGTCCTAATGGTGTAATCTGCTCTAAAACCCTGTAGTGTGATAACTCGTTTGAGCAAGATATAAAACTAATGCTTAATTGAAACTAATGATAATTGAAATAATCAGACAACTGAATACTGTATACATTAGGATTAATAATTTCATTGTGCACAGTTGAAGTAAACATCTATAGTTTACCTCTGCATTGCCGTTGGTTGCATCAGCCACATGATGCCACACCAAGAAATTTTTAATATTGTTTGATTTTGATTTTGAAGTGACTTTTAAACTGGCCTTCAGTCCAATTCACCCATCCCAACCAAGATGCCCATCTAAGATCCCATTTAGGCCCATATCCCTTGACCATAATCTCTGGCAGCTCGTTCCATATACCCACCACCCTACAAGTGGAAGAAGTTGCCCCTCAGCTTCCTATTAAATCTCCCCCCTCTCACCTTAAACCTGTGCACTCTTGTTGTTTGCCCATCCCTGGGAAAAATACAGTGCATTCACCGTATCTATTCCCCTCATGATTTTACACCTCAAAAGGGGTCAGTCTCCTGCTCTCCAAGGAATAAATCCCTAGCCTCCTCTGCCTCTCCTGATAACTGGGGATATATTCACATGAAGGATTTAAGAAGGAACGGCAGATGCTGGAAAATCGAAGGTAGACAAAAGTGCTGGAGAAACTCAGCGGGTGCAGCAGCATCTATGGAGCGAAGGAAATAGGCAACGTTTCGGGCCGAAACGTTGCCTATTTCCTTCGCTCCATAGATGCTGCTGCACCCGCTGAGTTTCTCCAGTACTTTTGTCTACCATGTATTCACATGAATGCATTTTAAGACAGCCATTAACTCTTTGGTTATTTGGTAAAACATGATAAATATTCTTTTAAAGATGACCTGTCTCCTGTGACTCCACTCATTGGGAACCATCTTGATTTATAAGGGTATCTTTCTTCTCCCTGGCCATGTTTTTACACTCAATACACCTATGGACTCTCTTGGAAATTTTGTCTACCTTGTCTGCCAGATCCTTCACATGCCCTCATTGTTCTCTTGTGTACACCTACACCTGTACTCGTAGAGGGATTTGCTCGATCCCATCTGCCTGGACCTGATATATGACTCCTTTCTCCTGACCAGAGCCTCAAATTCTGTTGTCAACCACCATTCCCGAAACTGGCCAGCCTTGTACACTTTGATCACTCTTATTTTTCTCCATACCTATTCTAAACTTATAGAATTATGGTTACTGGGGCCAAAGTGCTCCCCAACTGAAACTGCAGTCACTTGTCCTAACTGATTCCCAAAGAGGAGGTCAATTATTGTGCCCTGCTAGTCGGCATTTTAGATTGATTAAGAAAGCTTTCTTGGACTTGTTTAACAAATTCAACTCCACCCAAATTCTTTACACTGTGCGTAACCCAGTTAATATTAGGGAAGTTAAAATCTCCCACTAATACTACACAGATTATTCTTAACAGCTATCTGTGATCGCTATGCACATCTGCTTAAAATTAGTACCTTCGAACTGTTTCCAAATGTGTGTCCCATTCGCCAGTTTTAATGAGTTTGTAAATTTCCATTGTGGTTGGTCATAAAATGTTTCACATTTGCTATTGTGTGTCTGTGATTCAAGCCGCCAGGCAGATGTCATTATTGTGTGCATTATCATTAATATTCCATGGCCTGCTTTTATCTACACTTTCTAAGCTTCCCAATTTTAAAACACTTTAAGATAACTCAATTCCAGCTGCCTCTTCTACATTCTCCCTTAAAATATAAAGAAACTGCATTGAATATGTATAACTTTTATGTTGAATTTTAAATGTGTATTATAAAATCTTTATGAAAAAGTGGCATCATTATCCATTCCTACTTCAAAATTTTATTCTGACAGTGGGCAGAACGGCAAATAGATTTTCTGCTTCACAGATAACAATTTGTTCAGATAGCATTTATTATCGTAGTGCTTATGCCCTCAATTTATTTTGCAGCCCATTATTTGTGACGTGGAAGATTGGCCGTGATAAACGGTTGCGAGGATGCATAGGTACATTTTCAGCCATGAACTTGCATTCAGGACTCAGGGAGTACACTCTTACCAGGTGAGTTCTGCAGAGTTTTTCTTGCATTCTTTCTGTATTATTTCGACATGAGTGTTTTCAAACGGTGCATTGGTTCAAAACTATTTTCTGCCTCGTGTTTCAAAGGAAATTCCTCAGATAGTTGATCAATTAGGTATTCCAAGTGATATTTAACTTATATATTAATATCTGGCAGGTTTCTGCCACTTGGGAATTTTTAGCCTAATTTCCTTTAGAGATACAGAGTGGAAACTGGCCCTTCGGCCCACCTAGTCTGCGCTGACCAGCGATCGCCCCGTACATTAGCACTATCCTACACACTAGGGGAAACGTACAATTTTACTGAAGCCAATTAACCCACAAATATGTACGTCTTTGGAATAGGGGAGGAAACCGGAGCACCCAGAGAAAACCCACGCGGTCACAGGGAGAACGTATAAGCTCTGTACAGACGGCACCCGTAGTCGGGATCGAACCCGGGTCTCTGACGCTGTGTGGCAGCAACTCTAGTTGTGCCACTCTGCTGCCCATAATTGGTTGGCATGAATGCAAATGGTTGTTTTTTTTTGCCAAAGGTTCTTCACAGTTGGAGTTTACTTAAGATTTTCGGTAGGACAATTATAGTACTGAAATTCTAGCTGCATTCTTTAAAAGTGCATAATTCAGTAGGTATCTTCGCGCACGAAGGAAAGGCATGTATCGAAAACGTAGTTCGGAAAGGAAGCTAATTGATCAGCCTGATTATTTATTAGCAGAAGTGTTTGATTGGTTGGATCCATCACTAAAGTGCAAACAAGACTTTAGAGGAATTTAGCTAATGTGAATGCCAAGATTATTTCCACAAGTAGGATAAAGATCAATTAGCGTGTTGAACATGCTGCTGTGTTCATGCACGATTTTTCTAATATTCATTTCTTAAGGGAATGAACAGACATCATTTCTGGTCAGGGCCCTTCAGACTGACAACTGATGAAAAAGGGTCCCAACCAGAAACGCTTGTCCATTCCCTCCACAGATGCTGCCTGACGTGTTGAGTTCCTCCAGCACTTTGTGTTTGCTCAATATTCCAGTATCTGCAGTCTATTGCCAAACCTTTCTTGGAATAAAGACAGGAAGTCGGAGTTGTTCATATTTCTTGCATGTATTTCTTACAGGGAAATGGGGAAGTACCACGGGATCTGGGGGTCCTTGATCATCAGTCATTGAAAGTAAGCTGCAGATATAGCAGGCAGTGAAGAAAGTGAATGACGTGTTGGCCTTCATAACAAGAGGAGTTGAGTATAGGAGCAAAGAGGTCCTTCTGCAGTTATATAGGGCCCTAGTGAGACCACACCTGGAGTATTGTGTGCAGTTTTGGTCCCCTAATTTGAGGAAGGACATTCTTGCTATTGAGGGAGTGCAGCGTAGGTTTACAAGGTTAATTCCCGGGATGGCGGATTGTTATATGCTGAGAGAATGGAGCGACTGGGCTTGTATACTCTGGAGTTTAGAAGGATGAGAGGGGATGCTATTGAAACATGTAAGATTATTAAGGGTTTGGACATGCTAGAGGCAGGAAACATGTTCCCGATGTTGGGGGCGTCCAGAATCAGGGGCCACAGTTTACGAATAAGGAGTAAGCCATTTAGAACGGAGACGAGGAAACACTTTTTCTCACAAAGAGTGGTGAGTCTGTGGAATTCTCTGCCTCAGAGGGCGGTGGAGGCCGGTTCTCTGGATACTTTCAAAAGAGAGCTAGATAGGGCTCTTAAAAATAGCGGAGTCAGGGGATATGGGGAGAAAGCGGGAACGGGGTACTGATTGCGGATGATCAGCCATGATCACTTTGAATGGCTGGCTCGAAGGGCCGAATGGCCTCCTCCTGCACCTATTGTCTATTGTATCCTCTTGCAACACATGTAGATTCCGTTTTTTTAATGGGGCATTGGGCAAATTGAGCTAGATTCAACCCACTACTACTGCTCTTAACTGGACAAGAATCAGAATGCCCAGCCACTTACGGGTTTTTCAACAAAGTATAGTCAGGCTTGGGTGACATACTACTGAAGCTGGCCATCGAATTGAAAAACACAGTTTTTGAAAGGTGGAGGCATTTTTCGATTTTATAGGCCTAGCAATAGTGTCTGGTGCTGGTCTGATTTGCATGGAGGTGAGGCAGATTCCTCTGGATTATCCTGTGGATTTCCAGTGTGACAAGGTTCCACCATTGCGCTGCACCTGGAGCCCATCCACAGAAGCGTACCTAGCTGGATGCAGCTGAATGCCAGCACAATTTCTTTGAGGAATTAGCTTCAGCACCAAATTGACCCCAAAGCAACCGCTTTTTTTTTAGAACATGGAGAAGAAAATTAATATATTACGAATATTTTTAGAAACGTGAAAGATGAATTTGAAAGTGGTTTTGCTTCATTAATATCCAATGTTGATTGATAGAATAGGACCGGGCACTGTAAATGGGACTAGCTTAGTTATAACCATATAACCATTACAGCACGGAAACAGGCCATCTCGGCCCTTCAAGTCCGTGCCGAACACGGTTTAAAATTTTTTTTTTATTTTTTTTATTTTTTATTTATTTATTTTAATTTTATTTTATTACTTCCCCCTAGTCCCATCTACCTGCACTAGATGTGCCGTCTTGGGTCGGCATCAGATCAGATTCAGATTCAACTTTATTGTCATTGTGCAGTGTACAGTACAGAGACAACGAAATGCAGTTAGCATCTCCCTAGAAGAGTGACATAAATATGAGCAATAAATAAATCTATTTACGTGCATACAGTCATAGTATTTTTTTTTCCTGGTGGGAGGAGTGTCCGGGGGGTGGGGGGGGGGGTGAGGGTGATTGGCAGTCACCGAGGTACAGTGTTGAGTAGTGTAACAGCCGCAGGGAAGAAGCTGTTCCTGGACCTGCTGGTCCGGCAACGGAGAGACCTGTAGCGCCTCCCGGATGGTAGGAGGGTAAACAGTCTGTGGTTGGGGTGAGAGCAGTCCTTGGCGATGCTGAGCGCCCTTCGCAGACAACGCTTGCTTTGGACAGACTCAATGGAGGGGAGTGAGGAACCGGTGATGCGTTGGGCAATTTTCACCACCCTCTGCAATGCTTTCCAGTCGGAGACAGAGCAGTTGCCATACCATACTGTGATACAGTTGGTAAGGATGCTCTCGATGGTGCAGCGGTAGAAGTTCACCAGAATCTGAGGAGACAGATGGACCTTCTTTAGTCTCCTCAGGAAGAAGAGACGCTGGTGAGCCTTCTTGACCAGAGTTGAGGTATTGTGGGTCCAAGGGAGGTCATCGGAGATGTTGACCCCCAGGAACCTGAAGCTGGAAACACGTTCCACCTCCGTCCCGCTAATGTGGATGGGGGTGTGCGTGCCGCCCCTTGACTTCCTGAAGTCTACAATGAGCTCCTTGGTCTTCTTGGAGTTAAGGGCCAGGTTGTTGTCAGCGCACCATGCTGCTAAGAGCTGGACCTCCTCCCTATAGGCCGACTCATCGTTGTTGCTGATGAGGCCAATCACCGTTGTATCATCTGCATACTTGATGATGGTGTTAGTACCATGTACAGGTGTGCAGTCGTAGGTGAGGAGGGGGCATGGATGAGTCAGGTCAAAGGGTTGGTTGCCGTGATGTATGACTGGACTATTTTATAATATTTGACCTTGTTACTGAAATATACTATTTCAACAAGATATTTGTTCCAAGTACCTAATGATGAGTTAAATCGGTTGCAGAGGTCATTAGGCATCTACTAAGGATCCATAAATTGAGATGAAAATGGAATTTCTTTGCATTGCATATTCATTGATGTATCCCAACATCATCTCTTAAGGCAATTAGTTGTTATCATTGATGTCTGGGTGTGATAGTTGCACATACATGCCAAGGATAATAAATGCTTAAAAATGGGAAAATATCCTGTTACATGATGGAATCTACATTTCTAAAGATTGTGATTAAAGTCATGTCAGAGTACTCGGTGTGCTGAAGGGCCAGATTCCATGCTGCATCTCCAAACTAAACCAAAATTAGAATGGAGACTGACTCCCTCCCTCCCCAATCTTTGCACATCCCCAATCCTTTCCACTCTTCACTTTAATTTCATGTTTCATGTATCTTGTGTTTTTATCACTGTTGGCAGATCAATTTCCCTCCTGGGATAAATAGAATTCCATCGTATTGTATCGTAATAAAATGGAACTGCAGATGCTGGTTTATACCAAAGATAGATGCAAAATGCAGGAGTAACTCAGCTGGTCAGGCAGCATCTCTGGAGAAAATGGATAGATGGTTTCTGGTTGGGGCCCTTCACAGACTGATTGGAGTAGGGAGAGTGGGGGGGAAATACGAAGGAAAAACAGGGTATATCAGGGCCCACAACTGATGACCTCGGACATGGAGGTTCCCTGATAGGCTCGAGACGGATGTGAATCCAAGAGGCATATATAGTTGCAAACTGTGGAATTAGTTAACTGATTTTTTTTGGGGGGTGGGGGGGGGGTAAGGGGGAGATGGAGGGGAAAGGGGGAGATGGAGGGGAAAGGGGGAGATGGAGGGGAAAGGGGGAGATGGAGGGGAAAGGGGGAGATGGAGGGGAAAGGGGGAGATGGAGGGGAAAGGGTTGGGAGGTGTTTCTAGAAGTTACCTAAAATGAGTGAATTGAAAGTTCACACTTGTAAGATACCCAAGCAAAACCCAAGGGTTGTAAGCTACCCAAGCAAAACTGAATTTAGGCTTTTTTTGTTTGAGACACTGGTCTGAGCTCATCATGTGTTGCATATTTCTTGTGATAAAATGGTATTGGTATGCAAATGTATGCTCTTCATATGATGCTTTTTGGTGCACAGATAGCTTGAATGGTGCATGATAGAAAAGTAAATTTCAATTTAAGAGACGTTTGGATCGACACATGGATATGGAGGGGTATTATGTGCCGGCAGATAAGAGTTGGTCTTGGCACCTTGTTTGACACCAAAGGGCCTGTTCCAGTGTCGTGGTATGTTCTAGTTGTAAGCAGAGTTTGAGCAGAATTTCGCTTCTTGATTTGCAAATATCCCAAACAGATGAACGTGACTTGAATAACCTGAAATCTTGTCCATTGTTTAGCCATGAGAAAACTTTGTGGAAGTGTATCAAAGAGAATCAGATTCTGTACCATAAGTTACAGAAAGCCTTTATTCTTGGAATGCAGATGTTTTGTGAATCACCTGGTGCTTGCTTGCATGTCAACTCGTATATACATCAATTTTTTACAATCCTTCAGTTCTGCGCTTGAAATAAATATCTCATTTTTGTAGTTGATTCGGTGCTTATGGTAATAATTTGCCAGTTTATAGCAGATCATTAAAATTAGCTTTTTAAAAAATTAAATGAGAACATTTCTTTGATCTTGGCCATTGACACTAGCTTGCTTTCCCAGTGGTATAGCAAGATTACTTTCAGTATATGTTTAAATCTGATTTCCACAAACCCCTGATGCCTCTATTTGATCAACTACTGTGAAGTTTATCTGGAAACGCCATTGAAAGAAGTTTGACTATACCTTTGGTTGGCTTCAGACAGCAGCAGTTAAAAATAAAACCCATTTTGTATGACACCCACCGTTTGAGCTGCAATCGCGAAAGCTCGTTATCATTTGGTCATCGTGCCTCTGAGGCATTTTGTTTTATTTTGCCGAATGTTATATTAGGTGTGAAGGGATGAGTGAACCAAGGAGCCATGGATGGAGCGGTCTCTGCGGAAGGCAGAGAGGGGCGGAGGAGGGATGTGACTAGCAGAGCTGCCAAGTAGTACGGATTTTCCGTATTTTGTATGGAAATGCGATAAGAATACGGATGTACCGATTCGCTTTGTAAAATACGGATTTAAAAAAAATCGGCCCAACTTCCTGTTGCTTAAAAAAAGCAAGGATATAATAAGTCATACTGTAACTAAAAATTATAGCAGATTAAATCTATTAGTATTTTCAATTTCAAGATCTGGATAATTATTTTTGTAAGCTTTGATCTGCCTGTCCCGCTACAGGTTTAAACAGCGCGCTGTCAGTTTAACGCGTGGGAATTTAAACGAACAGCTCTATGGGTTCTAATTATAGCGCTACCAGCTGGAGCGCTATTGCCTTTACACATAGTGCTAAGGGCTTTACACATAGCGCTATGGGTCACAGACTGTTTGGGGAGGGAGAAGGAGAGAGGGAGTGAGAGGGAGGGAATAAGAGAGCGAGGGAGAAAAAAGGAAGGAGGGAGGGAGGGAAACAGGATGGCGGGAGAGAGCGCGAGGGAGAGGGAGGCTTCCAAAATTGCTTCTACATCATCATCTGGTGCTAAAAGCAGGAAGCAGCCGTTCAAACAGAAGTATACAAAGAGATGGCAATGAATGCACCGTGAAGTAAGGTGCATAGAAGACATGTCAATTGGTATAAAAGTTATGCATTCTTGTACTCTTACATGGGCATGACCGCACATAAAAAAACATTTTTTCCCCCAGCAAAATGGCACCGCGTAAAAATACTGATTTCCTCAGCAAAATACTGATTTTCAGGTACTAGAATACTGAAATGCTCTGACAAGACTTGGCAGCTCTGGACTGGTAGTGGGGTCATGTTGGAGACGACCAAAATGTAGGAGGTTGATGACTTGGCCGGCGGGGTGAAAGACGAGAACCAGAGGAGCTCTATCCTTGTTGAGTCTGGGGGGGCGAGGGAGCGAGAGCAGGCTCGAGGCTCATTGTTACCTGCATTTAATATGGCACAGTTTCTTCATCTATATCCACTTGACGTGAACTGAATAGAGAAAGAAATGGTACTCTGGTATTCACTGGCTACAGTGGTTTAAAACAGACTATAGTTGTACTGCCAATTTGCTCCAAAGTTTGTCCGAGGTGCCAGGACTATAGCAATGTACCACATCTTGGGGGGTTTTCTTGGTTTCTTGGTCCTCCAAAATATTCCAAATGGAATTTAAACCGGAGGTGGTGGAGGGAGGACTTGAGCCAGAAAGGGTTTTTGGGAAGAAAGAGCTACATTAAATTTAGTTGCATCTGGTTGGGTAACTAAAGTAGGGTGGAGATTATTCCATGCTTTAATTGTGTGGGGGAAGAATGAATTGCTTGATAGCTGGAATCTCAAATTGGATCGAATGCCCTCGTCTGCTCCTAATTGGTTTGGGTTTGGTGTAGGTTTTGTAATCTATGTCGAGCTGACCATTTAACATTTTGTAAAAACAGGTCAAACGGTGAGCTTCACGTCTGTCTTGGAGAGGGCTCCACCCCAAAGAATTCAGAAGTTTGGTAACACTCGCTTTTCTCTCATAGGTGTTAGTAACAAATCGACCATATATTAGTTAGTAACAAATCACATATTGACCAGCATGCATGTTTGTGCATGTTCCTTGAGTAAGTTGATACTTGAAGGTTCAACCAGTATAATGCTGCTTTGTACAGCATTTTGAATCTAGATACATTGCTGCCTTCCACAACTGAACTCAACAATTTCAAATAACTTTCATTTTCTGGTGAGATCAGAGCTGGGAAAGTCATCCACCCATAACATTAATTGTTTTTCCCTTTCCACAAATGCAAATAATCTGCTTAGTGCTTCCAACATTCTCTCTCTATTTCAGGTTACCAGCAATTACTATCGCTGTTGTAGTTCTCAACGGGTCAGGCAGCATCTCTGCAAAACATGGATAGGTGACGTTTCGGGTTGGGGACCTTCAAGGGTCCCAACCCAAAATGTCCCCTATCCATGTTCTCCAGAAACATAGAAAAATAGGTATAGGAGTAGGCCTTTCGGCCCTTCGAGCCAGCACTGCCATTCAATATGGCTGATCATCTAAAATCAGTACCCCGTTCCTGAATTTTCCCCATATCCCATAATTCCTTTAATCCAAAGAGCTAAATCTAACTCTCTTGAAAATATCCAGTGAATTGGCCTCCACTGCCTTCTGTGGCAGAAAATTCCACAGATTCACAACTCTCTGTGTGAAGAAGTTTTTCCTCATCTTAGTCCTAAATAGCCCACCCCATATTCTTAAACTGTGACCCCTAGTTCTGGACTCCCCCAACATAAGGGACATTTTTCCTTCATCTACCGTGTCCAATCCCTTAAGAATTGTTATATGTTTCTATACATCACCTCTCATCCTTCTAATTCCAGTGAATACAAGTCCAGTCGACCCATTCTTTCATCATATGTTAGTTCCGCCACCCCGGGAATTAAACTGGGGAACATACACTGCAACCCCTCAATAGCAATAATGTCTTTCCTCAAATTAGGAGACCAAAATTGCACACAATATTCCAGGTGCGGTCTCACCCTGGTCACGTATCCAAGACACCCTGCAGCCTCGTAGCATCCTCATCGCAGCTCACACTGCCACCCAGCTTTGTGTCATCCACAAACTTGGAGATGTCACAGTTAATTCCCTCATCTAAATCGTTAATATCTATTGTAAATAACTGAGGTCCCAGCACCGAGCCTTGTGGCACCCCACCAGGCACTGCCTGCCATTCTGAAAAGGGCCTGTTAATTCCTACTCTTTGCTTCCTGTCTGCCAACCAGTTCTCTATCCATGTCAATACCCTACCCCCAATACCATGTGATCTTATTTTGCACACTAATCTCTTGTGTGGGCTTTGTCAAAGGCTTTTTGAAAGTCCAGATACACCACATCCACTGGTTCTCCCATATCCATTCTACTTGTTACATCCTCAAAAAATTCCAGAAGATTAGTCAAGCATGATTTCCCCTTAATAAATCCATGCTGACTTTGACCGATCCTGTCACTGCTTTCTAAATGCGCTGCTATAACATCTTTAACAATCAACTCAAGCATCTTCCCCACAACCCACGCGAGACTAACTGGTCTATAATTCCCTGTTTTCTCTCTCCCTCCTTTCTTGAAAAGTGGAGTTACATTGGCTACCCTCCAGTCCACTGGAAATGATCCAGAGTCGAGAGAACTTTGGAAAATGATCACCAATGCATCCACGATTCTCGGGCCACCTCCTTGAGTACTCTGGGATGCAGACCATCAGGCCCTGGGGTTTTATCTGCCTTCAGTCCCAACAGTTTAACTAATACCATTTTCTGACTAATGTGGATTCCGTTCAGTTCCTCCCTCCCACTAGATCCTCGGTCCCCTAGTATTTCTAGTATGTTTGTGTCTTCCTTAGTGAAGACAGAACCAATATACTTGTTTAACTGTTCTGCCATTTCCTTGTTTCCCGTTATAAATTCACCTGTCTCTGATTGCAAGGGACCTACATTTGTCTTCAATTCTGCATGGCTCGAAATTAACGGTTGCCCGGTTGCCAATGGCCACCTATAGTCACGCCGGGCAACCCAAAAGCCGTGTCATTTTGCCCGGCTTGGTTCCCCTCTCTATCTCTCTCTCTCTCTCTCTCTCTCTGTCACTCTCCGTCTCCGCCCACCATCCATGTCCGGACCGCCGTGTCTCCGCTCTCCGGCCGCTACTCATCCGCCAGCACGGCCGGCGCACTGCCACGGCCAGCACATCCTCGGCTCCCCTGCACATGCGCACTTACACGGCCAGCACATCCTCGGCTCCCCTGCACATGCACACTGCCACGGCCAGCACATCCTCGGCTCCCCTGCACATGCACACTGCCACGGCCAGCACATCCTCGGCTCCCCTGCACATGCGCACTACCACGGCCTGCACATCCTCTGCCTGCACATGCACACTGCCATGGCCAGCACATCATCGGCCGCCCTGCACATGCGCACTGCCACGGTCACTGGTTGGCGCTGGGCACTTTCTACCTCCCTTTGCATTGTGGGTGATCTGGCCGCCATTGCTGTCCGGTCGCCGCCTTGCCGCGACCGCTGAAACCCAACGCAGAATCACTCCCTGGAGCTGGAGTAACCCCCCCCCCCCACACTCCTAAACAATTACTGTAGCCTCACATATTACTGTTAATCTGATGCTGTGGAATCAAATTCATTAGTCTGATTGAAGCTCCTTATTATCTGATTATCTCCTTATCAATATTATCTGATGGCACAGCACTTTGTGACAGAGATTTTAAAACTTCAACAAGGAAAGTGTATAGTTTCATCAATGTTTGTCACCCTGTCAAGAGATTTATATTGTGCGGGTTCAATGGGAGTCATTAAACGAAGGTCTTTATTCGCAGCCTGCACTGTCATTTTTTGGGTGCTAAATTTGCTCTTTCATACATCAATTAGTAATTTAAATAGTGTTGAGTGACAATTGGCCAAACAGCTTGCGTCACGGGGTGTAATAATTCGGCCAATGTTTTTCATCAAAATCGTTCCTGTTGAGTGAGATGGATTTCCTGTCAATTGCACATGCATTTTTGTTTTCAAGTGTGCTTATCATTTCCCAATTATGATGCTTTAAAACAGGCTATCAATTCAACTGCTCTAGTACCGTGTGGAATTACTAGTGGTATTTGACAAAAGTCTCTAACTGGCATTGAAGTAACAATGCCAATTAATTTATTGTGTAGGAAGGAACTGCTTAAATGGAGATAGACACAAAAAGCTGGAGTAACTCAGTGGAATAGGCAGCATCTCCGAAACGTCACCCATTCCTTCTCTCCAGAGATGCTGCCTGAGTTACTCCAGCTTTTTGTGCCCATCTCCAAATTAAATTTTATTATTGTGTTTAAGATCTTTCAACGTTTGATCTATTGCTTCAATAGCTGCCTTGTGAGCCTTTGTTTTTTTTAATCCCAGACAATAAGTTGTACTTTACAGCTCCCTGACCAATTTGACAGATCAAGAGTCTCTCCATTTGTCAAATTTTTAGGGTGTTTTAAAGCTGAATATGCACCCCCCCACATGGAAAGTGTTGAAGCAATGCCCGATGATGCCACTGCCAGGGGGGCCGTTTTGTCTTTGAATTTTAACCTAAAGTAAATTAACAAGGGAACGTTTTTCCATTTCCACCAGAAGCATCCAATAAAATATTTTTCATTGGTCGTTGGGAACGATCTCTCTAATATTTCTTCCGGTCTATTACTGTCTTGGCTCTTTCTCTCGGATATATTTGTAGAACTGGTTTAAATCAAAGTTAATCTTCTGCAGAAACTTGAAGTACAATATTTCAATTTTCTTTGTGCTTCAAGTAGATCAGAAGAACACGCATCAATTTTCAACGGGGGGGGGGAATTAAAATTGGATCTCCATTGGACTACAGATGGCCTCCTATGATGAGAAGGAAAATTGGAAGTGTAGTGCTCATCCTTATGCTAAACATGACTTGCATGCAGAATTTTAGGTTTCTAGGTTGTTTCATTGCCAAGCTATGCATTGAAAGCACACATCATTCTGACGAAGGAGCCTGAGCTAAAATGTTGTCTCTCCGTTCCCTCGACAGATGCTGCCTGGTCGCTTTTCATAAGTTCTAGGAACAGAATTAGGCCATTTAAGCCCATCTCTGCCATTCAATCATGGCTGATCTATCTTTCCTTCTCAACCCCATTCTCCTGCCTGCTCCCCATAATCCCTGACACCCTTACCAATCAAGGCAATAGACAATAGGTGCAGGAGTAGGCCATTTGGCCCTTCGAGCCAGCACCGCCATTCACTGTGATCATGGCTGATCATCCCCAATCAGTACCCCGTTCCTGCCTTCTCCCCATATCCCCTGACTCTGCTATCTTTAAGAGCCCTATCTAGCTCTCTCTTGAAAGTATCCAGAGAACCGGCCTCCACCGCCCTCTGAGGCAGAGAATTCCACAGACTCACAACTCTCTGTGTGAAAAAAAGTGTTTCCTCATCTCCGTTCTAAATGGCTTACCCCTTATTCTTAAAATCTGTCAATCTCCACTGTTAAAATATCCATTAACTCCACAGATTCACCTCCCTCTGACTAAAGAAATTCCTCCTCATGTCCTTTCTAAAGACACATCCTTTTATTCTGAGGCTATAGCCTCTGATCCTAGACTCTCCCACTAGTGGAAACATCCTCTCCACGTTCACTCTATCCAGGCCTTTCACTATTCGGTAAATTTCAATTAAGTACCCGCTCATCCTTCTAAACTCCAGCGAGTACAGGACCAGAGCCATCAAAGTCTCATCATATGTTAACCCACTCATTCCTGTGATCATTCTCGTAAACCTCCTCTGGACCCTCTCCAACACCAGCACATCAGTGATCACAATACCACTAGTTTCAATATAATTATGGAGAAGGTCAGAACTGGAGCAAGGGTTGAGATTTTTGATTGGAGAAAGGCTAACTTTGAGGAGATGCGAAAGGAGTTAAATAAATGAATTGGGACATTTTGTTTTATGGGAGGATATAGAAGAGAAATGGAGGACATTTAAAGATGACATTTTAAGAGTACAGAATCTTTATGTCCCTGTTCGGTTGAAAGGAAATAGTAATAATTGGAAAGAGCCATGGTTTTCAAGGAAAATTGGACACTTGGTTTGGAAAAAAAGAGAGATCTACAATAATTATAGGCAGCATGGAGTAAATGAGGTGCTTGAGGAGTATAAAGAATGTTAAAAGAATCTTAAGAAAGAAATTAGAAAAGCTAAAAGAAGATATGAGGTTGCTTTGGCAAGTAAGGTGAAAGTAAATCCAAAGGGTTTCTATAGCTATATTAATAGCAAAAGGATAACGAGGGATAAAATCGGTCCATTAGAGAGTCAGAGTGGATAGCTATCTGCAGAGCCAAAAGAGATGGGGGAGATATTGAACAATTTCTTTTCGGTATTCACCAAGGAGAAGGATCTTGAATTATGTAAGGTAAGGGAAACAAGTAGAGTAGCTATGGAAACTATGAGATTCAAAGAAGAGGAAGTACTGACACTTTTGAAAAATATAAAAGTGGATAAGTCTCCAGGTCCTGACAGGATATTCCCGAGGACATTGAGGGAAGTTAGTGTAGAAATAGCAGGGGCTATGACAGAAATATTTCAAATGTCATTAGAAACGGGAATGGTGCTGGAGGATTGGCGTACTGCGCATGTTGTTCCATTGTTTAAAAAGGGTTCTAAGAGTAAACCTAGCAATTAAAGACCTGTTAGATTGACGTCAGTGGTGGGCAAATTAATGGAAAGGATACTTAGAAATAATATATATAAGCATCTGGATAAATAGGATCTGATTAGGAACAGTCAACATGGATTTGTGCCTGGAAGGTCATGTTTCACTAATCTTCTTGAATTTTTTGAAGAGATTACTAGGGAAATTGATGAGGGTAAAGTGGTGGATGTTGTCTATATGGACTTCAGTAAGGCATTTGACAAGGTTCCACATGGAAGGTTGGTTAAGAAGGTTCAATTGTTGGGTATTAATGGTGGAGTAGCAAGATAAATTCAACAGTGGCTGAATGGGAGATGCCAGAGAGTAATGGTGGATGGCTGTTTGTCAGGTTGGAGGCCGGTGACTAGTGGGGTGCCTCAGGGATCTGTTGGGTCCACTGTTTGTCATATACATCAATGATCTGGATGATGGTGTGGAAAATTGTATTAGTAAGTATGCAGATGATACTAAGATAGGTGGTATTGTGGATAATGAAGTAGATTTTCAAAGTCTACAGAGAGATTTAGGCCATTTGGAAGAGTGGGCTGAAAGATGGCAGATGGAGTTTAATGTTGATAAGTGTGAGGTGCTACATCTTGGCAGGACAAATCAAAATAGGACGTACATGGTAAATGGTAGTGAATTGAGGAATGCAGTTGAACAGAGGGATCTAAGAATAACTGTGCATAGTTCCCTGAAGGTGGAATCTCATGTAGATAGGGTGGTAAAGAAAGCTTTTGGTGTGCTGGCCTTTATAGAAACATAGAAACATAGAAAATAGGTGCAGGAGTAGGCCATTCGGCCCTTCGAGCCTGCACCGCCATTCAATATGATCATGGCTGATCATCCAACTCAGTATCCTGTACCTGCTTTCTCTCCATACCCCCTGATCCCTTTAGCCACAAGGGCCACATCTAACTCCCTCTTAAATATAGCCAATGAACTGGCCTCAACTACATTCTGGGCAGAGAATTCCAGAGATTCACCACTCTCTGTGTAAAAAATGTTTTTCTCATCTCAGTCCTAAAAGATTTCCCCTTTATCCTTAAACTGTGACCCTTGTTCTGGACTTCCCCAACATCGGGAACAATCTTCCTGCATCTAGCCTGTCCAACCCCTTAAGAATTTTGTAAGTTTCTATAAGATCCCCCCTCAATCTTCTAAATTCTAGCGAGTACAAGCCGAGTCTATCCAGTCTTTCTTCATATGAAAGTCCTGACATCCCAGGAATCAGTCTGGTGAACCTATAAATCAGAGCATTGAGTATAGAAGTTGGGATGTAATGTTAAAATTGTACACGGCATTGGTGAGGCCAATTCTGGAGTATGGTGTACAATTTTGGTCGCCAAATTATAGGAAAGATGTCAACAAAATAGAGAGAGTACAGAAGAGATTTACTAGAATGTTGCCTGGGTTTCAGCAACTAAGTTACAGAGAAAGGTTGAACAAGTTAGGTCTTTATTCTTTGGAGTGCAGAAGGTTAAGGGGGACTTGATAGAGGTCTTTAAAATGATGAGAGGGATAGACTGAGTTGACGTGGATAAGCTTTTTCCATTGAGAGTAGGAAGATTCAAACAAGAGGACATGATTTGAGAATTAAGGGACAGAAGTTTAGGCGTAACATGAGGGGGAACTTCTTTACTCAGAGAGTGGTAGCTGTGTGGAATGAGCTTCCAGTGGAAGTGGTGGAGGCAGGTTCGATTTTATCATTTAAAAATAAATTGGATGGGTATATGGACGGGAAAGGAATGGAGGGTTATGGTCTGAGTGCAGTAGATGGGACTAGGTGAGAATAAGTGTTCGGCACGGACTAGAAGGGCCGAGATGGCCTGTTTCCGTGCTGTAATTGTTATATGGTTATATGGTTATATCATTCTTCTGATATGAGGCCCAAAACTTCTCACAGTACTCCAAATGTGGTCGGACCAGTGCCTTATAAAGCCTCAACATTACATCACTGTTTTGTATTTTAGCCCTCTCAAAATAAATGATAGCGTTGTATTTGACTTCCTTATTACCGAGTTGGTTCAAGGTTCTAGCCTCTGCAGTTGCTCGTGGCTCCACATCAATCTTATGCTCTGCAATATCCTTTTATTTTCGACAAGGCGATGGCTGTCATTTTGTACGAAGACAAAGAGCCCCAATTTTAAAATAGCCAACTCGAAGGAAATCTCTGCAATGTATTTCAAAAAACATCTGCAGTGTATCTTGTATAAAATGCAACGTAGCCATCCAGCAATGGGCCCTGACAATATATCCCAAACTTGCAACCGTGGCCATAAAGGAGAATCGAGACACCAAGCGAACTAACACTGCAGTTTCTCATCCAGCTCTCGCACCACCTTCAGCAAGGTGAAGATGTAGGTTATTGACTTGAGCAAACGTGGTGGAGTACTCGGTTCGGTGATACCAAAGTGAAGGTGGTCGAGAACATCAAGTTCCAAGGCATAAATTTCACCAACAATTTATTATGGACCAACCACACTGAAGCCACAGCCAAGAAAACGCACCAGTGCCTCTACTTCCTCAGATGACTAAGGTTGAGTCAGAGATTGGTTAGGCAACATTTCTTGCCCAAGACGGCAAGAAATTGCAGGGAGTTGTGGATGTAGCCCGGCCATCACACAACCCAGCCTCCTACCACAGTGCACCCCCTCCACCCCCACCTCCATACCCCTCAACTCCATCTATATTTTCGAGAAAGCAGCCAAAATAATCAAAGACCATTTTCAACTTGGTCATTCCCTCTTCCCTCTCCTGTAAAATCCAGAACATTGCCAAAGCTCGAAAGCACATGCCACCAGATTCAAGAACAGCTGCTTCGCTGCTGTCATCAGACTACTGAAGGTCACAAGAGTCTGAAATACACAACGTAAAGCGTAGTCCTAATCTCCCAAGCTACCTCATTGTGGACCTTGCACTTTTTTTCTCATCTGCACTTTCTCTAACTGTAATGTAATAAACTAACACTATATTCACACAGGTATTTTTCTCTTTGCATTATGTGCTGTACTTACTTAATGCTTGACTGTACTCAGAATGATTTGACTGGATAACAAGAAGTTTTTCACTATGCTACATACACATGGCAATAATAAACCTGTATCTTTATTTAAATATGCCACTGTTCTTTCATTGTCACTCAGTCTATATCCTGTGTAATGTAAACATGCTATCCAATTCCAATGTGGAAGTACCTTCATCAGAAGGAATGGTTTGGTTCAGTGTTTTATCAATAAATTCTCCAAAATAATTGGAGATGGGCAGTAAATGTCCATATTAGCCATGATCATATTGAATGGCTCGAAGGGCCAAATGGCCTACTCCTGCACCTATTGTCTATTGCCTATCATAGAAAATTCTTATAGCTCTTTAAAATATATATATTTCTTCAAGGAGTTTCTTCCTAACCAAGAACTTCCATGAATATTATTTGTGCTTTTACAATTATAGTAAATGCTGTTGACATTGAATGTCTCTATTTCTAAAGTATTGGGACCATGCTGAGGTCATGAAATGTATTATAGGAACAAGGGTCTTTTTACTGTCATGTCAGCATTTTGATACAATGGATGTGGCTTTACTCGGGTGACAGTTCTGGTCTGGGACTGCATTTCTCGCCTCTTGTCACCAGGCAGTGCATCTGCAGTTGCAAATTCCCTTCCCAACAAAAGGAAAGGATTGACTTAACCAAAGGAACAAAAGATTGCATAGGTTAGAAGCTTTCCAAGATTTAAAAAAAAATAACTTTGAATTACTAAAATAGGGAAGGTGAAAGGGTGCATACGGTTTATTGCATCCTTCAAATCACTACATGAAATCTTACTCCTTTAATGTTTCAAACTTTAAACTTTTTTTTGCTGCTCTTTAAAATGGGTCAATGTTTATGTAGTTTCTCTTTTATTCTTTAGATGCAAAGGGGTTTCATGTGTACTTAAAAATTAACATTAAAGTTGCAAACGCTGCAAAATCAGCGCTGGAAACACCCAGCAGGTCAGGCCGCATCTGTGAAGAGAGAAACAGTTAATGTTTCGGGTCAAAGACGCTTCATCAGAACCGAGAAAGGGCAAATAAGTTTGTTCCTTTTTGGAGAAGGATGGGTAGGACAGGAGGAATATCTATCTGCAAAGAGGTGAGGCTAAGGTTGGCACGGTGATAAGCTATTGATAGATTTATGAAGGCAGTCAGAGAATACAAAGGGGCCATGCATAAGCTGCTGGTCTGAACTATAGGCCAGCACTTTGTCTGAAATACTCAGCTCTTTAAAAATGAGAACCACTTCCATCAGAGATCTTGTGAGCATTGGGAATATCTGCTTTGAATACAAAGGGGCCATGCATAAGCTGCTGGTCTGAACTATAGGCCAGCAGATTGGGCAGTGAGTGCAGAGGATAAAACATGTTACAAATGAATAACATTATAAAATGGCCAGTTCTGATACAAGCAAAGAAAATAAGTGAACTGTAATTGTTAAATTTCTGTGGAATAATTGCATGCTCCAGCATTCTGCATTTGTAGAAAATAAAATCTCTTAAGTAGCAATGTTACAAAATTTTGAGATTTTAAAAATAAAGTCTGCAATTTATCCCATCAGATAAAGCATAAAAAGAAGTTTAATTTGACACTTAATTCACTTTCATATCTTCAGTATTAAAAAAGTTATGGCCATTATCATACTCAGAAATTAGCATCTAGTTCCCTATTGCTTTTCCATTGACTTAACACAAAAGCTGTGATCGAGGACAGTTAAAAGCCCATAACTTTCTTAAAAATTATGGTAACTGAAAGAAATTTTCAGGTATTATAGATTGAAGCATTCTGAAACAAATATGAAACAATCTTACTTCGAAGACATGAAAGTAAAGCATATAATTAGTTAGTTACCTAATTGTAGCTAATTACAAAATTCAATTACTAGATCTAAACATCTATCAATTTCTTAAGAATAGATTAACATTTTTAAATAGCCTAAGTGTTCAAATAACATTCACACAATAATTCACAATATAACATAATTTTTAAATCTAATTTTCATGAATTTACAGGCCAAATGGAAGGAATTGAATGTTTAATACCTGTAAATTAATGGGGATTTAATTCATCTTGCGAGTGAGGATTACTGGAACGCGATCTTTTGGAACGTTCATTTGCGGTGAATTTAACCCCGTATTGGCATGAAAAATACTGCCGTTAATTCGGGGAATAAAATCACCGTGTCGCATGAAAAAATGTGAATTAAAGGCTTCTTAAGAAGCACTTTTATACATTTAAAGAAAGCACTTTCGTTTACCTGTCCATTGTGTGAAATCCGTCCCCGTTATCGGCGTTGACGCTTCAGGAGCTGCTTTTAAAATGACTAGCGCTGACATTGACGATTTAATAAAAATAAAAAATTCACAAAACGCTGGTAGGAACGATTTTGTCAGCCAAGGTTTGTACCCCAACAAAATATTTCCAGGACAAGGGAGGAGAAACCGCGTTTTAACCCGCCCCCCCCCTTAAAGGCGCCAAAATCGCGCACACGGCCAGTGGCAGAATTACAGCGCGACTGAAGGTAAGTTTTGTAACATACCTATCTTAAGCCTCTCCCTTAGTCTCTATTCGACCATTTCACACCACCCTGTTGCTATCTGCTCCACACTAAAGTAAATGGTCATTCCCCATCCATTGTAGCTTAATCCTTAACTTCAAAACAGCGTTAAAATATTTGTGGATACAAGAAATGCAACCTACCATTGTTCTCCAGAGAGGCTGCATGGTGCAGCAGCGGTAGAGGTGTTGCCTTACAGCGCCAGAGACCCGAGTTCCATGCTGACTACTGGTGCTGTCTGTGTGGATTTGTACGTTCCCCCTGTGACCTGCGTGGCTTTATTCCGGGTGCTCCTGTTTCCTCCCACACTCCAAAGACAGACAGGTTTGTAGGTTAATTGGCTTAGTAAAATTGTAAATTGTCCCTAGTGTGTGTAGGATCGTGCTAGTGTGCGGGGATCGCAAGTCTGCGCAGACTCGGTGGGCCGAAGGGCCGGTTTTCACGCTGAATCCCTAAACTAAACTAAAAAGATGCTGGTTGACCCGCTGAGTTCTCCAGCACTTTGTCTGAAATACTCAGCTCTTTAAAAATGAGAACCACTTCCATCAGAGATCTTGTGAGCATTGGGAATATCTGCTTTGAACTACTACAATTTTCTTTCCCATTAAATTATAATGTCTTAAGTGCGAGGAAACCTGCTTTTTAATATAGCTTGTCATAGAAACATAGAAAAACATCGAAACATAGAAAAATAGGTGCAGGAGTAGGCCCTTCGAGCCAGCACCACCATTCAATGTGATCATCTAAAATCAGTACCCCGTTCCTGCCTTTTCCCCCATATCCCTTGATTCCTTTAGACCTAAGAGCTAAATCTAATGGGCTTGTCCTACTTGGGCGACTTTTTAGGCGAGTGCAGGAGACACTGCACTTGCCACATGTTTGTTGGTGGTCTCTGGTGAGTCTCCTTCATGGTCGCGAGGAGTTTCCGCATTCTGGGAACTAGTCACGACCTCAGTATGGTCGCCGCAAATTTTTCAACATGTTGAAAAATTTTCTGCATCCAAAAATTGGTAGCCATGGAGAAAATCGATAATCCTGTTGTTAAACTGAGTTCTTTTGTCAATCTATAGTCAACTTGACTGAAACGCTTGTAGCTGTTGAAATCGATTCTTTATTCAGCTAAGACTAGTCTCTGAACCTTCCAACACAGAGCTGATGCTCTGGGGCGGGTCCAGAGAAGAGTAACTGATAGAACTCATGGCATTTATATAGGTATTAGAAATTTCAGATACAGAGGGTATGACAAGCTAGGAACCAATCATCTGAGTCCTTCTGGTGATTTACAACATCAGTCACATGATCCCCCCTTCCCTGGCCTCATTTTACAACCTTCGTTTGCCTGTGGTATAACTTTGTTTAGAATTATTTTATTTCAACACAGCAAAACCCCTAGTAGGCTCAATTATCAAAGACCACTCCTCAAAATATAAGATACATAAGTAATACAATGATCACACAAGTCATACACACATTCCATACCAAGAAGAAAGATATTTCTATAAATCTAAACAAAGTCTAATGTTTACAGTCCTACTAAGACACAATACATTTCATAAATTGCTGCACCCGCTGAGTTTCTCCAGCATTTTTGTGTACCTTCAATACATTCCATAAATTGTTTCACTACAATTTTACACAGTTTAAAATACTATTACCTATATATTAAAACATTGATTATATGAGTTCGCCGAATTACAGTTTCTAAGTTCAAAACCCACACACACCTCCCAACCAAGCATACATGGGTCGTAAATCTGTGAACTTAATTAATAAGTGTTTGGTGCCAGGATACAACTTCATTCTAATTTGCAGCCCCTTTCCTGCTACCTGGAAGCTGGATTTCACAACTCAGACCATTACATCAGAATTACATCTGCTTCTTCGACTTTCTATAAACATAGGAAGGTCACATATCCATCAATCTGATTCTCTTCCTCTCCAAGCATCCATCCCTTATCTTAACCGCATTATAATTTAACATAGCCAAACCTAACTACAGTCTATATTTCAGCCTTGAAGTCTGTCTCGATCTCAGCATAACCGGCCATAACTTCATCTTTATGTCACATCAGAGCTCAAAATGTGCCATAGAGAAAGAGCAGATGACCTCTGGCCTAAGAAGAGGCCCCATCCAGTAATCCATTCTTCACAAAATCGTATCAAATACAATTTCCTCCAGTGATATAATTGCCTCAAAGCAATAAACTAAGCTATGCAGGTTCAGATTAGCGTTTCTATGTTTTGATTCATCCATTCCCTGTGTGTGTGTTTCCTTGTACTTTATTTCTTTAGGAGACATATGTTTCTGAAAACCTTAAGCTTTTCTTTTGCAAATTACCAAGCTTATATAAAAGTCACTATCCGAGCGGTTCCATTATATAATATTTCCTCACTAGTGATAGGTGCAGTTGTAGTGGGGTCGCCATGTAGTTATAGGTAGTTTTAGTTAATCGCCCTTGCTGACCGGTCATCTTCATTGGCTCATTGGGGGGAAAAAATGTAAGCACGAGTTTTCAGAACCAAGGAAAACCGACCGGTAATGTTAAATGCCCGCCGAACTTCACAGCTGTGTATCTCTGGCTTATTAAAAGTTGTGTGGCTTCTTAAAAATGTCTCCACTCCTTCTCCCCCCTTCCCTCCCCCCTCTTTTAAAGGGCTTACCGAACACTGTGCTAGCCATCTTAACCTTCCTGTTCATCGCGGCGTGTGTCTGTATCACCTTGGCTTTGCACCATGTGAATTTCGGACAGTGCTCCCCCGTTTGCCCTGGCCCCTGCCTTTGCGATGTGTTTGTGTGTGTGTGTGTGTGTATGTGTGTGTTTGTTTGTTCCACTCCGACAGTCGCCGTTCCAGTTCCGGTTTTATCAGGCGACTGCCGGCAACTTGACATTCGCCGGCAGTCCGCTGAAAAATCGCTCGTGGGACAGGCCCACAACTCTCTCTTGAAAGCATCCAGTGAATTGGCCTACACTGCCTTCTGTGGCAGAGAATTTCACAGATTCACAACTCTGGGTGAAGAAGTTTTTCCTCATCTCAGTCCTAAATGGCCTACCCCTTATTCTTCAACTGTGACTCCCCCAACATCGGGAACATTTCTCCTGCATCTAGCCTGTCCAATCCTTTAAGATTTTTATATGTTTCTATAAGATACCCATTCAGATAATGTGTAAGAAGGAACTGCAGATGCTGGTTTAAACCGAAGATAGACACAAAAAGCTGGAGTAGCTCAGTGGATCAGGCAGCATCTCTGGAGAGAAGGAATGGGTGACGTTTCGGGTCGAGACCCTTCTTCAGACTGATTACGGATAAGGGAAACGAGAGATATAGACCAAAGATCATAGATAGATATGCAAGATAGTCCACTCATCGAAAAAGCCATAGTAGGTCATGGGTAGTCCTCAGCACCATTTCCATAACCGGCTTCCGTCTCAGCTCCAATCTTTGATCTTTGGTCATGGCGTCCGCTCTATGATCTTTGGAGTGGACTATCTTGCTCCGCTGTATGATCTTTGGTTTTCACGGAAGATAGACATAAAAGTTGGAGTTCGGGCCAGGCAGCATCTCTGGAGAGAATGAATGCGTGACGTTTCGGGTCGAGACCCTTCTCACCCAGGTGTTAGATAAAGTTCATTATTTTTCTTTTGATTATCTGAGTATGAAAATGGCCATAAGTTTTTTAATACTGAAGATATGAAAGTGAATTAGGTGTCAAATTAAACTTCTTTTTATGCTTTATCTGGTGGGATAAATTGCAGACTTTATTTTTAAAATCTCAAAATTTTGTAACATTGCTAGTATGTCACGGGAAAGGGACTTTCAGTCTGAAGAAGGGTCTCGACCCGAAACGTCACCCATTCCTTCTCTCCACAGATGCTGCCTGTCCAGCTGAGTTACTCCAGCATTCTGTGTCTATCTTCAGTTTAAACCAGCCTGTGCAGTTCCTTCCTAAGCATTGCCCTCTGCTTCATGGCATTTTTAATGTTCGAATTGCAGATAATGCAGGCCATTGAAATATTGCACTGATGGGTAAGGGGGGATGATAGTTGAAGAATTGGTATGTCCTATTACGTGATGCTCAAAAAAAACAACATTTGTTTCTCTTTTTTTCTCTTTCTCTTTTCTTTTCTTGGGGCCTATTTCTTAACTCTTTTTCTTTTTGTTTTTAATTTCGCTCTTATAGGGTCTTCGTCCTTTTTTGTTGTTACATTTTCTACACTTTTCTACACTTGCACTTTTTCCTTCACTTTCTTCTCTCTTTCAATCTTTTCTTTCTCTAGTGTAAAAAAATAAATAAAGGGAGTACATTAATTGTAAGAAGATATAAATGACGAGTATTAATGTATGTGGTTGTAATGTAATGTACTTCTAATAAATAAAAATTTAAAAAAAAAAAAAAAAAAAAAAAATATTGCACTGACAGCAAGCAAACATTTGCTAAAATTAATTCCATCCTGGGCTCCAAGCCAAAGCTCTCATCCGTCCTCCTCAAAAAAGACAATGGTTGCATGCTCCGATTCCATTCTAAGTTAGTATTTCAGAAACTTTTCAATACCATACCAAATCATTCCCTTGATAGTTTTCCTCATTTCTATTTTCAAATAAAGAAACCAACCCGACCGAACTCCGCTCTATGATCTTTGCTGATTACACATTCCACGGAAGTCGGATCGTGTTTGCTAAAATGGCGGACGTCCCTCCCTGTTCCGTACTACACGTTAGTCCATTGGATTTTGCAGGAGTGGACCATCTTGCTCGGCTCTATGATTTTTGATATAGACGGTGATGTGGACAATGAATGAAAGATATGCAAAAAAGTAACGATGATAAAGGAAACAGGCCATTGTAAGCTGTTTTTAGGGTTGAAAATGAGAAGCTAATGCGACTTGGGTGGGGGAGGGATAGAGACAGAGGGAATGCCGGGGCTACTTGAAGTGAGAGAAATCAATATTCATACCACTGGGCTCGTAAGCTGCCCAAGCGAAATATGAGGCGCTGTTCCTCCAATTTGCCTTTAGCCTCACTCTGGCAATGAAGGAGACCGAGGACAGAAAGGTCAGTGTAGGAATGGGAAGGAGAATTAAAGTGTCCAGCAACCGGGAGATCAGGTTGGTTCAGGCGGGCCGAGCGAAGGTTTTCTGCAAAACAATCGCCCAGTGTGGTCTTGTCGATGAACGAGAGTCCACATCTTGAAAAACGGATACAGTAGATGAGGTTGGAGGAGGTGCAAATGAACCTCTGCTTAACCTGACAGGACTGTCGGGGTCCCTGGACAGAGTCGAGGGAGGAGGTACTGAGACAGGTGTTGCAACTTCTGCGGTTGCAGGGGAAGGTACCTGGGGAGGATGTGATTTGGGTGGGAAGGGATGAGTTAACCAGGGAGTCGTGGAGGGAACGGTCTCTGCGGGAGGCGGAAAGGGGTGGAGATGGGAAAGTGGCTAGTGGTGAGATCCCGTTGGAGGGTGGCGGAAATTTCGGAGGATTATGTGTTGCATGCGACGGCTGATGGGGTGGAAGCTAACGACTAAGGGGACTCTGTCTGTTGCGACTATGGGGAGGGGGAGCAAGGGAGGAGCTGCGGGATACCGAGGAGGGCCTCATCTATGATGGAAGAAGGGAACCCCTGTTCCCTAAATGGGGACATCTTGGATGTTCCAGTATGGAACACTTCATCTTGGGTGCAGGTGTGGCGTAGACTGAGGAATTGGGAACAGGGGATAGATTCTTTGCAGGCAGCAACTACTCGCATCAATAGACACATTTTCCCATCTCCACCGCTTTCCACCTTCCGCAGAGACCGTTCCCTCCGCAACTCCCTGGTTAACTCATCCCTTCCCACCCAAACCACCCCCTCCTCAGGTACCTACCCCTGCAACCGCAGAAGAAGCAACACCTGTCGCGATACCTAAATAAGGTTGAATAATCAATTCATAAATTCGTGTCATAGGAGCAGAATTAGGACCTTCGGCCCATCACGTCTACTCTGCCATTCAATCGTGGCTGATCTCTCTTGCCCATCTCAACCCCATTCTACCGCTTTCTCCCCATAACCTTTGACACCTTAAGTCATTTAAAAGTTATTCAATTTCTTTAGCTAATTGGAGCTGCGTAAGAGGTTTGCCGGAGTATCGACATTTGGCAAATAGGGGTGGCACAGTAGCACAGCTGATAGAGCTGCTGCCTCACCGCGCCAGAGACCTGGGTTTCATTCCTGACCTCCGGCACGGTCTGTGTGGAGTCTGCACGTTTTCCCTGTAACCGCGTGGGTTTCCACTGGGTGTTCCGGTTTCCTCCCACATCCCAAAGACGTGTGGATTTGGAAATGAATTGGACTCTAAAATTGCAACTAACGTGCAAGCAGTGGGATAACATAGAACTAGTGTGAACGGGTGATCGATGTTTCAGCGTGGTCTTGGTGGGCTGAAGGAGGGCCTGTTTCTGTATCTGAACTAAATCTCAGTTAAAAAAATATTACAAATTATTTATCTTTAAACTAAATAAAATATTTTTAAATGCCTTGAGCATATTGGTGGCTCACATGTTGATGAGCCATCAGTCAGTAGTGTTGTTCAAAGTGAATAAGACTGTACTCCCGTGTTTAGTATCACACCAAAGCAGTTTTCACTGATGCATTGTTTAATGCTGGTTTTGATATTTGTCGTGTCATGCTGACTCGATTTATAACGAACAGCTATAAAAGTGATCATTTCCAGTTCCGGTTTGAAAACACTATGAAGAACAAGGCACAAGGGGCGGGAATGTTGGTAACCTTTGAATTGGATGTAATGGAAAACTTTTATAAAGGTCGAACCTAATTGAAATCATACTATGATTCATGTGTTATTGATAGGATTTACAGAAAATGAAAACCCTAAGCTATTTTTCTTTATTTGTTCTCTACTTGCAATATGAACAGGCTCTGCATCTGATTCTTGTACAACAATAAGCACTTGTTTTGCTTTGCCTCTGTTGTTTAAAACTTGGGCTTAATTCTAGCGTAATAAATCATTTTTCATTGCAGCATATCTTGGACCTTTAGCTGAAAAATATTGATGTGATTCTGCAGTCTGATCATTAAGTAGGTTTTCAACTTGACTTTCATTTTTTTCCAACTAATTGCAGAAAATATCTTCAGCTTGTACATTTGAGATGTATACTAAATGTTTTATTCATGTGTTCCCACTTAACATGTGCTTTTTGTAAAATTGAATTACTATTTTAAATTTCTGAAGAGAGCCAACTGTTTGGAGGGCTGTCAAGCAAGTCACTTGAGTCATTAAAAAAACATTTTCCACCATAATGACTAAAGTATTTTGCACTTTTAAAGATAGGTTCTAGTTACCATTTTGTTTTCCTATTGGATGTGCTTTAAGGGCCTGTCCCACTTACGCGATTTGTTTTCGGCGACTTGCCGGCACCCGCCATACTCACAGCAGTTTGTCAAACATTTTCAACATGTTGAAAATCCAGCGGCGGTGACGCCTGTATTTTCGTGAGTAGTCGCCCAACGAGTCGTACCTTTTTCTGGTTGCCGCTGGATTTTCAACACGTTTTCGGCAACCTGCTAGCGACTATGACGGGTGCCGGCAAGTCGCCGAAAAAAATCGCGAGAGTGGGACAGGCCCTTTAGCAATTTGGTGGCGAAACCAGTCCTATTCAAGACGAGTTTAAATCTGATGGAAAAGAGCAGCTGCACACTTATTTTACTTTTTTCCTTTCTTCTCCCCACCCCCTATCAGTCTGAAGAAGGGTTTCGGCCCGAAACGTTACCTATTTCCTTCGCTCCATAGATGCTGCTGCACCCGCTGAGTTTCTCCAGCATTTTTGTGTACCTTCCACTTATTTTACTTAGCTGGTAATGATAAAAATAACTAGTTTCACTGAATTGGTGACATTGGTGCACATGAATAGCAACTAATGCTAAATACAGTAAAACCCTCGTTTAGATTATTTTTTTTAGTTTAGAGATACTGCGCAGAAACAGGCACATCGGCCCACCGGGTCCGCGCCGACCAGGGATCCTGCACATTAACGCTACCCTACACACACACACACACAAGGGACACTTTTTAAACATACACCAAGCCAATTAACCTACAAACCTGTACGTGTTTGGAGTGTGGGAGGAAACCGAAGATCTCAGAGAAAATCCGCGCAGGTCACGGAGAGAACGTACCAACACTCCGTACAGACAGCACCCGTAGTCAGGATCGAACCCGGATCTCCGGCTCTGTAAGGCTGCGCCACCGTGCCGGTATTACGGACCTCTTTATGTAATGGAATTCGATCATGGCGGTCAGACGTACCAACCTTCACTGCCAGGCCGGGCCCTCACCAGGCCTGGCTGCTGACACCACCCTCCCCACCTACTTTCGGGCCAGATCTGCTGCCACCACCGCCGGCCCTTAACGCATCCCCGGCTTTTCCAGGCCTGCCAGCCGACGCAGGGCCAGCCCCTCACCGCTTCCCATGCATCCATCCAGGCCTGGTTGACTACACCCATTCCCCCCCCCCCCCCCCCCCACCTACTTTCAGGCCAGATCTGCCGGCCCTCACCGCTACCTCGGCTGCTTCCAGGCTGTGCCTGCCACCATGACCGCCGACCTGTACCTGCACTTGGTGACCTGTGACTCTGCTGATGCTCGCACCTTCCCCGGCTGCCAGCAGACCGGGCCATCAACTCACCTGGATTCCATGTTCCAGTTCCAGACCGAGATTCTGAAGAAGGGTCTCAACCCGAAACGTCACCTAGCTATGTTCCCCAGAGATGCTGTCTGACCCTCTGAGTTACTCCAACACTTTGTGTCATTTTGTTTATGAACCGCCGTCTGCAGTTCCTTGTTTTGACTACTTGTACAATGATAATTCCTTACTCTGTTATAGTGGACAATCGCCACTCACGGGCACCATTGCCCGCCCCCCCCCCCCCCCATGGTATGTTATAACGAGGGTTTACTGTAAACCAATATATAGGGCCTGTTCTGCAAAACCCTACTACATGATGTGTTGTGTAAGAAAGAACTGCAGATGCTGGTTTAAATCGAAGGTAGACACAAAATGCTGGAGTAACTCAGCGGGACAGGCAGCATCTCTAGAGAGAAGGAATGGGTGACGTTTCGGGTCGAGACCTTTCTTCAGTCTGAAGTCCCGAAACGTCACCCATTACTTCTCTCTAGTGATGCTACCTGTCTCGCTGAGTTACCCCAGCATTTTGTGTCTATATAATGTATTTACATTTGGATAATTAGCTGCCATGATTTGACTAGCAGACAATATCTAACTGAGCTTTGGCTCATGTACTGTGCCGGAATATTGAAAGTAATGCAATAGTGTCCAAAATCATTTGTCTTGACCTTTGCAGTTAATTCATTCTGTGATTGTAATGAGCATGAAACAATGTGGATTAAACTATACTTGGAGAAAACAGTGGAAAGTATTGGTTTTATGTTTTTCCTCATAACTCTCCTTGCTTTCACCCGACATGCTTTAACTGTATTCCCTTCCTCTATCTGAAGTTTGCGGAGTGACTCTGCATCCAAAAGTGGCACATTATAGACCATAGTGTGAATGTTGAGTAGGAAAATATTGCATTCAATGCCACGGCTAATAGATAAGCTGACTTGCTCAGCAGTGTTTCTACAGGGCAGCAAGGTGGCGCAGCGGTAGAGTTGTGGCAAATCCATGTTCGATCCTGACTACGGGTGCTGTCTATACGGAGTTTGTACGTTCACCTGCATGGTTTTCTCCGGGATCTCCAGTATCCACCCACACTCCAAAGACGTACAAGTTTGTAGGCTAATTGGCTTGGTATAATTGTAAATTGTCCCTCATATGTGTAGGATTGTGTTGATGTGCGGGGATCGTTGGTTGGGGCGGACTCAGTGGGTCGAAGGGCCTGTTTCTGAGCAGCATCTTTGAACTAAACTAAACATGGAAAGCAGCACTTGAAAATGATTGCTATTTATAATTGAGTGTGCTCCTTCCTGGAACTTCATTAGTAATTTTGTTTTTCACTGTTATCCTAAACGTGGAGCCAGCATTAAATCCTAAATCTTCACAACCACAATGAGGAGAAACACAAGGAGAAGATAGATGAATGAGCATATGAAAAGTCTTGATAACGTGTGTAATTGTAAGATCAATTGTTGTTGTAAAATTAATATTTTCCTCACATTTTCCTGCTTTTTAAAGTCTGGGACAGATCTCTCCTAAAATGTCTGATGGATGTATGATTGTTAAGATTTAACCGGCTTTATTAGTGACAACGTTTAGGGCAGTACAGTGGCGCATCTGCTGCAGCTGCTGCTTCCCAACACCAGAGATCCAGGTTAGATCCCAACCTCGGGTGCTGTTTGTGTGGAGTTCGTACGTGGAATTCTCTGCCACAGAAGGCAGTGGAGGCCAATTCACTGGATGTTTTCAAGAAAGAGTTAGATTTAGCTGTCAGGGCAAAGGGAATCAAGGGATATGGGGGAAAAGCCGGTACGAGGTACTGATTTTGGACGATCAGCCATGATCATATTGAATGGCGGTGCTGGCTTGAAGGGCCGAATGGCCAACTCCTGCACCTATTTTCTATGTTCTCCCCGTGACCAACATGGGTTTTCTCCAAATGCTCCGGTTTCCTTCCACATCCCAAAGACGTGCGGGTTTGTAGTTTAATTGGCTTGAAGGTTCCTGAAGAATCTGTACTAATTTGTAAAATATATGTTCTGAACTTGGAATTTGATCACTTTTGCAGCCTGTTGGCTTTGCTAGTTTGATCCTTTTTCATAAATTTGGAATGAATTGGTAAAGGGTATTGGGTTAATCTGCTGAAGTTGATGTATATGCATCATAGTTCTGTGAGTAAATAGAGAATGTATTTTCATTTTAGTACTTGTTGAGTAGCTTGCTCATTGCTTGGAGTTGGGCTCTGTGCCTGCTTTTTGTCTTGAAGCGTTTGGAGAAAGGAATAGTCATCGGCTGCTGTCTCTTTTAAGAGAGAGAGAGCTTGACGATGACGAGTCTCCTGTTACCATTTTGCACGGCACCATTTATAGTTCAAATTTCATTCTGGAGTTCCGTTAATATTTTGTGCTGGCCAGCACAAAGCCGAGTTTGAATTTTAAAGTGAAGCTTCTTCCACAGTTCAAAAAGTAAGATTGCGTTTTAAAAGCAACACTTGGTGAAAATCTGCATTGTCTTTATTTTAAGGACTGCGTAAACTGCCTCGATTGCCTATTGTGCACATTTTGCTTGCTTCGTGCAAATTAAAAATGATTTTGTTTTCGAGGCATCAAAACATCGATGCTCAATAATCTTGTCCATTGTCATTTCTGATATTCCATCAATTATAAATGCACCTTGATTTCTGCATGTTACAAAAGAAGACACAAAGTGCTGGAGTAACTCGGTGGGTCAGGCAGCATCTCTGGTGAAAAGGGAGTATGTGACGTTTCGGATCAGGATGAAACGTCACACATCCTTTTTCTCTAGAGATGCTGCCTGACCCGCTGAGTTACTCCAGCACTTTGTGTCTATCTTTGGTATAAACCAACATCTGCAGTTCCTTGTTTCTACATTCCCCTGACATGCTTGCATACTGTAGCATTGGTGTAATTTTACAATGCAAATAATTTCAACTGTGGTAGAATATAACATCTTAATTTGGTGTTTTTTCAACAATGTGTGGATCTTTATTTGGAACTGGTGTACTTGCTCATCGCCTTTGTCCCTTCCGACATGGCGTGCTTGGCCAGCTCCCCGGGAAGAAGCAGGCGCACAGCGATCTGAATCTCTCGGGAGCTGATGGTCGCCTGCTTGTTATAATGTGCCAGGAGGGAAGCCTCACCCGCGATACGCTCGAAAATATTGTTCACAAACGAGTTCATGATGCCCATGGCCTTGGAGGAGATGCCGGTATCCTGGTGAACCTGCTTCATCACTTTGTAGGTGTAGATGGCGTAACTCTCCTTCCTCGACCTCCTGCGCTTCTTGCCCCCTTTGCCTGCAGATTTTGGCAAAGCTTTCTTTGCTCCCTTCTTCGGAGCTGTTTTCGGCAGATCAGGCATTTCCTCGGTGGACAGAAGTGCAACTCTTTTCAAGTTAAATGGTGTGAGTAGAGGATGATCTACTTTTAAATGCCACTGTTAGTTATGGGTGATAGTGTGTCACACAGCCAAGAATTTTAAAGAGTGACGAAAAGTATTGTTTGGGAAAAATAAGGTAAGGAAAATGGAAGAGAATGACACATCTTTTACAGATCATAGATGTTGCTCTGGATCCATGCATTGAGTGAATACCTGGGAATACATTTGAGCCAATTGTCAGTTTGCTTGCCTCTCTTGAATATTTTATTGTCTGTGTCAGTAAAAATTTAATCAGATTGAAGCTCAGTTAAAAACAGTCCTCCTAGCTTTTGTTCTGTAAAATTCCGCAAGTGTTCAACTGTAAACATTGTCTATTAGTTATTACACTGGTTGTACAAAATGAGTATAATTCAGATAATTAAATTTAATCAGTACCACTCTGGACTAGCTGCTGTATGCATAATGTTCTCATTATGCTGTGAAGATGAAATTAAATTAACAAAAAAATGTTTTTGAGTGGTTCGAAATTGCTTCCACATGTATTGAGGAAAGAATGAGTGGCGAAATGAGTTTGGGTGATTTTAATTAATACGGGCAGCATGCTCGTTTATACCAAGGCTAGACTCAAAATGCTGGAATAACTCAGCGGGTCAAGCAGCTTCTTGGAAAGCATCTTATTTTCGGGTTGGGACCAAAACATCACCCATCCTTTTTCTCCAGAGATGCTGCTAGACCGTCTGATTTACTCCAGCATTTTGTCTATCTTTGGATTATTCTGACTTGGAACCTGTGCCTGACCTCCTTGAGTGATATCATACAGATTCTGATGTCTAGCCTATCTCTGCATCATAATTTTATAAACATCTTAGGTCCTCCCTCTGCCTCCGGCACTCCAAAGAAAACAAGTTTGTCCAACTGATATCCTCCTATTCCAAACAGCATCCTGGTAAACCTCTTCCACACCCTCTCCGTGGCTCCAAATAAGTGGAATCTCTTGGGAACAAAGAACTTTCCCCTCCCAATTCTGTTAATTCTGCTGTATCCCAAATGGATGCCACACATGTAGGCATGAAGGGTTGTAAAGTGGGATGGAGCGGGTCTTGAAGGATTGAAGGTGCTGACTTTCATGACTTACAAATGAGCTCTTTATTGTGCAACCTGACTAAAGGAGCATTGGGCAATACTTTTATGGAAGATTGGCAGAATATTTCTAGGTTTTTTTTTTTTTTTTTTTAGTTTTCGAGATACAGCGTGGAAACGGGCCCTTCGGCCCAATGGGTCCGCGCCGACCAGCGATCCCCCGCACATTAACACTATCCTACACCCGCTACGGACAATTTTTACATTTACCAAGCCAATTAACCTACAAACCTGTACGAGTGTGGGAGGAAACCGAAGATCTCGGTGAAAACCCAGGCAGGTCATGGGGAGAACGTACAAACTCCGTACAGACAGCACCCGTAGTCAGGATCGAACCCGGGTCTCCGGCGCTGCATTCGCTGTAAGGCAGCAATTCTACCGCTGCGCCACCGTGACCACCCCAAATTACTTCAAAGTATTTTAGCGGGTTGAGGAAGAAGGTTTTGGGCAGTAAATTGGGATTGCTATTCTGTTTGTGTAATCAGTGGCTTGTCATTCCAAAGGATAAAGCTGAAAGGTGGACACCCAGATCCTAAGGTTTATTATACAGGATCTTTAAAAGGGAGATGGAGTAGATCCGTACTAATTAGCAATGATAGCAAAACCTGGAATAAAGTGGCTATTGTGGTGAAAGGCCAGGAAAGCAACTTGATCTACAAAATTCTATGATCTGTGTGTTTTAAAGACTGCATTTTGGATATTGAATATGAGGATCATTTTGATTGGTGATCATGAGTCTATTTCATTTGAATTGTTGCTCTGAGGTTAACTCAACAATTGTGCTGCTTTAGAAATCAATTTCAATCCTAATCTTTAAACTATTTATAACCTGTTTGGATATAGGGTTCAAATGAATATCAGAATTCTTAAGAGATTTGTTTGACATGGTACTGAATTTTTGTACACATTCCAGGCAAAAATATTACTTGAAGTGCAAAAGGCAAAATAGAATGAGCGGCACGGTGGCACAGCGATAGAGTTGAAGCCTTGCAGCGCCGGAGACCCAGGTTCAATCCCAACTAAGGGTGCTGTCTGTACAGAGTTTGTATGTTCTCCCTGTGACCGCGTGGTTTTTTTTCTTCGAGATCTTCGGTTTCCTCCCACACTCCAAAGACGTACAGGCTTGTAGGTTAATTGTGTGTGTAGGATAGTGTTAATGTGCGGGAATCGCTGGTCGGTGTGGACTTGATGTATCTCTTAAAACAAAACTTTAAAAAAAAACTAAATTAGTAACTGGAATGTGTATTAGTCACTCTCCTGTCCACTGGTGAAAGAATATCATCTATATGCTATTAGACACTTAATAATAAGGAATTTTCTGCCAAACTTTAAAATTACCATGCAGCCGCGAAAGGCTTTTTGAAAAGCTGTGAACCAAGTTCCCTCCGTTCCATCTGCAACAATACCTTCAGGGAGATGGGCAAGCTAAGATGTGAAATCTACTGACCTAATCTTAACATCATAGAGAAGATGCAATTGCCATCATTATCCCAATTCCAGTGTCTTGAAACATATTAAATAGTAAGATTAAATGAGAACTTACCAGTTTGAAGTTTGATCTTTATTTTATGAGTAGTTACGTTGAGGGATTACGTGAAGAAGAGCCCGTCCAGCCGCACACGGATCAATCTTCAAAGCAGCGGAGTGAAAATCACAGACGACAATTATTGAAGTATGATAGTAAGATACATAAATACTAGAACTACCAGCTCGATCCTTTTATGAGGGTGGGAGCGGAGGGCACGTAATCCCTCAACGTAACTCCTCATAAAATAAAGATCAAACTTCAAACTGGTAAGTTCTCGTTTAATCTTACTATTTTACTTCGGAGTCACGTGAGTGACTACGTGAAGATTTCAAAGCTCTGTGATTTCACACCGTGGATTAAATCCAGGTGCTCACTGCACTGATTGACTCTATTGAGTAAGCACAATCAACAATGCATAATCACAACATTAAATGTAATCAGTTAATGGTTTTATTTATTATAACAATAGTAACCCATTTATCATAATGGGGGATTTAATACTGAATCCAGCACGGCATCACCAAACACCCCGGGATCTTTAATCTCCTTATGGTAATACTTGTGAAACATCTGTTCACTTGCCCATCCTGAGGATAAGATCTATTGGAACGTCTGAATCCCTGGCCGCCGATGTTGATGCCGCCCTGGTGGAATGAGATTTAAATTTATCATTATCAATACCTGAATAAATCAACACCGGTTTCAACCATCTTGAAATTGTCTGTGTTGACACCTTCTTATGAGGACTTTTATGACTGATAAAAAATGCTAATTCTGTACCTCTTAAGATTCTGGTTGTTTCCATGTAACATCTTATATATGTTACTACACATAGCCGTGGATCCGTAGGATATGCTGAAAACCCCAACTTGCATCCTGTGAACCCAGGTCTACTTTGTTTCAATAAATCATAGACATAGAATGTAACGGCATCCGCCCCTACTTTCATTCTGTCTATTCTTAATTTCTGTAATGTTTGAACTCTCAGTGCTGAAACTAACGCCATGAGCATAACCAACTTCATGGTAATTTTGGCCAATGACAGAGTTTCAATCGGATTCCATTCACGCAGCAGCATCAGTACATCTTTTACATTCCAGATTTCTGTATACCTAGGTCTAGGAGGATTGGAGTTGAAAATTCCCTTCATAAACCTACAGACCCAAGGATGTGATCCTATTGGATTTTGTTCTGATTCACTGCTTAAATATGCAGAGAGTGCACTACGTGCAGTATTGATTGCACTATAACTTAATCTTAATTCAAAGTAAAGAGTTGAAAGAAACTCTAACACATCTGAAATATCTGCTGTGTTATATGCAATATTCTTTTCTGAACAACACCTCCCATTTCCTTATATAAGAAATGTATTGCTTCTGGGTACTATTTCTCCAGGCTGCTGCCATAACATCCTCCGTACGGTCTGATAATCCTCTTCCAAGATATGGCCTTCTTAGAATCTGCAAATCAACAAACCAATACGATCATGTAAAGGATGTGGTTCATCAGTTACAGGGTGTACAAGCAGTTGTACCTGCTTTGGAATAACCATAAGGGGTTTTTTGATCATGTTTAACACCAGTGGGTACCATAGCTGTGTAGGCCAATCTGGCACTACCAAAATCCCCGAGGCCGAGTCCTGTTTAATTTTCTGTATGCATCAATTGATTGAACAAAATGGAGGAAATGCATACAGAAACATATCACCCCAATGTAGCGAGAAAGCATCCACCGCTACTGCACCAGGATCAGGTTCCCATGACACATACTTAGGCAATTGGTGGTTAAGTCTTGATGCAAACAAATCAATCTCTGGCATTCCAAATTGTGCTACAATTTGCTTAAATATTTCATGATGCAACATCCATTCTGTTTTATCATTAAATTTACGTGACCCTTTGTCTGCAACTATGTTAAATTTGCCTGGTAAATACATTGCTGACAGCCAAATTTTCCTGGCAATACACCAGGTCCAAATTTCATTTGCCAATCTATCACATGATTCTGACTTGATACCACCCATATGATTTACATATGCTACAGCTGTAGTATTGTCAACCTGTACCTGAACATGCACATTTTCCATATTAGTGCAATAAGCTTTAAACCCATAAAATGCTCCTACCAGCTCTAGGTAATTTATACCTTGATTTTCAAGCAAAGGTACTTCATCTACATTCCACCTACCTCCACAGCTGGAAACAATGTTAGTTGCGCCCCATCCTAGAGCACTTACATCAGTCTGTAGAATAACGGAAGGTGTATCTACCAAAACTTTTCTGGAAGCATTAGAGACATTGTTAATCCACCATTCTATTTCTGTAATCGGTTCAATTGTCAATTGCATGGGCCTGTCAAAATGCCCTGCATTCCTCTTTAATGCTTGTACCTTAGCCCTCTGCAAATGCTGATAATGCAATGGTCCAAATCTTAATGCTGGATAAGCAGCAATTAATTTGCCCAGCAAGCTTGCCACTTGTCTAATTGAAGGTTTGTACTCGTTTATGAGCTTAGTACAACCTTCAATTAACTGCAGCCTTTTGTCTTTTGGCAAGGTGATTACCATGTGTTCTGAGTTAATTGTGAACCCTAGGTAATCAATCTTAATGCTTGGTAATAATCTCGATTTTTGTGGGTGAATAATGAATCCCATTTTTTCAAAAATGTACTTGACTCTTAATACTGACCCCTTTGCGGTAGCCAAAGTGTCCCCCACAATCAGAATATCATCCAAATAAGCCATTAATACATGGCCCTCAGCTCTTAGCAGAGCTAACATTGGTTTGAGTAATTTTGTAAATAACCTTGGTGCTGAAGTCAGACCATTTGGGCAATGCTTTAAATTGTCATAACTGACTCATCCACCTGAATTTTTGATATCTTTGATCATTACCATGCATTGCCACAGAATAATATGCATCTTGCAGATCTATGCTTGCCATATAGCAATTTATTGTGACCAGCTGAATGGCATTAGTCAATGTTTCCATTTTGAAATGTTTATATTGTACAAAAAGGTTAAGACTTGTCAGATCCAGAATAATTCTGCATCCACCATCCTATTTTATTCTAGGAAAAATACTTGACACAAACTGATGGTGTTGTTCTACTGACTTTTCTGTTACACCTTTGTCGCATAAAATTTTCAATTCTCCCTGGATCTGCGTATTCTCTTCCTTTGAGAAAATACGTGACTAGTTTGAAATGTGTTGAGTAGGAGGATCCAAATGTGGATAGAACTCAATTCTAAATCCCACTATGCTGCACAGTATAAACGAATCATTTGTTATTAGTTGCCATTCTTTTAGGAAGAATCGTAATTTTCCCCCCACTTGTGAGTGTAAAACATTTGTTGTGTTTCTTACCAGACCAGACCCCCCTACCTCGGGGTTTGCCATCGGCAAATGTTGTCCCCTTCTAGTAGGCACATTGTAACCTCCACGTATCCCCGGTGCAGCACGCCAACGTGTATATGGGTACGATCGGCTTGTGCCTTCTCCAGCACCAGCCATCCGTCTGTAGGGATACTGCCTTCGCACCGCTCTGCTCAGCATAGGTGGTTTCACCATCATACCCATCATGGTTTTTGACTTCATTTAGGTCTTTTAACTTTTTTGCTAGATTTTCTCCCCCCTATGCCCTTTCTCCATGATAAACTTGCGTGGAGCTCCACCAATAAGTCTGACGAGAAAAAGCGATTCTGGAAGTGAAAGTGAAAGCACTTACCTTCCGACTTTTTGCTTTACTCACCGCTTGGAGGAGCTCCTGCTCCTCCACACACGGTCATGAACGCTATGCGTCTGACGATATGATGCGTGTGCGGTTGGACGGGCTCTTCTTCACGTAGTCACTCACGTGACTCCGAAGTAAAATTACTGTTCTGACAGTCAGAACTATGCCATTGGTATCTCTTAATAATTCTATGGACTTAAAATTCTAACAAAAGTCATGAATTGGTTTCTTTTTATTAAACTGTTCCGTTACATTTGTTAAATATGACATTTGTTAAATATTTTCTTAGCCTTGCTGTTTCTGTCAAATCATTGATTTTATTTATATACAGCCCAGGTATTAATTAAATGTAGAAACAAAGAACTGCAGATGCTGGTTTTTATACTAAAGATGGACACAAAGTGCTGGAGTAACTCAGTGGGTCAGGCAGCATCTCTGAAGAAGGGTCCCAACCTGAAACGTCGTCCATCCTTTTTCTCTAAAGATGCTGCCTGACCCGCTCAGTTAATCTGGCACTTTGTCTATTATTAATACATTGTGACTCTCCTGTATCTATGAAACTTGGCCAGAGCTACTTGGAGTCACAGAACATGGAAACAGGACCTTCGGCCCAACTTGCCCATGCCAACCAAGATACCCCGATGAATTTAAATATACTTGAATGGCTATCCAACACCCTCGCCAGAACAGAAATCAAGTCAAATGGCTATGCATTCCTCTTGCAACTCTACAAAAGCAATTTTACAAAATGGTCCCTCAGGTGTGTTATTTTGCCGAGAAAGAACATGAGTATAGCTGCCGCAGCAATATTCTGTCCATTACAATAAATCACCTTTGTGTATTTCAATAAAACCCCGCCATGAATTGCACAAACACATTGTCACGTGACTGCGATCTCAGCAACCAACTTAACGCTCCACTATGAATTCCATAACTACCACACATTGCATTTCAGATATTTTGCAGATTGCAGTATACATCATGATAGCAATCTAATGTGCATATTATACATTTCATTGATTTTTATTGGGCGATGTGTTCTATTTTGGCAAAGATTGGAAGTTTAAGCGATGAGAATGATAGCAATAGACTTCCAGCTGACACAATCTGGACTGACAGTCTTTTGGCACATGAAATGTGCGGCATTAAAGTGATACATTTTGGCAGGGCGAACATAATCAGCAGCATAATTCCAAAGTAGTAAGATTCTTGAATCTTTATAAAGCCTTGGTTGTATCATAACTTATGGGCCTGTCCCACTTACGCCATTTTTTTTCGGCGACTTGCCGGCACCCGTCATCGAGTCGCAGCAGGTTGCCGAAAATTTTCAAAATGTTGAAAATCCAGTGGCGGCCAGAAAAAGGTACGACTCTTTGGGCCACTACTCGCGACCATACAGGCGACATGTCGCGGGGTGACGACTGTGTGGTCGTGAGTAGTCGCCCAAAGAGTCTTACCTGTTTCTGGTCGCCGCTAGATTTTGAACACTTTTCGGTGACCTGCTGCGACTATGACGGGTGCCGGCAAGTCGCCGAACAAAATATTGTAAGTGGGACAGACCCTTAGGGCGGCACAATAGCCCACCTAGTAGAGTTGCTGTCTCACAGCGCCAGATACCCGGATTTAAATGCGACTCCGTGCGGAGTTTTCACGTTCTCCCAGTGACCATGTGGATTTCTTCCAGGTGCTCCAATTTCCCCCCACATCGCAAAATTCCCCCTAGTATGTCGGGAGTGGATCGAAAAGTGGGATAACATAGAATTATTGTTTATTTATTGATTATTTTTATTTGTTAAATTATATATTTACTGTGTTTACAAACCTGTTATGCATTTTGGGACATATGACAATTAAACACTCTTGACTTTCGTGACTGGTGTGAACGATGGCCGGTGGGGCCTGAAGGGCCTGTGTCTATGTTCTATCAATGAATCCAAACTAGATTAATGCATCTAATTCTGGTTACTGGTTATTCTGGTTTTGGAAGGATCTAAATGTCCTAGAAAAAAATGCAGAATACATATATTACAATTATTCCATGAATGAAGAATTTTACTGATGAAGACAAATTTGAGAATTGGGGGTAGTTCTGTTTGATAAGAAGAGGTCGAAGAAACTTGCATAGAGTTGATGAGCTAGGTGGCTGTCTTCTAATTTAGTCCCCACGTGTGTGTGTGTGTGTGTGTGTGCGTGCGTGTGTGTGTGTTGCTAAAGCGGAGGTTATTGGTGAACTTGAAGGGTCTAGTTGATTACACTGGCAGACTTGTCTTATGATGCAACGGACTTTACCGTAATCTATACAGGTCCACCACAGATTTTTCCGGCAACTGATGGTCGGGCCCCTCCATTTTAATCCGGGCAAACCCCCCCACCACCCCTCACAGGAAGTCTCCACAGGAAATGTAGCGCCTAGGCTAGGTGAGGTGGCCGATCTCGACCTCATCGGGATTTTCGTGCCAATGGGCTGGTCTGATTTGCCCCCTGCGGCCGGCCCGGCTTCGGAACTACGAGTCGGCAGATCCGTTCCCATAGCTGACTTCCGCTGCTGACTTTGTGGACCGGTATAGACAATAGACAATAGGTGCAGGAGTAGGCCATTTGGCCCTTCAATGTGTTCATGGCTGATCATCCCTAATCAGTACCTCGTTCCTGCCTTCTCCCCATATCCCCTGACTCCGCTATCTTGGCCCTCCAAGGCCGTGACGTCTGTTGGACCGGCAAAACGGATCATCAGAAAAGGCTCTGGAACCAATGGTGCCGGAAAATCGGTGGTGGACCTGCACATGAATTTGTAATGGTTTCAAAGAGTACTCTTATTTTTTTCTCTTGCAGTGCCCTTAAAGACAGTCGCTTTCCCCCAATGACGAGGGAAGAGTTACCGCGACTTTTTTGCTCCGTGTCTCTTCTTACCAATTTTGAAGATGTTGGGGATTACTTAGATTGGGAGGCAAGTAATTTTATTGAACATTTCTTGCAAAATCTGACTTTATAATTTGCAGTCTGAAAATTAATGTAGAATTGCATTCTCCTGAGGTTGTGGCAGCAATTTCAATAATTGGTTCACTTAACCAGTATAATGGAAAAATTGGGGATTTTGGCAAATAATTTGAAGCCACTGTAGCCCACCTGGGCAGAGTGGGGGGGGGGGGGTGGTGAGACAGGGGGCTGGTCTTGTATGGTGGGTGTGTTTAATTTTGAGTGTTTTAACATGTCATTTGTCCTTCTGCTCTTGTCCAGTACAGAGTATTTCGTCCAAAGATCTTTAGTTGTTTTGTCTGGTGAGCAGTTACCGCATACTCCAGACTGCAGTATATTTTGCCGAGCTTTATTGCAGTGCACTGCTCTCAATTCATCTCTTTTGCAATCTTGGCCTTGCATTTTGAGCTGCCAAAATCACACTGTTGAAAGGTATGCCAAAGTAAGGAGAAAGCCAGCTTGAACCCCACGTTCTAACTTTTTATTGGTCATATTGAAATGTCCCTCCATCTTAAGATAATTCTTTTCTCCATGTCTCTTAATTCTTTACCCAATAATTATTTATCATAGCATAGAGTGTATATATTTAATAATTTATCCTTGCTTGATTTTGAAATGTTTGATCCAGATTGGGGTGGGGGAGAATTTCCAGTAGTGGAGAATTTCCCACTGCTTTCACTTTAGATTTATTCATATTTATTATTAAAATTAATAACAATTGGTGAGGGAGCAAATTGTGGTTAAAGTAATGATGATCGGCCGACTGCAAATACAAAATAAATTTGATTCTATTTAGTGGCTTTAATGTAGGAAAATGTTCAAACTGCTGTCATACCTCTCAAAAGGTTTGCCACCTTCCTTGAAAATTACCACATCCAAAAGTCCTGAAATGTGTTGTAACCTGTTAAATTTGTACCCACCATAGCTAGGAATTCTCCTTTGAACACTCCGTTCAGATATACAACCCTGCCACAGTACTGTGATGGCTCTGATCAAAGTCACTAATGACCATCATATGTGATTGTAACACAGGTAATCTATTTCTCCTGAACCTTCTCAATGTGTTTTTATCATTGACCCACAGCCCTACGTAAACACGTCTTGTTCCAGGTGATGCCTGGCTTGCTTTTTTTTTTAATCTGTCCAGTTGTAGCCAAGGCCATTGCCAGCAATGACTACTATGCCAGCTCAGTACCTTGGCCAGCACTAGATTCTTGGAGAACACCTTTTTGTCTCGGCTATTTACTGTTCATTGGCATTACTGTCCAAAATATGGTGTCGTTTTTCACACGTTGATGCCACCCAGCTCCCCCTCATAAGTTCGTAAGTGATAGGAGCAGAATTTGGCCATTCAGTCCATCGTCTACTCTGCCATTCAATAATGGCTGATCTATCCCTCCCTCCTAACCCCATTCTCCTGCCTTCTCCCCATGATCCCTGACACCCGTACTAATCAAGAATCTGTCTGCCTTAAAAATATCCGTCGACTTGGCCTCCACAGCCATCAGAGGCACTGAATTCCACAGATTATCCACCCTCTGACTAAAGAAATTCCTCCTCATCTCCAAACCCCCGACTCCTCAAAGGGTCCCGATGTGAAACATCACCAATTCATGTTCTCCAGAGGTGCTGTCTGACCCGCTGAATTACTCCAGCACTGTGTCCATTTGTGTAAACCAGCATCCTTGTTTGTGCTCCCCCTCTCAATTTCTCCTCTTGACCCAGTTGCTGTCGCTAGAACGTCAGATTACTTGTTTGACATATTTGCTCACAGTCGAATTTAACAAAATTGTGTTTTATCCCTATTTTAAATTGTTCCCCACACATTATCTGCATTATTTTTTTTCATTGCATCTGTTCAAAACTCAACTAAATCATCTTCAACGCTGTAACATTTGATTCCAAGGAGATCAACTGAACAAGTACTCAGTTTTAGACTGACACCAGTGAAGTGGTCTATCTTCAGTTTATCTGCTACTGAAGCTCCCATTCAATGGAGTTGCATTTGGCCCGAGTCCTTGCCAGCCTGCACTTGCATGAGCTGGGTGGGTGTAGAGCAGAAATCGAGCTGAGCTGCCACTAACGGGAGATATTCCGCAATGTCTAGCATGGTCTCAGCAACAACAAGTTTTAGTTTAGATATACAGCGTGGAAACAGGCCCTACGGCCCACCGAATCTAGGCAACCGACGATCCCCTGTATCGTACACATTATGGGCCAACTAACCGACAAACCTGCACGTCTTTGGAGTGTGGGAGAATTCCCCCGTGGTCACAGGGAGAACCGTACAAACTCCGTACAGACAAGCACCGTATCGAACCCAGGTCTCTGGCGCTGTAAGGCAGCAACTCTACCGCTGCGCCACCGTGCTGCCCAACTGGCCCAACTTGACTAGTACGGGTGTCAGAGGTTATGGGGCGAAGGCAGGAGAATGGGTTTAGGAGGGAGAGATAGATCAGCGATAATTGAATGGCGGGTAGACTTGATGGGCCGAATGGCCTAATTCTACTCCAATCCCTTATGACCCTGTACTGACGGGACCCTGTCTTGGTATTGGAGCTTCGCCTCCTGCCAAAGCAATTAAGATATATTAACAGATCACATATCTTGAATTTTGCAGCATTAAGTTTGCAAATTTAAGGAAAAAAAACCCTATACAAAATATCCAAAAAGTTTAAAAGACTCCAAAGATGTACAGGTTTGTAGATAAATTGGCTTAGTAAATGTAAAAATTGGCTCTATTGTGTGTAGGATAGTGTTAATGTGTGGAGATTGCTGGTCGGCACAGACCCGGTGGGCCGAAGGGCCTGTTTTTCGCGCTGTATCTCTAAATTAATCCCCCCAAAAAACTAAACTAAACATATTCTTTTTGGATTTCCATATTTTCCTCATCTCAAAGCAAAGAATTATTATAAAAATGAACAGAGAATCTGATCCTACACCAGGTGATGTACGGCAATGGGAAGGAGTGATCAAAACCTGCAGTAGTCAGTCAGTCACCATGTTCCAGGATAATTGGTTCCACAGAAGATCAGTACATAGCTGTGAGCCGTTGAATATTGGCATTTCCTCCTGAACTGCTGACCACAGCCAGTGTGATTTGGCCTATTATCTTGAGATGACGATTTTGATACATTCCTGTTTCTTTGTTCTGCTTTACTTGAACTTACAATCATCCCAAATTCTGGTTAGGTCCTAACTTGCAACAAATCCTGTTCATAAGTCGCAGGAGCAGAATTGGACAATTTGGCCCATCAAGACCACTCCGCCATTCAATCATGGCTGTTCTATTCATCCAGTTCCTCTGTGTTTGGTAATCTACATCTTTGTAATCTCCTCGGAACCATTCTAGATATTTAAGTTGCTCTAATTTTCTCCTATTCATTATTGTTGAATTTAATTGCTGTTATTGGTTGTCACGCCTTCATCGGGCATGGCTCTAAACACAGGAATTCTTCCCCACAATTTTAATCTCTCTGTTCCCTCTTCTGAAGAATTCCTTTTAGCCTAGTTTAACCATTTTTTTCCTCATCTAACCTCATCTGGCTCAATATTTGTTTATCAAACCCCCGCTGCCAACTACTGCGCAACACCTTGAGATGTTGTCCTCTGCTGTAAATAAAAGTTGGTTCTTAGGGATTGCTCTCGATGGGACAGGCTTAGAGGGACCTGGGCCAAACGCAGGCAGGTGGGGACTAGTGTGAATGGGCATGTTGGTCGGTGTGGGCAAGTTAGCCCGAAGGGCCTGTTTCCACTCTGTATGACTGATTATAGATGAACAAAAAATATAATGAAAGGAAATGTTAGAAAAGGTAATCTAAAGCATTGTGTTGGATTGGAAAGAAAATGGGACTGGAAAAAAATAGTGACATTTGTATTCAAGATCTTTGATCAGAATTTGATGAACAATGGGAAAGACTGATCAAGGTAGGTGATTAACCAGTGTGTAAGATGGAATCGGTGCTATACAAAAAATCATCTGACTTCAAATTGGACCATGAGATTCGAAATGAATTGGGAAATGATAGGATGTAGAGATTAAATTAGATGTGTAAAGATGTTCTAGTGGAAACAGGGATTTAAGTTGACCTCATATTAAAAGCTGAGATCAAGGTTGAAAGAAGGTCACGGCTGGACAAGGGGTGGATGTTTGTGACAAATAAGCAGTACTTGAGCCAAGACCCAAAACTAATTGCTCAACCCTTGCCATACATATCACAATGCTCCTGTCTGGACAAAATTTGGACACTGAAAGGGATTAGTAATCTTTGATTAGCGCTGAAGAATAAAACTTGATAAATGTTTTTGATGTTGATGAATAGTGGACAACAGCTAAATTGGTGTCAAATGCAAGGACCATTCTATCAGGTTAAACAAATTTAATGGTGTGAATTAAGACATTTGATATGGTACCGATTCAATACAGAGAATCGTGTAGTTACCTACGAACCAAAAAAATACTGATGAACCTGCTGCATTCATTGGGAAAACAGCTGGAAGCAGGTAGAAGATGATAAATATATAATGTATTTTAAATGCCTGCAGATAGCAATCATAAAGGCAAGTTATATTCTGTTAAAATGAGGCATACAGTACAAAAGGAATAACACCAACTTGTTGCAGACTTCTGCCCCTGTCCCACACCAAACCAACCCTCCAATGACTTTAAAACCTTAAAGAACATATCGAACATAGAAAATAGGGGCAAGAGGAGGCCATTTGGCCCTTCATTGTGATCATGGCTGAACATCCACAATCAATAACCCGTGCCTGCCTTCTCCGCATATCCCTTGATTCCGCTAGCCCCTAGAGCTCTATCTCACTCTCTCTTAAATTCATCCAGTGAATTGGCCTCTGCTGCCTTCTGTGGCAGAGAATTCCACAAATTCACAACTCTCTGGGTGAAAAATCTCAGTTGACTTCCCCAACATTGGGAACATTTTTCCTGTATCTAGCCTGTCCTGTCTTTTTATAATTTTATACGTTTCTATCTACTCTTATCTACTCTTTCACTCTGTACAATTTATTGTCGTCCTCCACCCAGGTCTCAACGCAGTGTCCATCCATAAGTTGTGATCCGTTGTATTTTTACTTCTCCCTCCTATCCCAACCCGTCATCAGTATATTAATCACAGATTTTTACAGCACGGAAATGGCCCTTCGTCCCACTGTGTTCATGCTGACCTTATTGCCCATGCACACACTAATCGTATTTGCCTGCATTAGATCCATATTTTTCGATGCTGTAAGTGCCTGTCAAAATGTCTCTGAAGTGTAGCGATTGTCTCTCTGATTCCACCACCTCCAATTTTGGCTTTTTATGCTCCTGTGCCTAGAGACTCTCACTAATTAAACCTTTAATCTTGCTGCCGTTGTGACCCAACTTCTCTTATTCAAAATGGTCACAAACCACAATGCTTTATCTTCTGTGTTTCACTCAGGAGATAATTCCTAATCTGCTGAGCATCCCTGAAATTCCTGTTTTAATTTCACCTTTCATCCACTCTATTTAAAGAATTGAAAGACTTTATTGCGTTCAAAGTGCTACGTAAATAGCACTACGTAAAGAGTCTGAAGAAAGGTCTCGTACCGAAACGTCACCCGTTCCTTCTCTCCAGATGCTGCATGTCCCAGTTACTCCAGCATTTTGTGTCTACCTTCGATTTAAACCTCCATCTGCAGTTCTTTCCTACACAAAATATAGCCTTTGTTATTGGGGCTTATTTTAATTTGGAATAAAATAACAATCAGCTTTAGTCCAATCACATTCTGCATGCATGCGACATCAACTTACAGATAAAATGATTTTGATGAATGTGAATAAAAAGCTAATTAAATTTTTTATCAAGTCCCTTTGAGGTTCAAGTGAATTATAATCTTTGTTTTTTAGACGCCTGGATTCAAGACGTGCATAGTGGTCTTCCCTGGTATAATTTCTCTAACATGTTTTAGCAATTATAAATTCTGATGACAGGATGTTTCCATATTTTGAAACATTAAAAAAAAAAATCTTGTAATGAAGATGCCAGTTTTTGTTAATGGTTTTCCCCAGTGGTATCCAGCACTGGAAGCCTACATTGTAGTTTCTGTAACCTTTAACTGCTTATAGGTTGCAAATGAATTAGCCTTAAATTTTCATTAATCGTAAGCAGACGATAATGGGTGTTGCTATTTAGTTGCTAAGTGACGATTGTTGCTCTTTCCATTTCCATTTCCATCTCCATCTCCATTCCATCACCTAAAGGGCCTGTCCCACTTACGCGACCTTTACAGGCGACTGCCGGCACCTGCCATGGGTCGCCGAAATTTTCAACATGTTGAAAATTCAGCGGCGACCAGAAAGACGCTGCGACTCTTTGGAGACCTCTCACGACCATAGGAGACCTCTCACGACCATACAGGCAACCCCTAGCGACATGTCGCGGGTGACCTCTCACGACCATAGGAACTCTTGCGACCATAGGAGACCTCTCACGACCATACAGGCAACCCCTGGCGACATGTCGCGAGTGACCTCTCACGACCATACAGCCTGTATGGTCGTGAGAGGTCTCCTATGGTCGGGAGAGGTCTCTAAAGAGTCGTAGCGTCTTTCTGGTCGCCGCTGAACTTTCAACATGTGGAACATTTTGGCGACCTATGACGGGTGCCGGCAGTCGCCTGTAAAGGTCGCGTAAGTGGGACAGGCCCTTTAGCGTTTCCGTTCATGTTTGTAATAAAAATGTTCCTCATATCAGATTATTCCAGGGCTCTGTTACTATGCCTTCTGCCCCATTTCCAATTCCCTGCTTTTTCTCTCACTCTTTAGGATATTTCTTCAAATTGTTATTGTATTTTCTCTATCAGGATTGGCCTTGCCTTTATTTAATTCCTGAGCTATCGTTGGTATACTGATTGCTCTTTGGTTGGCATTTTAATGAGCGAAGAAGCTATATAGTCACTCGAGAGAGAAAATAAGCAGTACCATTGGGGGGAGATTAAGTACTAAAGCCTCGGTTTAATTTTTACCTACCTCATATTCTAATAAAGCTGCCGATTTCTTCCAGGTGGGTGTACATGGCATTAGAATAGAATTCATCAATGAAAAAGGATCAAAACGCACGGCCACATACCTGCCGGAGGTTGCGAAGGAGCAAGGTCAATGTTGCACTTTATGTACACTCTAACACAGATTTCCCCCTTTCCCAAGTTTTAAAATAATATTCCTTAGTAGCTGCTTTTCTGCATTTAACCAAACTATTGTACTCAATATACTTATTTTAAGAATGTGATTGGGTTGCAACCTGTGGCCTGATGCTCCTTAGCCTAAATTTTTTTTAAATGCATTTAAGGTGTTAGCAATTTAGCCTGGTTTACTCTATGCTATCTTTGTACTTTATTGCAGGTTGGGACCACATTCAAACCATAGATTCCTTGTTACGAAAGGGTGGCTACAAAGCTCCCATCTCTAATGATTTCAGGAAGACCATTAAACTGACCAGGTAGATATATAGCTTTAGACACGCGGGCACACAGTTTTTTTTGTTACTGCAGATGCTGGAATCTTGAGCAAAGCAAAAAAAGCTGGAGTAACTCAGTGGTTCGAGGAGCATCTGTGGAGGGAATGGATAGGTGATATTTTTTGGGTGGAGCTCTTCTTCAGTCTTGAGGAATGGTCTGAAGCAAGGCTCTGACTTGAATCGTTGCCTATCCATCCCCTGCTTCCTGACCCTCTGAGTTACACCAGCACTGCATTTTGTTTATATAAATTAATCTGCTTTTAAATGTACAACACAACATTTAGTTTACTAACTGCGTAACAATTATAACATGCTGTAAATTCACCGACTCTGCAAATATTTCCTTTCTACTTGTGTATTTGATTAGTCGATTTAGATTATCATATAAGCCATTCCAAATCTGATAGCATTTGACTTCATCTGTTCTGATTCACATCAGGCAGATGTTGAACAGTAGGCAAATCTTCCATTACAAATCCCCTACTCCAGTAATATGTGACTAAAATGTACTTATAAAAGATTGACATTTGAGGTTTTTATTATTTCCATAAAATGGAGACACCAGTACATCATGTCAAAAACTTGTGACACTTTGAGTTTCATTGTCTAAATGTACAATCTTCTTATGATAATAACACTTCTAAATGCATGTTTATTCTGTGGGCAACGATGGTGCTAAATAAAAACGTAGTTTTTGTATTTTCATTTGTCGGGATGGGTCATTCATCTCTTGTGACTGGTCAAAGGGTTGGCAAGTGGGATGTAATGTGGAAAATTAATTTGGAGAGGAAAAATGGAAAAGCATTGTCTCAATTGTGAGATATTGCCGGCCTCTGGAATGTAGAGGAATCTGGGTTATTTCCAAAAGATAATTGTACAAATACAGCAAATAATTAGGAAAGTTAACCGTGTTGTGGTTTCTCGCGAGGGGAATGCACAAAAAAGAAACTTGATGCTTCATTGGTGTAGGACATTGGTGAGACCATACTGGAATACCGTTTTGTTTTATGTTGAGAAGGTTGTAAAGGCACTGGTGGTGGTTCAGTGAAGATTGACTAGATTCATAACTAGTATTGCCAATGTTGCCTTATGATGAAAGGTAAAACGGGGTAGGCTTGTATCCAGTGGGGTTTAGGCAAGTGAGGTTTATTTGCATTATTGAAACAAGATCCTATGTGGCCTTGATAAGGTGGACAGAGCGAGAATATATCCTCATGGGAGAATCTAGAACCAAGATCTCAGTTCAACAATAAGAGATTCATCCATGATCATCAAATGAAAACAACCTTCTTTGACGAGTCTTTGGAGCACTGTTCCTCAAATGGTGATGGAAAGTTGTGCCTTTGTACGTTTTTAAAGGGTAGGGAGATCCTTGATGATAAGCGAGTGAAAGATAACAGCAGGAATGCAGAACTGCGGGATGAGGAAACACTTTTTCTCACAGAGAGTGGTGAGTCTGTGGAATTCTCTGCCTCAGAAGGGCGGTGGAGGCAGGTTCTCTGGATACTTTCAAGAGAGAGCTAGATAGGGCTTAAAATAGCGGAGTCAGGGGATATGGGGAGAAGGCAGGAACGGGGTACTGATTTTGGATGATCAGCCATGATCACATTGAATGGCGGTGCTGGCTCGAAGGGCCGAATGGCCTACTCCTGCACCTATTGTCTATTGTTAAGGTCAAATCAGTGTCAATGTTCAACAGTTCCCAGTTCTTTGTGGAACCAAGCAATCTGCGGTGTGATGACTGACTGATCCCAATGTTTTGGACACTCCATTCCGTAGTCCGATCAACTATGATCTTACTGACTGGCAGAACCGACACTTTGAGTCGCCAACACCAAGTAATATGTTTGTAGATCTCGGAGTACAATACTCATTTACAATTGACATAAATCCAAAACTAGATACAAGTTGGGCGTCAAGGATATGGCGCATGAAAAGATTTATCTACAGTTGTAAGATCATAAAACAGTAAGGCATAGGTTCAGAATTAGGCTATTTGGTTCATCAAGTCTGCTCCGCTATTCGATCATTGCTGATCTATTTTGCCCCCTCATCCCTTTTCCACATGAACTTTGATGCCTTTGACGTCCTATTGCAGCTGGGTTTAGAAACAAAGTATGTTTCCAAGTTACTTTTTAGCATAAAAATCATTAATGATCACTTCATTTTAAGCTCTTTGGAAAAGGATTAGTGTTGAGAAAATATAACATAAAGGAACATTCTTATTAATTTGAGTTCTGTGAAACTGATGATAGTAGACAGGTTGGTGACTGGGAGGTAGTTATGTTTTATTTTTTAAGTTACGTTGCTGAGGATAAAGCTGGAAAGGAGTGAGGTGACAGCAAATATACTGCAGATGCTGCTTTTGCATCTGGAATACTCCACACCTGGAATACTCCACACCTGGAGTACCCCACACCTGGAGTACTCCACACCTGGAGTATTGTGTGCAGTTTTGGTCCCCTAATTTGAGGAAGAACATTCTTGCTATTGAGGGAGTGCAGTGTAGGTTCACGAGGATAATTCCGCCGGGATGGCGGGACTGTCATGTGCTGAGAGAATGGAGCGGCTGGGCTTGTTTACTCTGGAGTTTCGAAGAATGAGAGGATATCTTATTGAAACATATAAGATTATTAAGGGCGTGGACACGCTAGAGGCAGGAAACGTTCCCGATGTTGGGGGAGTCCAGAACCAGGGGCCACAGTTTAAGAATAAGGGGTAAGCCGTTTAGAACGGAGATGAGGAAACACTTTTTCTCACATAGAATGGTGAGTCTGTGGAATTCTCTGCCTCAGAGGGTGGTGGAGGCAGGTTCTCTGGATGCTTTCAAGAGAGAGCTAGATTGGGCTATTAAAAATAGCGGAGTCAGGGGATATGGGGAGAAGGCAGGAACGGGGTACTGATTGTGAATGATCAACCATGATCACATTCGAAGGGCCGAATGGCCTACTCCTGCACCTATTATAGACACAAAATACTGGAGCAACTCAGCGGGCCAGGCAACATCTCTGGAGAAAAGGAATAGGTGATGCTTCTGGTCAGAAGCCTTCTTCAGACTGAAGAAGAGTTCCGATCTGAAATGTTACCTATTCCTTTTCTCCAGAGATGCTGCCTGACCAGCTGAGTTGCTCTCGCATTTTGTGTCGAGGCAGTTAAAACTTAATTTTTGATTAGAATTTCATGCAGGCAGTTTAGTCACTTGGGAATCCTGATATGCATTCACTGCAATTAGCCAGTGAAAAAGAGCTTCATGCTGTGGAAACAAACTGGTCAAAAAGATTAAACAGAGTTGGCACAATCTACTTAAAGAGGAAATCCTTTGTTCTTACGATGGCTTGCAAAGCTGTTCCTATATCATGATGGTACCTGTGGTGGACACAAAATGCTGAAGTAACTCAGCGGGGACAGGCAGCAACTCTGGAGAGAAGAAATGGGTGATGTTTCGGGTCAAGACCCTTCTTCAGACTGAAGACAGACTCAACCCGAAACATCACCCATTCCTTCTCTCCAGAGATGCTGCCTGTCCCACTGAGTTACTCCAGCATTTTGTGTCTACCTTCGATTTAAACCAGCATCTGCAGTTCTTTCCTGCACTGAAAGATCACTGCTTTGGTTGACCATATAGCTTCATTTCAAATTGTGGCAGAACTGCAGATGCTAGTGTGCACCGAAGATAGACACAGGATGCTGGAGTAATTCAGTGGGACAGGCAGCATCTCTGGAGAGAAGGAATGGGTGACTTTTTGCATCTGAAGATGGGTCTCGACCCGAAATGTCACCCATTCCTTCTCTCCACAGATGCTGCCCGTCTCGCTGAGTTACTCCAGCATTTTACGTCTATCTTAGCTACATTTCAAATGATTCTGCCAAATGTAGCAGTTCATTCTGAGGTTTGTGCTCTGAGCAGCATCATGGATTAATTGTAGATCAATTAATCTAGAATATAAATTTCCAGCCAAGGATTTGCTTGTCCTTGCTTGATTCACAAGTAGTTGCTTTTATTGAAGCTAATGAATATATTAATAAAGACATTTTGATTAATTTTGGGATGTTTTGTTAAAGTCTTACAACAAGGTCCAAGCATAACTGCACTGCATTCCAAACAAGATGGGTGTTTTACTGAACATGCAAACTATAGGAACCTGGTAAATAGTCCTGCTTTCATTCATTGCAATGGTAGGATTCAGGTGGAGCAGAGTGATATCAATGTTGAATGTTCTTTAGTCTTCACATTTGGTTTATCATGAATTCGTATGTGTAAAGGGCCTGTCCCACTTACACGATTTTTTTCGGCACCCGTCATAGTCGCAAGCAGGTCGCCGAAAATATTCAACATGTTGAAAATCCAGCGGCGACCAGAAAAAGGCACGACTCTTTGGGCGACTACTCACGGCCATACAGGCGTCACCCCGCGACATGTCGCCCCGTGCATGTGTTCTGCCGAATGCATGGTGCATGTTTGCTCCCTGTTTGTTTTTCACGCTTGCCAAAATCCGCTGCAAGAATGCTCATTTACTCTGGAGTTCACATCTGGAGTTGTGGCGTTCATTGGCAGAAGCTCCACTCGGGAGAGGGAAAAATATGAGTGGCCATGTCTCCAGATTTGCTGGAACAGAACAGAGTGGATTGTTGCTGTATGATTTATTACTTACTTACTTACTTACTGCCTATTATGCCTCCTGGCATGTAGGGCAGCAACAAAGGTCCTCCACTCCTGTCTGTTCTGGGCTAGCTTCTGGACACTACCCCAGGTCAGTTCCATTGTTTTCATTTCCTCCTCTACAGTTCGACACCAGGTGGTTTTGTGTCTCCCTCTTTTCCTTTTCCCTTCTGGTGTCCAGTGCAGGTCTATTCTTAGGATGCTGTCTGGTTCTCTTTCATCCTAGCATCTGTCGATAGCCCCAGAAGTCCATCATGCCTAGTAGTGTTGATTCCTTCAGTTGCTGTTTCCGTAACATATTTGTTTTACGAGACAGGGTTGTTAGCAACCTTAGCTGACCTATGTTGTCCTTAGCTGGCCTATATTGTCTTTAGCTGGCCTATGTTGTCTTTAGCTGGTCTATATTTTATTTAAACATGTTACCAGGCAGCCACGTTTCTGACATTGGGTTACGAACTGTTTACTTTAGACTTTAGAGATACAGCATAGAAACAGGTCTTTCAGCCCACCAAGTCCGCGCCGACCAGCGATCACCCCGTACACTAGGGACAATTTACAATTTTACCGAAACCTACAAACCTGTACATCTTTGGAGTGTGGAAGTAAACCGGAGCACCTGGAGAACCCCACGCAGGTGACAGGGAGAATGTGCAAACTCCGTACAAACAGAACCTGTAGTCAGGATTGAACCTGGGTCTCTGGCGCTGTGAGGCAGCAAGTCTACCGCTGTGCCGTCTTTTCTTCATGGTTACAGGCATGGAGAATGCTACCTGAGGAGGAACTACATGAAAATGATTAATTCTCACCATGCGATTCAAAGGGATCACCTTATTCAGTCTGAAGAACATTTACAATTCTTCAGGTTGCAGATCATAGTCCTACTGCACTAACACAGGTCCTTTGACTCAACTAGTCCATGCTGACCAAGATACTCCATCTAACCTTGGCCCATGTCCATCTAAACCTCTCCTATCCATATACCTGTCCAAGTGTCTTTTACATTGTGTCATTCTGTTTGCGTATTCCAGTAAATTGTCACACCATGGATTACTTAAAGAGAAAAAAAAGGGAAATATTTTGGTTGAGATATTCATATGGCAAGAAACAGAATGAAAGTTTCAGGTTGATTCTTAGTTGAGGTTTGGAGCATAGCAATCACAAGACGTCAAATGCCCCAGTAATTATCGTAAGCTGTGCAATAAAAGAAATGACCTTGTGGAGATACCATTATAAACTTTGTTTGCTTGTTCTTGTTGATATAGCAGTAAATCCTTTTTGCCTTTTCGCAACAAACATGGTTTCATTGTATTGTGACTTCATTCGTACTTTAAAACCTTTGTTTATCGGTATTAAACTTGCTACTGATAATTAATGTTAAATTTTACCTGCAGAGTTTGTTTGTTTAGTTCAGAGGTACAGCATGGAAACAGGCCCATCGGCCAACCGACTTCACACCGACCCTTGATAATCCATTCACACTAGTTCTGTTATCCCACTAAATCATCCACTCCCTACACACTTGGGGCAATTTGCAGAGGCCATTTAACTTACAAACGCACATGTCTTTGGGTTATGGGAGGAAACTGGAAAACTCAAGCAGTCACAGGGAGAACGTGCAAACTCCACACCGATAGCACCCAAGGTCAGGATCGAACCTGGGTCGGTGGCACTGTGAGACAGCAGTTCTACCCGCTGCGCCATTGTGCCGAGTGTTGTATGAATATACAAGCTGTTTTCAATATTGCTTAAAAATTCTTCTGTAAAACATTTCAATTGACCATGTATAAATGTGAAATGTATGACTGCAGGCCCATACCATATGGGTGTTGCCGTAAATATTCACCTTCTCAGACTTTAAAAAAATAGAACATAGAAAATAGGTGCAGGAGTAGGCCACAGCCCTTCGAGCCAGCACCGCCATTCAATATGATCATGGCTGATCGTCCCAAATAGTACCCCGTTCCGGCTTTTTCCCCATATCCCTTGATTCCCTTTGCCCTGACAGCTAAATCTAACTCTTTCTTGAAAACATCCAGTGAATTGGCCTCCACTGCCTTCTGTGGCAGAGAATTCCACGTACAAACTCCACACAAACAGCACCCGAGGTTGGGATCTAACCTGAATCTCTGGTGTTGGGAAGCAGCAGCTGCAGCAGATGCGCCACTGTACTGCCCTAAACGTTGTCACTAATAAAGCCGGTTAAATCTTAACATTCATACATCCATCAGACATTTTAGGAGAGAGATCTGTCACAGACTTTAAAAAGCAGGAAAATGTGCGGAAAATATTAATTTTACAACACCAATTGATCTTACAATTACACACGTTATCAAGACTTTTCATATGCTCATTCATCTATCTTCTCCTTGTGTTTCTCCTCATTGTGGTTGTGAAGATTTAGAATTTAATGCTGGCTCCACGTTTAGGATAACAGTGAAAAACAAAATTACTAATGAAGTTCCAGGAAGGAGCACACTCAATTATAAATAGCAATCGTTTTCAAGTGCTGCTTTCCATGTTTAGTTTAGTTCAAAGATGCTGCTCAGAAACAGGCCCTTCGACCCACTGAGTCCGCCCCAACCAACGATCCCCGCACATCAACACAATCCTACACACACGAGGGACAATTTACAATTTATTATACCAAGCCAATTAGCCTACAAACTTGTACGTCTTTGGAGTGTGGGTGAAAACCGGAGATCCCGGAGAAAACCATGCAGGTGAACGTACAAACTCCGTACAGACAGCACCCATAGTCAGGATCGAACATGGATTTCTGGCACTACAAGGCAGCAACTCTACTGCTGCGCCACCTTGCTGCCCTGTAGAAACACTGCTGAGCAAGTCAGCTTATCTATCAGCCGTGGCATTGAATGCAATATTTTCCTACTCAACATTCACACTATGGTCTATAATGTGCCACTTTTGGATGCAGAGTCACTCCGCAAACTTCAGATAGAGGAAGGGAATACAGTTAAAGCATGTCGGGTAAAAGCAAGGAGGAGAGTTATGAGGAAAAACATAAAACCAATACTTTCCACTGTTTTCTCCAAGTATAGTTTAATCCGCATTGTTTCATGCTCATTACAATCACAGAATGAATTAACTGCAAAGGTCAAGACAAATGATTTTGGACACTATTGCATTACTTTCAATATTCCGGCACAGTACATGAGCCAAAGCTCAGTTAGATATTGTCTGCTAGTCAAATCATGGCAGCTAATTATCCAAATGTAAATACATTATATAGACACAAAATGCTGGGGTAACTCAGCGGGACAGGCAGCATCACTAGAGAGAAGTAATGGGCCCTTCAGCCCAACGATCACTCATACACTATGTTATCCCAGTTTGGCATCCTCCACACTAGGAGGAATTTACAGAAGCCAATTAAACTACGTACCTTTGGAATGTGGGAGGAAACTGGTGCACCAAGAGGTAGCCCATGCGGTCGGTACAGACAGCACCTGTGGTCAGGATTGAACCCAGGTCTCTGGCGCAGTAAGGCAGCAACTCTACCGCTGCGCCACCGTGCCGTGAGTGGCGCAGCGGTAGAACATTTCTCCTCTGTTTCAGTTGATGTTGAACGTCATGGTGGATAACGCCCGGTTACGGTCCCAGCCCGTCCCCACGTACCTCGGTGTGAAGCTCGACAGAACGTTGTCATTCAAACAACACCTGGAAGGTGCTAAGGCAAAGACAAGCGCCCGTGCCGCACTGATTCGCCGCATAGCCGGCACCACATGGGGAGCCACGACGAAGACACTGCGCATGTCCACAGTGGCCCTGGTGTTCTCAGCCGCCGAGTACTGCGCCCCGGTCTGGTGCCGTAGCCCTCACGCCAAGAAGCTGGATGCTGCCCTCAACAGCACCCTGCGGACTGTCTCCGGATGCCTACGAGCCACCCCAGTAAACCAACTGCCCGTCCTCGCTGGCATCGACCCGGCCAACATCAGACGAGAAGCAGCCACGCTGGCCCTCTCTCGAAAGGCACAGACCAGTGAATCCCACCTCCTCCATCAGATCGTCACAGAGACACCACGACGAGTGCGCCTCAAGTCACGGCGCCCCTTTGCCACGCAAGCCCAAGAGCTGCTCTGCACAACACCGGCTGACGCTTCCAAGGCCGCCTGGGTCAAGATGAGATGGAGAGACCAGTGTAAGTCAGCGGAACCATCTAGGCTACACCATTACATCGATGACCACCTGGCCAGGACCTGCCCCGAAAGCAGTGGACAACCCTCAACCGCTTGAGGACAGGCATCGGACGCTATGGAGTAGCGATGACGAGGTGGGGCCTCGTGGACAGCGCCTCCTGCGAGTGTGGGGACCCAACACAGACAGTGGAACACATAGTCACCAGTTGCCCCAAACACCGGCCACCGAATGGTGAACGAGGTCTGATTGACCTGGACGATGACACGTTGGCCTGGCTCGCCTCAACGGAGCTGCAGGGCTAAAAGACATACGACAGAAGAAGAAGAAGTTAACATTTGCTGAGCTTTGTGCTCTGCTTTGGAACTGAGCCGCTGGTGGTTTAGATGATGATTCTAACGGCGCAATCAAGGGCAACGAGATAATCTCCTCAAGGACGTATAAGGTGTGGTTGAGCTACCAAATGAGTGAATTAGAGTTATAGACGAGACAGCACAGAAGCAAACCCTTTGGCCCTACATCAGACTTTAAAAACATGATTCCACTGGAGTCACAACGATGGAATTGAATGAGTTGAACATTAGCAGGGAGGACATATTACAGGCATGAGATTTCTCCGCGGATCCGCAGATTTTGAGGTTCGGCGGGTCATCGCCGCCGTGACCCCATCGTCGCGAGGCTTCACTGCTATTGACACCCCACTTCACGCCTCCATGGTGCCGAGCGGCCGAGCCCACTTCACGGCCTCCGTGGTGCCCAGCCGCGGGCGCCGTCAGCCGCTTCGTCCGACCCGGGCATCTACCCGCGAGGCACCGGCCGGGGTTCTACGTGGCGACCGCGGCAGTAGGGCCTTGCGGCGGCGGTGGGTCCTCGTGGCAGCGTTGGGGCCTTGCCGAATTTCAAAATCCGAGGAGAAATCTATCTCTTCCTCTTTTTCCATTTTTTTCCTGTCTCATGTCTGATATTAGAAAGCTGGCTTTAACTAAAGTGAATAAATCATGCATCCAGACACGATGCATCTTGCATTCCTGTGGGGAAATAAGGGTGGAATTTTATAGTCATAGTCATGCGGCATTGAAACAGGCCCTTCGGCCCAACATGCCCATGTCGACCAAGATTCCCTATCTATACTAGTCCCACCTGCCCGCATTTGGCCCATATCCCTCCAAATCTTTCCAATCCATGTACCTCTAAACGTTGATCTTGTACTTTCCTCAACTACCTCCTCGGGTAGTTCATTCCATTTGCCTACCACCCTCCGAGTGAAAAAGTTACTCCTTAGGTTCCACCTATTAAATCTTTTTCCTCTCACTTTAAACTTGTATCCTCTGGTTCTCTATTTCCCCTTTCTGAGTAAAAGACTCTGTGCATTCCCCTTATGGTCTTGTACACCTCTGTATGATCACCCCTCATCTTCCAGCACTCTGACGAATAAAGCCCCAGCTCCTCCCTGTAGCTCGGCCATTCAAGTCCTGGCAGCATCCTTGTAAATCTCCTCTGCACTCTTTCTTTCTTAACAACATCTTCCCGAGAGCAGGGTGACCAAAACTGAGCATAGTACTTCAAATGGGCCCTCACTAAAGTCTTGTACAACTGTGGCATAACATCCCATATTCTGTACTCGATACCCTGACTGTTGATGTAGAGTTACTGTCTAATCTTTCAAACACTCGTAGATAGTTTACTTTTGATTATTATTCTCACAAGTACTGATGTACAGTGAAAGGTTTTTGTTGGCGTGCTGTCCAGTCAAACAAGAGGCTATTCATGAATACAATTAAGCTGTCCACAATGCGCAGATACAACGTTTAGTGCAGGATGCACAGTGCCCTCCATAATGTTTGGGACAAAGACACATCATTTATTTATTTGCCTCTGTACTCCACAATTTGAGATTTGTAATAGAAAAAATCACATGTGGTTAAAGTGCACATTGTCAGATTTTAATAAAGGCCATTTTTATACATTTTGGTTTCACCATGTAGAAATTACAGCATAATTTATACATAGCCCCCCCCCCCCCCCCCATTTCAGGGCACCATAATGTTTGGGACACAGCAATGTCATGTAAATGAATGTAGTCATGTTTAGTATTTTGTTGCATATCCTTTGCATGCAATAACTGCTTGAAGTCTGCGATTCATGGACATCACCAGTTGCTGGGTGTCTTCTCTGGCGATGCCCTGCCAGGCCTGTATTGCAGCCATCTTTAGCTTATGCTTGTTTTGGGGGGTAGTCCCCTTCCGTTTTCTCTTCAGCATATAAAAGGCATGCTCAATTGGGTTCAGATCAGGTGATTGTTTTCGCCACTCAAGAATTGACCATTTTTTAGCTTTGACAAACTCCTTTGTTGCTTTAGCAGTATGTTTGGGATCATTGTCGCTGTAGAATGAACCACTTGGCAATGAGTTTTGAGGCATTTGTTTGAACTTGAGCAGATAGGATGCGCCTATACACTTCAGAATTCATTATGCTACTACCATCGGCAGTTGTATCATCAATGAAGATAAGTGAGCCAGTACCTTCAGCAGCCATACATGCCCAGGCTATAACACCCCCACCACCGTGTTTCACAGATGAGGTAGTATGCTTTGGATCTTGGACAGTTCCTTCTCTCCTCCATACTTTGCTCTTGCCATCACTCTGATATAAGTTCATCTTCGTCTCATCTGTCCACAAGACCTTTTACCAGAACTGTGGTTGCTCTTTTTGAAGTACTTCTTTGCAAACTGTAACCTATTTTTGCAGCTAACCAGTGGTTTGCATCTTGCAGTGTAGCCTTTGTATTTCGGTTCCTGAAGTCTTCTGCGGACAGTGGTCATTGACAGATCCACAGCTGACTCCTGAATAGTGTTTCTGATCTGTCGGACAGGTGTTTGGGGATTTTGCTTTATTATAGAGAGAATTCTTCCCTCATCAGCTGTGGAGGTCTTCCTTGGCCTGCCAGTCGCTTTGCGATTAGTAAGCTCACCAGTGCTCTCTTTCTTCTTAATGATGTTCCAAACAGTTGATTTTGGTAAGCCTAAGTATTGGCTGATGTCTCTAACAGTTTTATTCTTGTTTCTCAGTCTCATAATGGCTTCTTTGACTTTCATTGGCATAACTTTGGTCCTCATGTTGATAAACAGCAGTAAAAGTTTCCAACGGTGATGGAAAGGCTGGAGGAAAGACTAGGTGCTGAGGAGGCAATTAAACAATTAAGGCAATTAAACACACCTGAGCAATTATAAACACCTGTGAAGCCACGTGTCCCAAACATTATGGTGCCCTGAAATGGGGGGACTATGTATAAACACTGCTGTAATTTCTATATGGTGAAACCAAAATGTATAAAAATAGCCTTTAAAATGGCCTAAAATCTGACAATGTGCACTTTAACCACATGTGATTTTTTTCTATTACAAATCTCAAATTGTGGAGTACAGATGCAAATAAATAAATGACGGGTCTTTGTCCCAAACATTATGGAGGGCACTGTATCAATGACGTCTGATCAAGTCCAATTAAAGTTAGTTCCACGGTCTCCTGCGAGTTCGATGGGTTAGGACCACACTCTAGCTGATGAGAGGACCAGTTGCCTCATACCAGCTGGGAAGAACTGTTCATGATTCTGGAGGTATGTGGGAATATTGGGGAAGGAGACCAAAGTATAAGAAATGGAGAATTTACAAATGTTCCAACTAAAGACTGGAAGGATAAAGTTAGTGATTTCAGGTGAGCCAGTTAATGGTAGGGAAACCTAAAAAGTGAATAAGTTAACAAAGCCTCTGAGGCTGCACATTCACAAGCCTTGTCCATTTACTGCAGGTTCATGACGGAAGTTGAGTGAATGTGGTTTATTCTGGAGTGGGGGCAACGAAGGTTGACCTCAAACCTCGAGGACCCTTGCAGACAGCCGCAGCAGCAACAGGTCTGGATCTTGCTCCTCATTCATAGTTTAGGAGCTTGGGTACTCCGCCATTTACATTGCCACCTTAAGTGTGAAGTTCAGCTCAGAGAACAATTGCCTTCTGGAAGGTAGACACAAAATGCTGGAGTAACCCAGCGGGTGAAGCAGCATCTGTAGAGCAAAGGAATGGGTGACGTTTCAGGTCAAGACCCTTCTTCAGACTGATGTCAGGGGAGGGGGCGGGACAAAGATAGAATGTAGGCGGAGACAGTAAGGCTAGGGGGAGAACTGGGAAGGGGAAGGGGATGGAGAGAAAAAGCAAGGGCTATCGGAAATTAGAGAAGTCAATGTTCATACCGCTGGGGTGTAAACTACCCAAGCGAAAAATATGAGGGGCTGTTCCTCCAATTTGTGCTGGGCCTCACTCTGACAGTGGAGGAGGCCCAGGACAGAAAGGTCAGATTGGGAATGGGAAGGGGAGTTGAAGTGCTACTGCAAAATTGCCTTCTGGAAACCAAACCAGAAGAGGATCACAGTTCTGTTTAGTTTATTGTCACGTGTACCGAGGTACAGTGAAAAGCTTTAGTGGCATGCTAACCAGTCAGCAGATAGACAATACATGATCCAATGACAGTGTATAGATTCATGATAAGGGAATAACGTTTAGGGATGACGTTAACAATCTTCATGGGGTGGATTTTGCTGTTTAGAATGAGCTACTTGGGCATCTCAATGACTTGCCCGGTAGGTTGAATGGATGCCATAACTGCCTTGCTCTCACTTAAACATGCAACCAGCACACTACAGGCATTGGCATAAGCATGTAACGCTGGAGCAACGGATAAGACCCACCAATTGGGTCAATTGTGTGGTGTTACCAAATATGATTTTTGCTACTACTCTTCCCCGCCACCTCCCACTTTAAGGAGTTGCCCAGACTCTTAAACATGAAACATTTATCTTAAAATCAGCTACCTATCATACACAGTGAAAAATTAAACTTCACTTCCATTGAATTAGGGTAAATGTATTCTGCACCTACCTTTTCTTCTCGCGTCTGTCCCATTTTGGAGTCCCTGACAGAGTTCACTACTCAAGCGGATGGACTTTGCATCTGAACTTCAGAATGTACAGGGCTTGTTGTTCCAGCGTTTGGGACAATATCCCAGACGTCAATTTTAAGTACAATCCACATTTTCCTCAGGCACCACAGTTGTGTTTTCTATCTCTACGAAACAATCTCAGTTAAACAACCTCCATAGTTATTATTCCTGATCTACTTGAAGTGGCAACGAGTGTAATGCTGGAGTTAACCATGAGGGTCTGCATTGCTTTGTATGGAATCCAAGGTCACTATTTCTAACTCGCTTATTTCTAACTGGCTGTTTTCCCTCCAGTTTTGGTTGCATTTCATTCTGGTCTCCCTCTCCTTGATCTGAGAGGCAAGGCGCCATTTGAGGTTCGCTCTTATGATTGTGAAGCCATGAGCCCGGCCATTATAAAAGTCCCACAGCACTCTCCGTGTACCGAGACAGCGCGGAAACGGACCCTACGGCCCACCGAGTGCGCCGACCAGCGATCCCCGCACATTAACACGACACGACATGCACCCGGGTCAATTTACATTTATACCAAGCCAATTAACCTACCAACTTGCACGTCTTTGGAGTGTGGGAGATAACCGGATCTCCCGGGGAAAACCCACGCAGGTCACGGAGAGAACGTACAAACGCCGTACAGACAGCGCCCGTAGTAAGGATGGAATCCAGGTCTCTGGTGCTGTGAGGCAGCAACTCTACCGCTGTGCTGCCGTGCCACCCCTGTGTTTATGTTACTTTCCTGCACTAGTAATATTTCCTGCTGTAGAACAGAGATTAAAACCTTTGGAATGCATTTGAGATTGTTTATTCTATGAAAGGCAGCATGAAAGTCCAAATCCTCTCCCTGTTACATTTGAAGAATGTGGAACCACAGACAGGTGAAAACCAAATACAGTTCGGACCTATAATACATCCACTGAGTTTGCTGTTTTTCCTGCTCTCCCCCTCTTTCACCACCCCCCCCCCCCCCCCGATAAATGAATGAGGTAAGAGGGCGGAGCATTTTACTTGAAGTAGAATAAGAGTAAAAGGATTATGACTTCAGTATGTGTATCTATAGAGTCCTACGGTGTGGAAACAGGCCCTCTGGCCCAACGCCCACACCAGCCAACATGTCCCATCTACACCAGTCCCACCTGCCTGCATTTTGCCCATATCCCTCTAAACCTGTCCTATCCATGTACCTGTCTATTTGTTTCTTAAATGTTGGGATAGTCCCTACCTCAACTACCTCCTCTGACAGCTTGTTCCATACACCCACCACCCTTTGTGTGACAAAGTTACCCCATAGATTCCTATTAAATCTTTTCACCCTCACCTTATGCTCTTATCGTGATTTGGAACCTGGCTCGTAGGTATAAATTAGTATGTGAAGAATATAAATGGTTTGTAAACATACACAATGTGCTGGAGTAATTAGTTTGGATATAAGTAATCTCTGCTCAGATGCGAACCAGCGCCTGCAGTTCGTGGTGTTGAGTCAAGAGTGTTTTATTGTCATATGTCCCGGATGGGACAATGAAATTCTTACTTGCTGCAGCACAACAGAATATGTGAATATGTAAACATTGTATATAACAGGGGAAGAGAAAAAAAAGAAAAAAGTTCAATAAATAACAAATATAGTGCAATAATAATATAGTCTTTTGTAGTTCAGAGCTCAGAGTTTATTCGTTGTTGTGTTTAATAGCCTGATGGCTACCGTGCACCTGTAGAGGTTTAGGAGAGTCCGCTTCGTGTCTACTAGCGTGTAAACAGTTTTGACCTGTGCAGTGGTTGTGTATCTCAAACCTGTATCTGGACAAAGTGATGATGGTGAAATTGAACTATAATAAATGGTATCGGCATTATAATCGGTGAAAGCTCTCCAGAAATTGAGGCCTGCTGAGACCTTATGGTTTGTGAATTTGCTACAGCGCATCTGTAAAAGCTGGTGAGAGTTGTTGAGAACATGCCGAACTTCCTAAGATGACTCCGGAGTTCTACCTCCTCAGTAGTTTTCAGCATTGTGATGCATTGGTTCCATCGACCAATGTCCACAATGGGGCAGTAGGATAGCTGTAAAATTACAATGAGGTGCCAGGTTGATTTGGGCTCTGTTCATTCGAGGATTGTGTTAATGGGACAACTAGCAACTGCCACCCACCTCGCCTCATTCCAACCCTCCCTTTGAGAAAATTATCCTGCTTTCATTCCTCAGTCAATACCGCCAAAGCAAATGTTCTTAATGTCACCTTGCTGTTTGTGTGAGTCTGCTTTTTGCACGTTTATTACGAGCTTTTCTACATTTCAGTACACTGTAAGGTGATTTGAAATATTCGGACATTGTGAAGAATGTTTTATAAGTGCAAGTCATGGTGTCATATAGCAAGGAAGCACTCCATTCGGCCCATCATGTCCATACTAACCATTGGGCACACATCCATATTAACCCCATCTTCCTGCGTTTGGCCAGTAACCAGAGTCATTGTTTGTATTTGAGGGTGGTAGTGGATACAGGAAACGTCATTAATCGAGTTTTAATTTTAAAGTATATAGATACAGGATGGAAACCGACCCTTTGGCCACAGAGTCCACATTGAACATCGATCACCCGTTCACACTGGTTCCATGCTACCCCACTTTCTCATCCACTCCCTACACACTAGGGGTAATTTGCCGATTAGCCGACAAACCCGCACGTCTTTGGGATACGGGAGGAAGCCCACGCGGTCACAGAGAGAACGTGCAAACTCCACACAGACAGCACCTGAGGTCAGGATCCAATTAATGGTCTTATGAAGATAATGAGCTAAGATAGTGTACAAAAACAAAAATTATCTGACTGCTGTTGTGAGCCATCAAAAAAAACAATTGGCTGTTTAGTTTAGAGATACAGCATGGAAACTCAGCCCACCGAGCTAACTCCGACCATCGATCATTGTCGATATTCACACTAGTTCCACGTTATCCCACTTTCTCATCCACACCCTACACACATGGTGCAATTTACAGAGGCCAACGGACCTACACATCTGCACATAGTTGGGATGTGGGAGAAAACCTATGGAGAACGTACAAACCCGTACAGACAGTACCCACAGCCAGGATCGAGCCCAGGTCCCTGGCTCTGTGCCACAGTGTATGAAATAAGACTTTGAAATTGTTACCTTGTGGCTGGGGAAAAAAAAACTAATTCCATCCTCATCAAAAACAGAATTGCATCGTTTACATTTATAAATGTTGAGCAGTTCAGCTATTTAATCATTGTGTACACTAAAACCCTGTGTTTAAAAGATTGATAAACATTCTTCAACGCAAAAGAGTCATAGAGTGATATACGGTGTGGAAACAGGCCCTTTGGCCCATCTTGCCCACACCGGCCAACATGTCCCAGCTACACTAGTCCCACCTGCCTGTGTTTGGTCCATATCCCTCCAAACTTGTCCTATCCATGTACCTGTCCAAATGTTTCTTAAACGTTGCAATAGTCCCTGCCTCAACTTCCTCCTCTAGCAGCTCGTTCCACACACCCACCACCCGTTGCATGAGAAAGTAATTACCGTGAGAGTGTTGCTTCCTGGGGAGGGCAGCATGGTGCCAGCATTGTGCAAAGTATCTGATGCTGAAGTCCCAGTAGTCGGAGTTCTCTAACTTTGTTAGTACTTTAATGATCCTTAGTATTGTTTCATTTCGCTGCCTGTTTAAATGTTTACACAAGATGATTATTGTCAACCGAGTTCACTAGACACCAACGTGATTGCGGGGCTTATCTTTTCTGAACCTTGTCCAAACTTTTGGATGGAATTTCGGCTTCACCGTCCAATTCCAGCCATTCAGGAGTGCAGCTTACATGTACACTGCTTTGCATGCCTGCGACATTCCGTCAGTCACTTCAGTCAATGACTTACTTTCAGTGTAGACACTGTTTGACAATAGACAATAGGTGCAGGAGTAGGCCATTCGGCCCTTCGAGCCAGCACCGCCATTCAATGTGATCACGGCTGATCATCCCCAATCAGTACTCCGTTCCTGCCTTATCCCCATATCCCCTGACTCCGCTATCCGCTGGTCCGCGTGGCTTGAACCAAGCCACAGCCACTATGTGAACCTATAGATGCTTGAGGGCGGCACAGTGGTGCGGCGGTAGAGTTGCTGCATTACAGCGCCAGATAACGGGGTTCGATTCTGACCACGGGTGCTGTCTGTACGGAGTTTGTCCCTTCTCCCTGTGACTCACATGGGTTTTCTACGTGTGTTCCGGTTTCCTCCTACACTCCAAAGACATAAAGGTTTGTAGGTTATATTAGCTTCGGTAAAAATTGTAAATTGTTCCTAATGTGTGTGTAGGATAGTGATCGCTGGTCGGCGAGGACTCGGTGGGCCGAAGGGCCTGTTTCCATGCTGCACCTCTAAAGTCGAGAGATAATATTGATAAATGACCAGTTAATAATTTTCTTGATGTAGGCACAGGGATACATATTGGGACAGCAAGAACATTCTTTATCATTTGCAAACGAAACAGTCTAAATCGGCATCTGTTTGGCCTTTCAAAAGCTGGCAATCATTCACTCAGAATTGCAGCATTCAGTCGGGCTAGGTTTTGTTCAAGTTCCGCCCAGGATGGATCTTTGAGAGAAATTAATTGGTATTCCAAAATAGTGCTAAAGATATGGAATAGAGTGTCACATTCCTCATCGTGCAGTCGAATATCACAGTGGTAATAAATAGTAAGGGAAATATGTGGCCTTGGGATTGCTGTATACCAATATAAAATTCAAGGTAAGCATCTACACTGCTTCAGTCTTGCCTGCATTTGCTTTTCAGTAATGAGCTTACTTGTATTGGAAATGCAAGGAATTGCAGATGTTGGTTTGCAAAAGAAGAGACAAAGTGGTGGTGTACGGGGTGATCGCTGTTTGGTGCGGACTCGCTGGGCCGAAGGGCCTGTTTCCGTGCTGTATCTCTAAAGTCTAAACTCGGCATGTCGGGCAGCATCTCTGCAGAACGTGGATGGCTGAAGAGGGGTCCCGACCCGAAACTTCACCTATCCATGTTCTCCGTCAATGCTGCCTGACCCGCTGAGTTACTCCAAAACTCTGTGTTTTGTATTTTTCTTGCTTTCATGGTTCTTTATTATCATGTACCGAGGTACAGTGAAATTCTTCACTTGCAGACAATTCAGTAAATTGGTAAGAGTCACCATGTTTGGCGCCTTTTTCAAAGTCCAAGCTGCAGCTGGCCATAAAAGCCCGTTGCAGTTTTGAGGAGTCTCCTTGCAAAGAATAAAGAGTGTAATTTCAATAAGTTTAGTTTATTGTGATATAAATGTTTTGTTGCATGCTATCCAGTCAACGGGAAAGACTCTGTGATTACAATCAAGCCATCAACAGTGTTTAGATACAGGATAAAGGGAGTAATTAGTGCAAGATTAAGTCCAGTAAAGTCTGATTTTAGATAGTCCGAGGGTCTCCAATGAAGTAGATGGTAGGTCAGGACCACTCTAGTTGGTGATAGGATGGTTCAATTGCCTGATAGCAGCTAGGAAGAAACTGTCCCTGAATCTGGAGGTGTGCGTTTTCACACTTCTGTACCTCTTGCCTAATGGGAGAGGGGAGAAGTGGCCGGGGTGTGGCTGGTCCATGATGATGCTGCTGGCCTTGCCGGGGCAGCGTGAGATGTAGATGGAGTCAATGGAAGGGAGGTTGGTTTGCGTGATGGTCTGGGCTGCGTCCGCAACTCTCTGCAGTTTCTTCCGGTATTGCATGAAGCTGTTCCAAAACCACGCTGTGAGGCATCCTGATAAAATGCTTTCCACGGCACTTCTGTAGAAGTTGGTGAGAGTAGTTGGGGACATGCCGAACCTCCTGAACCTTCTAAGGAAATAGAGGCGTTGGTGTGCTTTCTTGGTTGTTGCTTCAATATGGGTGGTCCAGGAGAGGTTGTTGGTGATATTGACTCCTAGGAATTTGAGATTTTCAACCATCTCTACTTTGGCGCCGTCAATGCAAACTGGGGTGTGGGTACCGCTTCACATCCTGAAGTCGGACACTATCTCCTTCGTCTTGCGGACGTTGAGAGAAAGGTTGTTGTCTCGACACCAGGACACGAGGTTCTCAATCTCCTTCCTGCACACCGTCTCATCATTATTTGATATCCGGCCCACAACGGCGGTGTCGTCTGCGAATTTTTTAATTGTATTAGATTTGTACATGGCTGTGCTGTCTTGGGTGTACAAAGAGTAAAGAAGGGGGCTGAGAACGCATCCTTGCAGAGCCCCAGTGTTGAGATTATCATTGGGGATAATTCAATAGACAATAGGTGCAGGAGTAGGCCATTTGGCCCTTCGAGCCAGCACCGCCATTCAATGTGATCATGGCTGATCATCCCCAATCAGTACCCCGTTCCTGCCTTCTCCCCATATCCCCTGACTCCGCTATCTTTAAGAGCCCTATCTAGCTCTCTCTTGAAAGCATCCAGAGAACCTGCCTCCACCGCCCTCTGAGGCAGAGAATTCCACCGACTCACCACTCTCTGAGAAAAAGTGTTTCCTCGTCTCTGTTCTAAATGGCTTACTCCTTATTCTTAAACTGTGGCCCCTGGTTCTGGACTCCCTCAACATCGGGAACATGTTTCCTGCCTCTAGCGTGTCCAAACCCTTAACAATCTTAGGTGCACAAAAAGGGCCGAAACGTTGCCTATTTCCTTCGCTCCATAGATGCTGCTGCACCCGCTGAGTTTCTCCAGCTTTTTTGTGTACCATCGATTTTCCAGCATCTGCAGTTCCTTCTTTAACACCTTGACAATCTTATATGTTTACCCCTTATTCTTAATTTGATTTGTCCCCTATCCTCACTGATTGGAGCCCTGCAGAAGTTTGTGAAAGGTACAATTTGCTATGAAATGGAGATGGTGCAGTTGCAAAGTTTTTATTGAGGGGGTGGGGGTGGGGAAAGAGTCGAATGTATCAGTGCTTCCTTGATTGTTTTTTTGGACCCCTTTAAGGAATGTTTTTGTGTCTTCTCTGCAGGTACCACAGTGAAAAGATGACACTGAGTTACTCGGAGTATCTTGCACACCGTCAGCACCACCACTACCAGAATGGCATTGCACACCCTCTACCACCATACAACCATTATTCCTGACAAAGACTTGCATGACCAGTCACTCGACCTATCAGCTGACCTCTTCCCCAGGGACCCGGCCCCTTCCTGGTCTAGCTATCTCTATTACTGTACCATTTTATGATGGTAGTTTCCGTTGCCATCGTGACACGACGTGGCTGCTTTGTTGACGTCAGCTTGGCAACGGGTGGAGATCAAGAAATCATTGTATTTTTGTTCAAAACACTTTTTTTACAAAGAGAAATTTTTTTCCAATGAAATCGACACAATTTTGCTTTTTTTTATGCATTCCCAAAATTTCTTAAATCTGTGGATGAATGGAAGGAGAATTAGATAATTATTAGCTAGTCTGTTCTGGGCTCCCAAATTTACAAGAACAGGACTTTTCAGGTTATATCCTTGTGTTCTTGGGCCACATTATTTCCTCATTAAACAGGTAGAAACCCCGTAAGGCAGTTTTCTTTAAAGTCAATCCAGGTGCTCTAAGGTTTAAACAAAAATAATCTTCACAGCGTTGGATGGAGGAACTCAGCGGGACAGGCAGCATCTCTGGAGAGAAGGAATGGGCGACGTTTCAGGTCGAGACCCTTCCACAGACTCAACATTGAGTCATCAACTGACTTACAGCACTTTTGATTTGTACCGAATTTAGTGTATCATTTAGTGTAAAAAATAGCTTTAAACTTTTGTTGTTTCCCTCTTTGGTTTAAAATGCAGCAGCCGGTGGCGATTGAAAAAGAGATTGTTGCCCGTGGTGCTAAATGCCTGCGAGACTCTCAGCTGCTTATGCTCAGTTTTGGACTTTTTGGTTTTATTGACCGACGGATCCATTGTGTGTGCTGAGTACAACTGGCGGCCAGTACTCTGTGTTTAACGCCAGTGACCAGATTAAATCCTCCTAGGTGTAAAAGAAGGGTCTAAATTGAATAACGCAAATATCATATTGTATATATGCGTGTGTGTAGACTAGTCAAGGTCAAAATGTCCCACTAACTTACCCATGGTGGAGTATCTATTGGGTACATTTGCCAGATGGAGAGTGATGATAATATGTCTCATATCCACTGACACTTGATTACAACTATTCCAGTTTCACTTCCCCTTGTGGGAATTTTTTTTTTCTTTAATATATCATGGGGTTGGTGCAGAATTATTTGATTTAAAAAAAAAATATTTGATATCAAGAGTTGAGATTGAGTACAATTTGATTTCCGGTTTAAAAGCATGATTACACATCACTAGCATAGCATTGTGTGTGTGAGAGTTTTCTTGTATTTTGTGTCTTTATCTTGAGTGGGTTTTTTCCTCCTCTCCTCCCCTCCAGGCACAAATGAAGATGCCATGTGTTAAATTGTTTTATAGACAAAATACCACCCCCCCCCCCCCCCAACACATGATAATTATTCGTACACTGGGGGGCCCCTTTAAAGTAACACATTTTTTGTTTTAAATCGCTGAAGCTGTTGCCTTGTTTTGGAACTGCTTGTGCTTTCAAGCAAATGTACCCAATATATCCAGTTCAGTTTAGTCTATTGTCACGTGTACCGAGGTACAGTGAAAAGCTTTATACATCTGAAATATCACAAAACCGAATGTGTAATCAGTCCTTGTCCATTCGATTAGGCAAAGCACCAACTCCTTCAAAATGTCATTTCCCAGCTCAGTTTCTGACTGAATTAGTGGAGAAAACAGACCTGAATGGCTATTAGGAAAATAGAAACATTGATTTAGGTTAACCTTTTTCCAATGATCAGCCAAGCTGTGATGATTCTGTGGTTCTGGTGCATGTAATCTTTTAGTGAGACAAACCAGGCGGATTTAATTACAGATGATTGACAAGCAATTTTCTCTTTTTCATTTTCCAAACTCCAGTGTGATTGCATTAGTCGGTGTGAGGGTTAGTAATTATAACAGAACGAAGAGAATTAAGACAAAGTGACTGGGCTATCATGGTGCTATATCTCAGGGAAGCATTAAAATGCAGTGTTTTATGCAACCTGAACCTGCCAACACATTTTGTAAAGAGAATAATTTGCTCAGGCACTTATTGTCAGTGTTAGAAGTTTAAATTAGCAGAGATTATTATGTTATCGCAGATTTTCTGATTACAACTAGCAGGTTTGACCGGATGCAAAACACAAAACAGGAAAAGTTAGTAATACTTTCCATTTTTTGCATTGCATTTCCAGCTTTTGGACGAGCAGATATGGGGTTATTTTAGATGCCTGTTCTAATTCCCCAACAGGTTACTACGTGAGTGAAATTTCACAACATGGTATTACTTGCTAAGCCTTATGTCTGTCTGCTTTCCTTTTAAGAAAATAATGAACTTGTATCACTTCAGGGAAAAAGGGTGCAGACAACTATCCAAATTAAGACTTTAGATCTGGCATCAATGGGCTATTTGCTGGTTCCAAAGGACATTTCTTTCTCGTCCTGAAAGATTATAGATCCTGCTCGTAGCTATTCTAGTCCTTAGAGCACGATTGAAACGAGTCAAATTCAGGGCCACACGTGTAGGAATTCCTTGTCTTTAAAATTTTAGCCTTTGATATGACTACCTTTTTTGTTAAGATCATTATTATACTCAATTGTATATCAGAGCCTTATATAATAACTTTTCTGAAGAATTTTTAAGATCTGGCTTTACTGTTAAAGATCAAAGACCCTACCATTTAAAAAAAAAAACAAGTGCTGGTGTAACTCAGTGGGTCAGAAAGCATGTCTGGAGAACATCCATGTCCTCCAGAGATACTGCCTGACTCGCTGAATTACTCCAGCACTCTGTCTTTTTTTTTGTTGTAAGCCAGCATCTGCAATTCCTTGTGTCAACATTTGATTTTTATCTTGTGACTGTTGGGGGGGGGGGTGGGGGAGGAAATTCTTCTCTTTGAATCTCCCAATAGGCAGTTTAAAGAGTAGGCAGACTCTGAGAGTGATGAAGATTTATTTTTTTTAGACATTGAGGTAAGTGTTCCGAGTGTTGTTGCAGTGTTAGATGACTCCTTCCATTAGTCACAATGAAAGAAGTTTTAAGAGTTGTGCATTCACTGTATCTCCAAAAGCAATTGTTTAAATTTCACTTGTGTTGCCTTAATTTTGACACAAATAGCACAAAACTGAACAATCTTGTCGGCTGCCAAGTGGAAACTTAGTTTACTGGATTTCTCTGAGCATCATGCCGATCATCGCGGCATGTCTGTCCTTTTCCTCAGCTCGCCGCTAGTTGCGGGGAGTGGGGGGGAGGGGGGGAAGGGGTGGGAGGGGGAGGGGAAGAGGGAAAAATGGTGCTATACGACTCTAAATAGGTCACGTGACTGGTCATGCTGACTTCTGAAATCATATCAGAATAATCTTGATATATGCAGATATTATACAAAACTTTATTACCAGTGTAATAATGATGAAAACAAATATATAAAATCCTGCAGCCTTGCAAGGACCCGGTCAGCAATACTTCCCTGCATGGCGTGGAGGAATGGGACATATCTCGTCGTCTGTACCTATAGAAGCATGACAGTGTGTCCATGCTGGTCAATTTTGTTTCCTTTGAGAAAACGAATAAACTGAAGCATTTAAATATTTAATATTTTTACGGGGCTGTTACATTAAATGCCACCTCTTGAGACATGTTCACTTTTATATACTGTTGTGCAGTAGAGGTTTTCATTGTGTTTGTCGTCGTTCAGACTGAACCAAAGATACCTCCAGCCATGAACTAGCTGCTGTGAATTAAGCCTGCTTTCCGGTCCTTCAAGGCAACCTACCGCAGGAGATTTTAATAATTTGTTTTTTATTTTTGTACAATTTGTAACTTTTTTTTTGCTAGTAGTATTGATTCAATTAAGTTTAATTTGAAGATTCTCATTGAGCACTGTTGAACATTTGATGACTGGTAACTTTTGTCAAACAGTGGCTGTAATTGAAGACGTCTACTTGTGTGCCTCTCAGACCTAAGAGATTCTTTAATCTGTATCTTAGAGACCAGCAGGAAAAATCTTTATACAAAGATGTGTTTAATTATTTTTTTGCCATTGTTGTTTGATCTCTTGTTTCTTAATTTTACTCTGGATCCAGTTACTGCACTGGCTCACTGCACTGAGAGAGAGAGAGCGAGAGAGTTGTTTCAGACTTTTCCAACACATGTATGACAGATTTTTGTACATTGAAGTCGATTCTTTTCAGAATTTTTGGATCTAGTTTCTAAGTTATTTTAGTGGGGATTTTTTTTATACGTTGAAGATAAAATGAGTTAACACTGTCGCCAGCAGACTGATTCACCTACTGGTGCAGAGATGCGCGGGAGGGAGGGGGGGGGGAGGGAAGGGGGAATAAAGACTACCTGGTGTAGTCTGTGCCCCCCAAAAAATGCTTTCATTTTGTTAGTAATTGTTGAATAATGGCACCACAGTATATGTGACGAACTCCCTTTCATTATGACTAGATCCATTTCCACATTAAAAAAAAAATTGCAATTACTATTAGTGTTATGATTGTTGAAATGGGCATTTATAGTACGGTTGGTTGTAAGTCAGTGTGTCGGGAGGGGGAAACTTTATTATAAAATGATCAATGGGTCAGTGAGACATGGATTGTGGAACAATGTAGTAGTTTTAACACTATTGTTACATTTTAAACCCAATAAAATATTCATTGATTCGTCTCATGTTGGTATACAGGATGAAATGAGTGTGTTTCGTGTGCCTAGGTATATTATGCTAGTTATGGACAGATTCAAGAAAAATCTCACATTATCGTGGGTTTTAGAAATGCAATTTTTTTTTTTCCTTTGATGGAATGGAATTTATTTTAAAATGTTAAAACAACAGGTGATGGTGGAGGTAGCAGGCACTGAACTGATCTCCACTCCAGTTGGGAAGAGATCCCACTTCTTCACAACTTGTGAACAATGCTGGTGGATGTAATGGACTTTCAGCAAAGGGAGGCTGCTTACCGATACTCTGAAGTGAATCCATCTACAATCACAAAAACCTGAATTCCAGGATCAACACCAATCTACAGTGAACTTTTCTAAACTCGTGATTATTGGACGGGGGAGGGAGGGGATGAATCTATAATGGTATTTAGTGAAATATGTGGGGCATTTCCCTCACAATGTTTTTTTATCAATAAAATGCCAATAAAACCACATAACGAGTGTTGTAATGAATGACTCCATTTTACTGGGTTTGAGAATTAAACTTTCTTCCTCGGTAAGTGGCATTGACTCCAAAAATACGTCCATGCTTTAGGGCGGTACGGTGCCGCAGCTGTAGAGTTGCTGCCTTACAGTGCTGGAGACCATGGTTCAATCCTAACCACGGGTGCTGTCTACTGAGTTTGCACGTCCTCTCCGTGACCTCGTGGGTTTTCTCCGGGTGCTCCGGTTTCCTCCCACACTCCAAAGAGTACAGGTTTGTAGGTTAATTGGTGGCGGTTAAAAAATTGTAAAGTGTCCCTACTGTCTAGAATAGTGATAGTGCACGGGGTGGTCGCTGGTCAGCGTGGACTCTGTGTGTATCTATCTCCGTGCTTCGTATCTCCGTATCTCTTAAACTATACTAAACTTTCAATGCTGCTCATGATTTATGATGGTGTAGAACGGGTGGGGAACCTTTTCATGTTGGAAGGCCGCATTAAGTTAGCTGTAATCTAATAAGGCCGCATCCAAGGAACTTCAATTAGATATAGGATTATTTAGTTGAATCTTCTTTTACTCTTTGGTATTTTAAATACATTCATTTTAAGATTAAAATAAAAAATAATAAAAGACGAACAAAAACATATTGATAAAAATAAAAGGATTTGTTCTACAAAATTTGGATTCCTTCAAAAGGCCGCACTTAATGGCCTAGAAGGCCGCAGGTTCCCCAACCCTGGTGTAGAATTTTGTTAGTCTTGCAGCATGGAAGCAGACTCTTAGGCCCAACTTGCTACCAATGATAGACACATGAGTTGGAGTAACTCGGCGGGTCAGGCAGCATATCTGGAGAACACGGATAGGTGACGTTTCAGGCGGGGAAAGGTCTGAAGAAATGTCCTGACCCGCAAAGGTCACCTATCCATTTTCTTCAAAAATGCTGCCTGACCCACTGAGTTACTCCAGCACTTTGGGTCGGGACCCGACATCAGACTGGTTGTGGGTGAAGGGTGGGGAGCAGAAAGCTGTGGGAGAGGTGAGGCAAGACGAAGACTGGTAGGCCGATTGTTGAAACAAAGTTAAAACAGAAGGCGTGAGACAAAAGGATTGAAGAGGTGCGATGTGTGAAGCCAGAGGAAGGAATGGGGGATCGGGAGAAATAGGTGGCAGTCGAGATGGGGTACAGGGGGGAGATAGCGAGATGAAAGGTTACCTAAAATTGGAGAATTCAACATTCATACCATTGGTGAAGGAAGGAACTGCAGATGCTGGCATAAGCCAAAGAGAGACACAAATTGCTGGAGTAACTCAGCGGGTCAGGCGGCATCTCTGGAGAGAAGGAATGGGTGATGTTTCAGGTCGAGTCCCTTCTTCAGGTTGGGGGAGTGGGCAGATGCATGGCAAATGAAGTTTAATGTGGATAAATGTGAGGTTATCCACTTTGGTACCAAAAACAGAAAGGCAGATTACTATCTAAATGGCATCGTTGGAAAAGGGGAAGTACAACGGGTGGGATCTGGGGGTCCTTGTTCATCAGTCTATGAAAGTAAGCATGCAGGTACAGCAGGCAGTGAAGAAAACGAATGGCATGTTGGCCTTTATAACAAGAGGAGGTGCGTATAGGAGCAAAGAGGTCCTGCAGTTGTACAGAGCCCTAGTGAGACCACACCTGGAGTATTGTGTGCAGTTTTGGTCCCCTAATTTGAGGAAGGACATTCTTGCTATTGAGGGAGTGCAGCGTAGGTTTACAAGGTTAATTCCCAGGATGGCGGGACTCATATGCTGAGAGAATGGAGCAGCTGGGCTTGTACACTCTGGAGTTTAGAAGGATGAGAGGGTATCTTATTGAAACATAAGATTGTTAAGGGTTTGGACACGCTAGCGGCAGGAAACATGTTCCCGATGTTGGGGGAGTCCAGAACCAGGGGCCACAGTTTAAGAATAAGGGGTAAGCCATTTAGAACGGAGATGAGGAAACACCTTTTCTCACAGAGAGTTGTGAGTCTGGAATTCTCTGCCTCAGAGGGTGGTGGAGGCCGATTCTCTGGATACTTTCAAGATAGAGCTAGATAAGGCTCTTAAAGAAGGCAGGAACGGGGTACTGATTGGGGATGATCAGCCATGATCACATTGAATGGCGGTGCTGGCTCGGGGCCGAATGGCCTACTCCTGCACCTATTGTCTATGCAGAGGGTTGGCTTTCCTTTTTTTCTGTCTATTTTGGGTTGCTTTTTAGTGGTAAATCATACAGATGCTGGAAGTGGAATAATTCTTGAAATACAATAGGAAAATCGTTGGAAAACTCTAGTGAGGTAGCACTGACTGAGAAAGACTTGGTTAAAGTTTCAGATCAATGTCCTTTCATCTGTTCTAAATGAATAAATCATTCCGTTTCTGCTTTCAAGCCTTAATAGGAACCCGAGGGTTTAATTTTTTAATGCAAAGGGTGGTGGGTGTGCGGAACGAGCTGCCAACGGAGGTCGTTGTGGCATGGACTATCGCAATGTTTAAAAGACATTTGGACAGGTACATGGATAGGAGAGGTTTAGAGGGATATATGGGCCAAAAGCAGGAAGGACTAGTGTAAATGTAGGTGTGGGCAAGTTGGCCCATAGTTCCTGTTTCATCGCTATATAACCACGACTGCATATGCTGCCTGATGTATGTATTCCACTTTTTTCCCGTTTTTAAGGTAAATGTTTGCATTCATGCATCTTTTCATGGATTTGGGATTCACTGGCAAAGCCGGCACTGATCGCCCGCCCCGGTGGTGAGTCACTTTGGGAGGGACTTCCAGGATTTGGGGAACTGAAGTTGGAAGTTAAGTTTTAGTTTATTTTATTACTACTGTCACATTTACCAAGGTACAGTGAAAGGCTTTTGTTTGCGTGCTAGTCAAAGAAAAGACTATACATGTTGCCCTAATGCTCCTGACTGGCATATGATGAAAGAATGGATCGAATGAGCTTATATTCACTGGGATTTAGAAGGATGAGAGGGGATCTTATAGAGATATATAAAATTCTTAAGGGATTGGACAGGCTCGATGCAGGAAAAATGTTCCCGATGTTGGGGGAGTCCAGAACCAGGGGTCACACAGTTTAAGAATAAGGGTTAGGCCATTTAGGACTGAGATGAGGACAGACTTTTTCTCCCAGAGAGTTGTGAATCTGTGGAATTCTCTGCCACAGAAGGCAGTGGAGGCCAATTCATTGGATGTATTCAAGAGAGAGTTAGATTTAGCTCTTAGGGTGAAAGGAATCAAGGGATATGGGGAGAAAGCAGGAATGGGGTATTGATTTTAGATGATCAGCCATGATCATATTGAATGATGGTGCTGGCTTGAAGGCCCGAATGACCTGCTCCACCTATTTGTTATGTTTCTTTGACTGATAGAAGCCTGAAAGTGCACACCATCAGACCAGGGTACAACTTCTTCCGCATCAATGGTGCAATTATGCTTTATTATCGCATGCGCAAAACACAGTGATTTTTTTTTACGATCCGCTAGATTTGCCGCCATTTCCAAAGTTCACGGTTTAGTGATGCGGTGCGGAAACAGAACCTTCGGCCCACCGAGTCCGCGCCGACCAGTGACAGTGTTAGTGTAGCTCAAAGTACACTAACACTATCCAACACACACTAGGGACAATTTACAATTTTACCAAAGCCAATTAACCTACACGTCTTTGGAGTGTGGGAGGAAACCGGAGCACCCCGGAGAAAACCCACGCGGTCACGGGGAGAACATACCAACTCAATACAGTCAGCACCCATAGTCAGGATCAAACCCGGGTCACTGGCGCTGTGAGGCAGCAATTCTACCGCTGCACCACCGTTTAGTTGTCACGGGTACCGAGGTACAGTGAAAAGCTTTTCAGTTGCATGCTATCCAGTCATTGGAAAGACCATAGATGATTACATCAATCTCAAAAGTCCGGTGGGCGCGCTCAGTTTGCTGGAGTGGTGCCCGATCCAGACGGGCCCCAGGATGCTGCAGGGCCCCCGGTGGGGCCTCCCTGTTATGACATCCTACCATAAGCTGACATGTATTCCCCAAATTTTAAATCAACCTCATTGTGGGCCTCACATCTTTTTCTGTGTGACCGGACGGAACGCTGTTGCCGTAACCTATAATTTCTGCTCGCAGATATTTTTCTTTGCCGGGGCAGAGTTTTCCCCGAGGTGCTCGGTGCCCAAAGGCTGGGCGGAAGGCAGTACCGGGAGGGAGCCGTGGGGAGCGAGGGCCGGTCATAGAAATATAGAAAATAGGTGCAGGAGGAGGCCATTTGGCCCTTCGAGCCAGCACTGCCATTCATTGTGATCATGGCTGATCATCCACAATCAGTAAACCCGTGCTTGCCTTCTCCCCATATCCCTTGATTCCGCTAGCCCCTAGAGCTCTATCTAACTCTTTTAAATTCATCTAGTGAATTGGCCTCCACTGTGACAAAGAATTCCACAAATTCACAACTCTCTGGGTGAAAAAGTTTTTTCTGATCTCAGTTTTAAATGGCCTCCCCTTTATCCTTAGACTGTGGCCCCTGGTTCTGGACTCCCCCAACATTGGGAACATTTTTCCTGCATCTAGCTTGTCCAGTCCTTTTATAATTGAATATGTTTCTATAAGATCTCCCCTCATCCTTCTAAATTCCAATGAATACAAGCCCAGTCTTTCCAATCTTTCCTCATGTGACAGTCCGGCCATCCCGGGGATTAACCTCGTGAACCTACGCTGCACTGCCTCAATAGCTAGGATGTCCTTCCTCAAATTAGGTGCCCGGGAACGGTCGGAGGGTGAAGATTTGCTGCCTTACAGCGCCAGAGACCCGAGTTCGATCCTAACTACAGGTGCTGAGTTTGTACATTCTCCCTGCGACCGCGTGGGTTTTCTCCAGGAGCTCAGGTTTCCTCCCACACTCCAAAGACATACAGGTTTGTAGGTTAATTGGCTTCAGTAAAATTGTAAATTGTTCCTAGTGTGTAGGATAGTGCTAGTGTATGGGGTAATTGCTGGTCGGTGCGGACTCAGTGGGCCAAAGGGCCTGTTTACGCGCTGTATCTCTGCAATCTACAGCCATGGAGTCTGAAAAAGGGCCTCGACCAAAAATGTCACCTATCCATTTATCCACCACACGTGCTGCATGACCCGCTGAGTTCTCCAGCATTTTAATTTACTCAAAATTCCATCATCTCTAATTCCATGTGTCGGAAAGAACTGCAGATGCTGGTTTAAATCGAAGGTAGACACAAAATGCTGGAGTAACTCAGTGGGACAGGCAGCATCTCTGAAGAGAAGTAATGGGCGATGTTTCGGGTCGAGACCTTTCTTCAGACTGATGTCAGGGGAAGGGGCGGGACACAGATAGAATGTAGTCGTATTTCAATATATGTTGTGCACAGGTGGTTACAAATGTTAGAATCATCTTTGTACCAAAGTCCACCATTTTGGATTATGTATAAAAGCTAACAACATTGAAAATTAATGTAATAACCTGTACCATGTCATGAAAATTGAATCTTGGCTAATTTGGTAAAGCCATAAAGAGTAGAAACAGGCCCTTCTGCCCATACTGACCCACGTGTCCTATCTACACTACTCCTGCCTGCCGGTGTTTGGCCCATATCCCTCGAAACCAAAGGTTCCCAACATGGAGTAAATTTTGCCTACCCAGGGGGTACATTTGTTGATGCTGGATTTGTACATATATTTTCTCATTGACTGCCTGTGTTTGGTTCTGGTATCTGTTCATCTTTAGTTGTTCATAAATAAGTGAAATAACATTGTAACGTGCTATTAAAGTTGCCAGGGGTAAACGGGACAAAAAAGGTTGGCAACCCCTGCTGTAAACCTGTCTTATCCATGTACCTGCCTAAATGTTTCTTAAACGTCGCGATAGTACCTGCCTCAACTACGACCTCCGGCAGCTCGTTCCATACACCCACTATCTTTTGTGTGGAAAAAGTCAACCCAGTGGGTTCCTATTAAATCTTTCCCTCCTCACCTTCAACCTATGTCTTCTGGTTCTCGATTCCCCTACTCTGGCCAAGAGACTGTGCGTCTACCCGATCTATTCTTCTCATAATTTTGTACACCTCTATAAGATCACCCCTCATCCTCCAGCCCTTCAAGGAATAGAGTCCCAGCCTGCTCAGCCTCTCCCTGTAGCTCAGGGCCTTGAGTCCTGGCAACATCCTCGTAAATCTTCTATGCACCCTTTCCAGTTTGAATTTTTTTTTAAACGTTGTGACAGTACCTGGCACAATCAATAACAAGACACTTCTATATGAAAATACACAACTTTTAATAAACAATTTTCTAAAAACATATAAAGCAAACTAGAAATATCCAGCTTGTGATAAAATGCTTCCAATAATAACTTAAATTTCACCGCACAACACATGATTTATAAAGATGAAATTTGAAGAAATGCTTCCAATAATAACTTAAATTTCACCGCACAACACATGATTTGTAAAGATGAAATTTGAAGTGGACTTCTTTCTTTAAAAAACCCGACACAACTCACTTAATGAAGTGGATGTGGAGAGGATGTTTCCACTGATGGGAAAGTCTAGGACCAGAGGTCATAGCCTCAGAATTAAAGGACGTTCCTTTAGGAAGGAGAGGAGGAATTTCTATAGTCAGAAGGTAGTTAATTTGTGGAATTCATTGCCACAGAAGGGTGTGGAGGCCAAGTCAATGGATATTTTTAAGGCAGAGGTGGATAGATTCTTGATTAGTATGGGTGTCGGGGGTTATGGGGAGAAGGCAGGAGAATGGGGTTAGGTGGGGGAGAGATAGATCAGCCATGATTGAATGGCGGAGTGGACTTGATGGGCCGAATGGCCCAATTCTGCTCCTGTCACTTATGAACACTTAAAATAAGTGACATTCTCCAGAACCAGCTGCAAACTTGCTTTTTACTTTTAAGTTTGGAAGTCCATTCCAAATTACATCCTAGATTTTGCATGAAAAATTGAGACACTCAACTCAAAGCCACAATGGTCTCGGAAACCAGCGAAAGTATTCCCGCAAACCCTCTGCGTGAAATATTAAAACGTAGCATTATCATCAACACTTTTTTTTGCTGGCCCCTTGCAATTTCCCAGCTAAAAGCAATCAATTGGAAAGTCGTTTGAATAAAAACCTCTAAAGGACGTTCATCTAAACTTTCAGGGCATCTGACTAGATGCGTCCAGGCAGTTCCATGTCTCCCTGAGTTGGCAATATCAACACTATTCAAAAGGTTTGCAGATATATTGAAGAAGGCCACACGATCTTGAAGCTGTGAAGCAACTTCACAAAGTGTCGTATCAAAACGTGGACACAGCAAAGCTCACCTTTTAGGGTTTGTTACCTCCATGTCAACATCTCAACACGCAAGGGCCTGTCCCACTTAGACTATTTTTAGGCGACTGCCGGTGACTGTCATAGTCGTAGCAGGTCGCCGAAAAAACGGCAACTGGACCCCCCCCCCCCCCCCTTCGACGTAAAATTTGAAATAGAATCATTACTTTAACAACAAAAAATCCAAAGTCAGCATCGGCGACAACCTACGTCACCCGGCGACACCCTATGTTAACCTGGCAACAACCTACGTCAGGAGAAGTCAAGCTACGCTCATTGGCGTCAAACCCACTGTCGCCGACTGTCTCAGAAAATGTTTCAACATGTTGAAAATCCAGCGGCGACCAGAAAGACGCTACGACTCTTTGGGCGACTGAGGAGACGACTCGCGACCGTACAGGTGACACCCTGGCGACCATGTGGCAACAGCCTCGTCGCCTAAACAAATCTCCTAAGTGGGACAGGCCCTTAACGCTCTTGTCTTGTGGATTTAGTTGGGCTGAGCAACAAGGTTCCTGCACAAAGTTCCAGCTTTGTGCAACATATAATCCTAGCCCGAGATCTATCTGTGCAGTTGAAGCATCTTCACATTGCAATTACTCATACATCTAAAGAAAAGGCAGTGTAAAATAAATTAATTTACCCAGGAGGCGTAAGCCTATTCAAACATCATTTCTAAAATGTGATCTTCACTCCACTGAATAATTGTACACATGTAACTTTTACCTATTAACAGATTTGGATCTACAATAAAAATCAACAATCTGAACTGTACTTTGACAATAGACAATAGGTGCAGGAGTAGGCCATTCGGCCCTTCGAGCCAGCACCGCCATTCAATGTGATCATGGCTGATCATCCACATTCAGTACCCCGTTCCTGCCTTTTCCCCATATCCCCTGACTCCACTATTTTTAAGAGCCCTATCTAGCTCTCTCTTGAAAGCATCCAGAGAATCAGTCTCCACCGCCCTCTGAGGCAGAGAATTCCACACATTCACAAATCTCTGGGTAAAAATGTTTTTCCTTGCAGTTAACAGTTCAAATAGCATTATATTCCTAATAACAAATTCTTTAAATAATATAGATAATAATATTATAAATGGTAAGGCACAGGGTCTCAACCTCAGACGTCACCTGCCCATGTTCTCCAGAGTTGCTGCCTGACCTGCTGAGCTACTCCAGCACTTGGGAGTCCTTTTGTGTATTAACCAACATCTGCAGTTCCTTGTTTCTGAGATTCTAATGTGTAACTTTCTCATATTGCTCATATGGTGCCAGAGACCCGGGTTCGATCCTGACTACGGATGCTGCCTGTATGGAGTTTGCACGTTCTCCCCGTGACCCGCGTAGGTTTACTCCGGGTGCTCCGGTTTACTCCCACATTCCAAAGACGTGCCTGTTTGTCAGTCAATTGGCTTTGGTTAAAATTGTAAATTGTCTCTAGCGTGGAGGATAGTATTAGTGTACGGGTGATCCTTAGTTGATGGGCCGAAGGGCACATTTCTAAACTGAACTGAAATGAAATATGCAGCATTTTTTATTTTTGCAGTCGGGCATTAAATGATTTGGAACCACAGACAATGGATAATAGACAATAGGTGCAGGAGTAGGCCATTTGGCCCTTTGAGCCAGCACCGCATTCAATGTGATCATGGCTGATCATCCCCAATCAGTACCCCGTACCACAGATCATAGCTAGACCCACATTAGCCCACATGTACCTCTGGTGAATAGCCTTGGTGATTGAAGCCATGTGGTAATGGGAAGCAATGCTGTGTTTTCCCCTCAAAATAGTTGTACTTGTGTAAACGAGGCGTTGCAGAATAAAAGCTGGATGACAGCAATTCGGTCTTCAATGGCGTAGCATCGTCAGAAGCACAAACCTGCAAACTCTGCAAAGGACCTGGCGTGCGGGGGGAACGCCGTGAGGAGGGGGAGAACAAAGGAGGGCCTGGTGTGGGATACTTTGTCTGCACCCTTTATGTGGCGACTCTTTGCATACCTTGGGTGTGCAGTACAAGGAATATCACTGTGACTATCAAAGATTCTTTCTTTCATCATTCATTCATTCGGTCACGACTATTTTTGTGTGGTGACACTTCCCGGGATGGCTGGCCAAATGGAACTGACCGCGCCTTAATGGTACCAACCACTGCGGGGCCTTTACTCCCGCCGGACGGCGAATTGTTGGTGCAAGACTCTGGCAAGGACGTGGTTGCCACATCACATCACGTGTGAGCAGTTTTGGGCCCCACGTCTGAGGAAGGGTGTGCTGGCCCTGGAGAGGGTCCAGAGGTTTACGAGAATGACCCTAAGAATGATTAGGTTAACAATAGACAATAGGTGCAGCAGTAGGCCATTCGGCCCTTCGAGCCAGCACCGCCATTCAATGGCTGATCATCCCCAATCAGTACCCCGTTCCTGCCTTCTCCCCATATCCCCTGACTCCGCTATTTTTAAGAGCCCTATCTAGCTCTCTCTTGAAAGCATCCAGAGAACCTGCCTCCACCGCCCTCTGAGGCAGAGAATTCCACAGACTCACCACTCTCTGTGAGAAAAAGTGTTTCCTCGTCTCCGTTCTAAATGGCCTACTCTTATTCTTAAACTGTGGCCCCTGGTTCTGGACTCCCCAACATCGGGAACATGTTTCCTGCCTCTAGTGTGTCCAAGCCCTTAACAATCTTATATGTTTCAATGAGATATCCTCTCAACCTTCTAAACTCCAGAGTATACAAGCCCAGCCACTCCATACTCTCAGCATATGACAGTCCCGCCATCCCGTGAATTAACCTTGTAAACCTACGCTGCACTCCCTCAATAGCAAGAATATCCCTTCCTCAAATAGGGACCAAAACAGCACACAATACTCCAGGTGTGGTCTCACTATGGCTCTGTACAACTGCAGAATGACCTCTTTGCTCCTATATTAGATTCCTCTTGTTGTAAAGGCCAACATGCCATTCGCTTTCTTCACTCCTGCTGTACCTGCATGCTTACTTTCATAGACTGATGTACAAAGACCCCCAGGTTAACATATGATGCTCGTTTGGTGGCACTGGGCCTGTACTCGCTGAGTTTAGAAAGATGAGGGGGGGCAGGGGGTCATTAAAACTTACCCAATAGTGAAAGGCTTGGATAGAGTGGATGTGGAGAGGATGTTTCCACTAGTGGGAGAGTCTAGGACCAGAGGTCATAGCCTCAGAATTAAAGGGCTTTCCTTTAGAGAAATGTCGTTATTCAGAGGGTGGTGAATCTGTGGAATCATTCCCACAGAAGAAAGCCAAGTCAATGGATATTCTCAGGCAGTGATGGGTAGGTTCTTGAATAGTACGGGTGTCAGGCGTTATGGGGAGGAGGCAGGAGAATGGGGTTGAGAGGGAGAGAGAGTTCCGCCATGATTGAATGGTGGAGTAGACTGGATGGGCCGAATGGCCTAATCTGCTCCTATCACTTATGAAAATAAAAAATAAAAACATCAGACGCAGATCTAATGGAGGTAGATTTTAACCACCTCAGACCCTGTGATCTTGCAACATTCCTAATTGTACACAATACTTGTCCATTTAACTATCCAGGGGAAAAAAAAAGGATAATAGATCAGTGCATAGTACCATTAGTGCATAGTACCTGGATAGATAGAGAGATGTGGACCAAACGCAGGCAGTGGAACTAGTGTAGATGGGACATGTTGGTCGGCTTGGGCAGGTTGGGTCAAAGGGCCCGTTTCCACGCTGAATGACTCTATAACTATGAAACAGAATCAATTTTCCATCAATATCGTGGACGTATCAGGCAATGGGTAAGTGGAGGATCCATTTCAAATGCAGATGGAGAGGTATTGGGCCAGGGGTCACTCTGGACATCAAGAGATGACTGAGACAAAGAGCAGAAATGTGAAATGTATTTGACACAACACGCTCCTGTATCTTTCACTGCAAAATCATTTTGTACGACAATAATTTCCCTTTTTTTGTTCACAAAATCTGAAATCTTAAACCTTGATGCAGTGTCACTTTCATTAGATCGTGAAAAAAAAAAAGTACAAAACAATTTCAGATAAACATCTGAATAAATAATAAGGCAACTCCATGGCTGCAGCCAAAGTGATTTTCTTCCCAATCCACCTTCCTGAATCGTCTCTCAATCTCCGTCGCTGGCCCTTTGCCTCAGCGCCACACGCGTTGTCGGAAGGTTTTACCGCGATGGTTCTCAAACGAATTTCTTGAGGGGCAGTTTGATCACGTCCACCAGATACTTGCGGGCCGGGGTGGCGGCGTAAAACAAGGACGTGACCAGCTTCCCGTGCGTCACCGTCATCAGGGTTTGATGTCCCGATGCCCAGATCCGATACCAGGAGCTGTGGAAGGGGTCCGATACCGCAGGGCAAAGCATGTTGTTCAGGTTGACTTCCGTGACCTTAAAGACAGAACAAATAGTCAATAGCACAGAGGGACGTCAGGGCTATGGGGGAGAAGGCAGGAGGACGGGGTTAGGAGGGAGTGATAGATCAGCCATGATTGAATGGCGGAGTAGACTTGATGGGCCGAATTGCCTAAATCTGCTCCTATGCACTATATAGGGCAGCACGGTGGCGCAGCGGTAGAGTTGATGCCTCACAGTGAATGCAGCGCCGGGGAGATCCCGGATTCGATCCCGACTACGGGCGCTGTCTGTACGGAGTTTGTACGTTCTACCCGTGACCTGCGTGGGTTTTCTCCGAGACCTTCGGTTTCCACCCACACTCCAAAGACGCACAGGTATGTAGGTTAATTGGGTTGGTGAATGTAAAAATTGTCCATAGTGGGTGTAGGGTAGTGTTAAGGACCTGTCCCACTGTACGAGCTAATTCAAGAGCTCTCCCGAGTTTGCCCTGATTCGAACTCGGAGATTTACGGTAATGGCCACTCGTCGGTACTCGGGGCTCTCGTGGACATTTTTCAACATGTTGAAAAATCTTCACGATTCTTCACAAGCTTACCGCGTTTCCCGAGTACCTGCCGTTAGCGTTACGAGCCGCTAAGAGACGTCCCCGAGCTCCGACGTACCCGCTCCGTACATTCAACGTGCTTACGAGTTTGATTTGTTTTAAAACTCGGGAGAGCTCTTGAATTAGCTCGTACAGTGGGACAGACCCTTAAATGTGCGGGGATCGCTGGTCAGCGTGGACCCGGTGGGCCGAAAGGGCCTGTTTCCGCGCTGTATCTCTAAATTAAACTAAACTAAACATGAAAAAGATTGGACGGTGCAGTTTTGCCTCTGTTTAAAGACATTTTCCACTGTGACAAAAAAAAAATAAGGGACTTTTTAAAAACGATAAATTCTCTTGCCTCGGTTTTTATGGACCAGTCAACTGCGGGATTGTTTATTTTATAGCTGGGATGTGATGACCTTGGTCTGATATATCGTGCTCTATGAACTGGAGGTAACAAGCACTATCTGTTATCCCCTTCGGCAGGGAGAAAGATGCTTTTCAGAAGGAAGGCAGTGACATTACAGAGTGCGAATGAGAGAAAGTGTAGGTACAAAATAGATGGGAGCAGTGAGGAGAGATGGGCTGTGTTAGGGTGGGGAGAGGAGACTTCTCACTGGGAGGCTGTCTGTTATTGAGATCAGTAGAGAGAAAATAAATCAGTTGCTTCATCACCTTGAAATAGGAAAAACTAACACGAGTATTTTCAAGAATGTAGAAAATAAGGAACTGCAGATGCTGGTTTATAAAAAATTACTGGAGTAACAGCGAGTCGGGCAGCATCTCTGGAAGGCAGACACAAAACGCTGGAGTAACTCCGCGGGACAGGCGGCATCTCTGGAGAGAAGGAATGGGTGACGTTTCGGGTCGAGACCCTTCTTCAGACTGGGGATGTCAGGGGAGTGGGCGGGACAGAGATAGAATGTAGTCA
>CM075983.1:4034109-4113666 GCA_038087875.1 Malacoraja senta | reverse complement strand
CTTGGCCGTCATTTGCACCTCATTTACGCGTCATATGTAAAATAGGTCGACGTGTGGAGTGCGCGTGGGTGACGCACGCATTGCGCATGGTGAGGCGTGGAATCGCATGCGGTGGCGCGCATTCTTGCTATTGAGGGAGTGCAGCATAGGTTTACAAGGTTAATTCCCGGGATGGCGGGACTGTCATATGCTGAGAGAATGGAGCAGCTGGGCTTGTACACTCTGGAGTTTAGAAGGATGAGAGGGAATCTCATTGAATCATATAAGATTGTTAAGGGCTTGGACACGCTAGAGGCAGGAAACATGTTCCCGATGTTGGGGGGAGTCCAGAACCAGGGGCCACAGTTTAAGAATAAGGGGTAAGCCATTTAGAACGGAGACAAGGAAACACTTTTTCTCACAGAGAGTGGTGAGTCTGTGGAATTCTCTGCCTCAGAGGGCGGTGGAGGCAGGTTCTCTGGATACTTTCAAGAGAGAGCTAGATAGGGATATTAAAAATAGCAGAGTCAGGGGATATGGGGAGAAGGCAGGAACGGGGTACTGATTGGGGATGATCAGCCATGATCACATTGAATGGCGGTGCTGGCTCGAAGGGCCGAATGGCCTACTCCTGCACCTATTGTCTATTGTCTATTGTGACGCATGGTTATGTCACCGTGCGTCAACATGCGTCGCCGCGCGCCGCAGGGTATTCGCGACGTCGCGCATCACGACACGTCAACCTATTTTACATATGACGCGTAAATGAGGCGCAAATGACGGTCAAGTGGGACAGGCCCTTAAGAATTTCATTGTCCTCTCCAGGACATACGACTATAAAACTCTAATTGGCATGGTATGAATGCAAATATTATCCCTAGTGTTGGATAGTGCTGGTATGCGGGGATCGCTGGTCGGTGCGGACTCGATGGGCTGAAGGGCCTGTTTCCGCTCAGTGTCTGTACACGACAGTAAACTACGGAAAACACTCAAAAATCTTTGATCACTGGTTATTGAAAGCACGATAGACAGACACAAAATGCTGGGGTAACTCAGCGGGTCAGGCAGCATCTCTGGAGGTGACGTTTCAGGACGGGGAAGGGCAGGGGGGGGACTGCAGGTAGAAATAGGCCAGATCAAATCAGGACCAGCAACAGATGACCAAGGAATGATGGAGCCCACAATGGCCCATTGTTGGCTGGGGAAGAGGTGATAACATCGGGATGCGAACATTGGAACTAGTAGGACAACCAGGATGGGGAGAGAAGGAATGGAGAGGTTACTGGAAGTTAGAGAAGTCAATGTTCACACTGCTGGGGTGTAAGCTGCCCCAAGCAAAATATGAGGTGCTGTTCCTCCAATTTGTGCTGGGGAGGGTGGATGGGGAGAGGGAGGGGATGCAAGGGTTACTTGGAGTTAGATAAATCAATATTCTTACCACTGGGTTGTTCAGTTGGAACAGAGTGCATTTAATTATGGGCAGACAAAAATGCTGGAGAAACTCAGGGGGTGAGGCGGCATCTACAGAGCGAAGGAAAAAGGCAACGTTTTGGGTCGAGACCCTTCTTCAGACTGATGTGAGGGGGTGGGAAGAAAGGAAGAGGCAGAGACAATGGGCGGAAGGAGAGCTGGAAAGGGGAAGAGAAAGCAAGAACTACCTGAAATTAGAGAAGTCAATGTTCACACCGCTGGGGGTGTAAAGTACCCAAGCAAAATATGAGGTGCTGCTCCTCCAATTTACGGTGGGCCTCACTCTGGCCATGGAGGAGGTAAGCGTTTAATTATGGAGTCTGTTGCAACAGAGATGACTCAATGGTGGTACCAGAGGCAGCAGGGAAGGCTAATTGGAGCTGGCTAGAGAAATGACATTAGCACAAGTTAAAATATTCTATTTCTTGTAACCATAGCAAATTAAATTATGTTCCCTCAACTCTAATCAGCTGCTGTTTTGTCCAGCATCTGAAAGTTGATCTTTTTCAGGGATTTTGCAAAATTTGCACATATTTTAAAATTGTCTTGGGACTTAAAGCAGAAACAGATTAAAACACCCCAATGCCATCTGGTATGTAAGAGGGACACCTGGTCAGAGAGTCATAGAGTGTGGAAGAAGGCCCTTCGGCCCGCTGAGCTCATACTAACCATTGGACTTACCGAATTGTGAAAGGCCTGGATAGAGTGGATGTGGAGAGGATGTATCCACTAGTGGGAGAGTCTAGGACCAGAGGTCACAGCCTCAGAATTAAAGGATCTTAAGGATCAAAATTATTTGCTCAGACTCAGAATTAAAGGGCGCTCTTTTAGAAAGGAGGTGAGGAGGAACTTCTTCAGTCAGAGGGTAGTTAATCTGTGGGAACTCATTGCCACAGACGGCTGTGGAGGCCAAGTCAATGGATATTTATAAGGCAGAGATAGATAGATTCTTGATTATGGTACACAAAAATGCTGGAGAAACTCAGCGGGTGCAGCAGCATCTATGGAGCGAAGGAAATAGGTAACGTTTCGGGCCGAAACCCTTCTTCAGACTGATAGGGGGGGGGGGGGGAGAAGAAAGGATAAAAGGAAAAAGGCGGAGGAGGAGCCCGAGGGCTGGGGGAGGGGAGGAGACAACCAGATGGCTGATGAAGGGGAGGGGACAGCAAGGGCTAGCAGAATTGGGAGAATTCTTGATTATGGTGTCAGGGATTATGGGGAGAAGGCATGAGAATGGGGTTAGGAGGAAGAGATTGATGGCGGGCGTAAACTTGATGGGCTGAATGGCCTAATTCTGATCACCCATTCACACTAGTTCTATGTTATAGTGATAGAGTGATAGAGACATTGAGAATGGAAAGCCACTGATCAACATGTCCCATCTACACTAGTCCCACCTGCCTGCTTTTGGCCCTCAATCCCTGCAGATCGAGTATTTCCCAAATGATTAAGCCCCACGGGCCAGTCTCTACCTCAGACTACATTGCGTGACCTCTCCGAATCCTGTCCCCTGGTTAAATAAGGTGCTGTCACCGACGAGTCAGCGTGCAACATAATCTGTGTCGCAGCTTCCAGCCTTTAGCCTTTGACATTTCCACCCTGAGAGGAATGTGCAGATTGTCGACCTCTCATAACTATTTCTAGTTGGTGCCCGCTCGACCTCGGGGCCTTACAGAGAAAACAGTCCAAGTTTGTCCAAACTCTTCCTTGGAGCCGATAACTCAATTAGGACGGCACGGTGGCATAGGGGTAGAGTTGCTGCCCTACATCGCCAGAGACCCGGGTTCAATCCTGACCACAGTAGGTGCAGGAGTAGGCCATTTGGCCCTTCGAGCCAGCACCACCATCCAATGTGATCACGGCTGATCATCCCCAATCAGTACCCCGTTCCTGCCTTCTCCCCACATCCCCTGACTCCGCTATTTTTAAGAGCTCTATCTAGCTCTCTCTTGAAAGCATCCAGAGAACCTGCCTCCACCGCCCACTGACGCAGAGAATTCCACAGACTCACCACTCCAAGTGTTTCCTCGTCTCCGTTCTAAATGGCTTTCCCCTTATTCTTAAACTGTGGCCCCTGGTTCTGGACTCCCCCAACATCGGGAACATGTTTCCTGCCTCTAGCTTGTCCAAGCCCTTAACAATCTTATATGTTTCAATGAGATCACCTCTCATCCATCTGAACTCCAGAGTGTACAAGCCCAGCTGCTCCATTCTCTCAGCATATGACAGTCCCGCCATCCCGGGAATTAACCTGGTGAACCTACGCTGCACTCCCTCAATAGCACTACGGGTGCTGTCTATGGAATTTGTGTGTGTAGGAAGGAACTGCAGATGCTGGTTTAAACCGAACATGTACCCCATTGGAGACGCTCGGACTATCTTTAATCATTTATCTTGCACTAAACGTTATCCCCTTATCCTGTATCTGTACACTGTGGACAGCTTGGCTTGATTGTAATCATGTAGAGTCTTTCCGCTGACAGGAAAGCACGCAACAAAAAGCTTTCCACTGTACCTTGGTCCACGTGACAATAAAGTAAGATTTGAACAATGACTAATCAGCAGTGGAGAAAGATAATTGTATTTGCTGAGGTCCCTCCTATTTCAGCAGCTGTTTCTTGCCTTGCAATGGTCACCCTTTGGGATGTCATTGTGTGTGTTTTTCTCCCGAGTCAGAGGAGAGACTCGGGTCAGGCAGCATCTCTGGAGAGAAGGAACGGGTGACCTTAGTCACCTCCACCAATGTAAAGCACTTTGGCCAACGAGAGTTGTTTTTTAAATGTGCTATAGAAATAAAAGTGACTTGACCTTTCAAGTCTGAAGAAGGGTCTCGGCCCTAAACGCTTCCATTCCCATTCCTTCTCTCCAGAGATGCTGCCGGGTCCCGCTGAGTTACTCCAGCTTTCTGGGTCTATCGTCGGCTTAAACCAGCTTCTGCAGTTGCTTCACACATCCCTAGTTCCTTCCTACCCATTGATTTGTCCTCCGCAGCCTTCTGTTCATTGTGCTTAGAGCATCCAATATGCCTGCTTGCCTATGTAGTTGCCTGGCAACTCGATCGAGTGGAGCAGGACTGATTTCTTCCTACTTTCTCTCCTAGATTAATGGAAATATTGAGTACAATAGCTGAACTTATTCCCCGTCCCGCAGGACTGCATGCGTCTTTGGTTCCTCTCATCCCGTCTCTGAAAGTTGTGCATTTCCTCTTTATGGAAGAGGACAAGATTGGATTTCATTCTGAAATCCCCAAAGGCGAAACATTTTCCAGGTCTTGCTATTTAGTTTATTGTCACGTGTACCGAGGGTACAGTGAAAAGCTTGTGTTTCGTGCTAACCAGTCAGCGGAAAGACAACACATGTTTACAATCGAGCCATTCGCAGTGTACAGATACATGATAAAGGGAATAACCTTTAGTACAAGAGCAAGCCAATGAAGGTCCGATCAAGATAGTAGTCTGAGGATCACCAATGAGGTAGACAGTAGTTCAGGGCTGGGCTTGTACACTCTGGAGTTTAGGAGGATGAGAGGGCATCTTATTGAAACAAATAAGATTATTAAGGGTTTGGACACACTAGAGGCAGGAAACATGTTCCCGATGTTGGGGGAGTCCAGAACCAGGGGCCACAGTTTAAGAATAAGCGGTAAGCCATTTAGAACGGAGATGAGGAATCACTTTTTCACACAGAGAGTTGTGAGTCTGTGGAATTCTCTGCCTCAGAGGGCGGTGGAGGCTGGTTCTCTGGATGCTTTCAAGAGAGAGCTAGATAGGGCTCTTAAAGATAGCGGAGTCAGGGGATATGGGGAGAAGGCAGGAACGGGGTACTGATTGTGGATGATCAGCCATGATCCCATTGAATGGCAGTGCTGGCTCGAAGGGCCCGAATGGCCAACTCCTGCACCTATTGTCTATTGTCATTACAAGTTGTTCAGCTTTTCCCACAACCTTTATATGGCACGAACTATTTATTGGGTTCTATGAAATACTTGAGTTTGGTTTAGTTGGGGAACCAGCATGGAAACAGGCCCTTCGGCCCACCAAGTCCATGCCGACCATCGATCACCCCGTTCAACACTAGTTCTATGTTTCGCCACTTTCTCATCCACTCCCCTACACACAAAGGCCAATCTACAGAGGGCCAATCAACCTAGTATTTGGGATAAAACCCACGCTGGTCACGGGGAGAACAAGCACAGGCCATAGCCACAAGCACCTGTAGTCAGGATCGAACCCAGGCCCCTGGCGTTGTGAGGCAGCAGCTCTACATGCCGGTTGATTAGCGTCTACAGCCTTTGTAAAGCCTTCCGAATGTTCTTTAGTCTGTCGTTTATTTAGAGATACAGCGGCCATTTGGCCCACCGAGTCCATGCCGACCCAGCGATCACCCCGTAGGCCAGCACTATCCTACACACACCAAGGACGATTTGTAACTTTTGCCGAAGCCAATTAGTCGACAAACCTGTACGCCTTTGGAGTGCGAGAGGAAACCGGAGAAAACCCACACAGGTCGCAGGGGAAGAGCGTGCAAACTCCGTACAGAGAGCACCTGTAGTCAGGATGGAACCTGGGTCTCTGGTGCGGGTGAGGCAGCAACCCCTGCCGCCGCGCCGCCCCAAAGCTGGTTGATGCGAGTCTACGCCCTCCGTAAGCCTTCAGCGTTCCGTCTGGAATCATCCCCTATTTAACCGACGCATGGCGCACATCGCAGCTGTACATTTACTGGTGGCTGCAAGTGCTGAGAATAAATATATAAAGCAGATTTCTTACCTGAAAATAATTAGAGCAATTCTACAGGGAGGACATGCAAGGAGAAAGATCTGCAATTGAAACAAAGTGATTAATATTCTTTCCATTTTTAAAACCCTAATCGTGCATTCTTCACAGCAATCCTCCATTTTCTAACAGCCCCCAACTTGAGCACACTCCAGGGAATGGACTTCCATTCGGCCCATCAAGTCTACTCCACCATTCAATCGTGGCTGATCTATCTCTCCCTCCTAACCCCATTCTCCTGCCTTCCTCCCCATAACCCCTGACACCCGTACTAATCAAGAATCTAATAGACCCTGTCCCATGGTACGAGTTCATTCCAAGAGCTCTCCCGAGGTTAAAAATATCAAACCCGTGGTAAGCACGGAGAAATGAACGTAGCGGGTACGTCGGAGCTCGGGGACGTCTCCTAGCGCTAACGGCAGGTACTCGGGAAGACTCGCTAACGGCAGGTAGAGCTCGGGGCAGACTCGTGAAGATTTTTCAACATGATAAAAAATGTCCACGAGAGCCCCGAGTACCGACGAGTGGCCATTACCGTAAATCTCCGAGTTCGAATCAGGGCAAACTCGGGAGAACTCTTGGAATGACTCGTACAGTGGGACAGGGGTTTATCTTTGCCTTAAAAATATCTGCTGACTTGGCCTCCACAGCTGTCTGTGGCAATGAATTCCACAGATTCAACACCCTCTGACTAAAGAAATTCCTCCTCATCTTTAGTCTGGGTGTGGGTGAATTTGTGGAATTCTTTGCCACAGATCTTAACTCTCCAGCTGTTTAGCAAAGTGAGTTGAAAACAGCTGGCACATCTGCACGAGACAAGTCTACTTAGTTTAGTTTATTGTCACGTGTACCAAGGTACAGTGAAAAGCTTTTGTTGCGTGCTATCCAGTCAGCGGAAAGACAATACATGATTGCAATCGAGCCATTTACAGTGTACAGATACATGATAAGGGAATAATATTTAGATAAAGCCAGCAAAGTCTGATCAAGGATAGTCCAATGAGGTAGATGGTAGTTCAGGACTGCTCTCTGGTTGTGGGAGGATGATTCAGCTGCCTGATAACAGCTGGGAAGAAACTGTCCCTGAATCTGGAGGTTGTGCGTTTTCACACTTCTGTACCTCTTGCCCTATGGGGGAGGGGATCCTTATACTGGCCAGTAAGTACTAGTGTGCAGGGTGATCACTGGTTGGCGCGGACTCAGTGTGCCGAAGGGCCTATTTCCGCGCTGTATCTCTGAAGTCTAAAAGGTTGAATGGCAAAAGATTTGGCTTTGATAATCACAATTTTTTTAAAACCGTATTGATCAATGTTTCGACCCACAACAGGAGATACGGGACAATCAGCTAAACTGAAAAGCAAATAGCAGGGTGCAATATTGTCAGATAGACACAGAATGCTGGAGTAGCACAGCGGGGCAGGCAGCATCTCCGGAGAGAAGGAATGGGGTGACTGAGATGCTGCCTGTCCCGCTGAGTTACTCCAGCTTTTTGTGTCTATCTGTGGTTTCAACCAGCTATCTACAGTTCCTTCCTACACACACAGATTCTCTCCTCTGACAGAATAAAAACACACAATGACATCCCAAAGGGTGAAGCAAGAAACCTCCGCGGCTGAAATAGGAGGAACCTCAGCAAATACAATTTTAAAATATTTTTAATATTTAATGTTTTATGTATCATTCTTAACTGTCACTTTATGTCATGTTGTCACTTGCGGGCGGAGCACCAAGGCAAATTCCTTGTATGTGAATACTTGGCCAATAAACTTATTCATTCATTCAAAACAATAATTATATTTCTCCACTGACTAGTCAATGTTCAAATCTTAGTGTCACGCATACCGAGGTACAGTGTATAGCTTTTTTGCCAGGTGCTATCCAGTCAGTGGAGAGATAATACATGATTACAATCAAGCCGTCCCACAGTGTACTAATATATGATAAAAGGGATTAATGTTTAGTGCAAGATAAGGAGAAAGCAGGAATGGTTACTCGAAGGGCTGAATGACCGAATCCTGTACCTATTTTCTATGTTTCTATCAAAGATCCTATAGCGAGCAAGATAGTCCACTCGACGAAAAAGACGTAGTACGGTCCATGGGCAGATTCATGGGTAATTTTCAGCCCCATTTCCGTAACCGGCTTCCGTCTCCACACCAAAGATCCCATAGCGGAGCAAAGATACTAGTGCGGAGACGGAAGCCGGTTACGGAAACATCCTCGTAAACATAAAAGTTATTTGGTAAAAATCTTCCCCTCATTTTCAAAATTATAATTTATTAACACAAACTGTTCCCCCGCAACGTTGATTACACTGCGAGTCGGGTCGGGTCGGGTTACTGAAATGGATGAGAAAAAAGGCCCACGTTCCGCTCCGTTGCGTACTACACGTCAGCCCATTGCATTTAGAAGGAAGTGGTCTTTGGTTTCTATAAAGTCCAAGTAAAGATAGTCCAAGGGTTTTCAATGGGGTCAGTAGGTCAGGACCTCTCTCTAGTTGGTGATAGGATGGTTCAGTTGTCTGATAACAGCTGGAAAAAACTGTCCCTGAATCCGGTGATGTGTGTTTTCACACTTCTGTACCGGGATAGAAGGAATGGGTGACGTTTCGAGTCGAGACTCTTCTTCAGACTGAGAGTCAGGGGAGAGAGAGAGACACAGAGATAAGAAAGGGTAAGGTGTGAGTACGGTCTCTCTGGTATTCCCCCCCCCGAGATTCTCGGTGTCCTCCCACACACAAAGACGTACAGGTCTGTAGGTGAATTGACTTCGGTAAAAATGTAAAATTGTCCCCAGGATAGTGGGAAGGGGGAAAGCCATTTAGAAACGGAGACGAGGAAACACTTTTTCTCACAGAGGGTGGTGAGTCTGTGGAATTCTCTGCCTCAGAGAGGGCGGTAGAGGCCGGTTCTCTGGATGCTTTCAAGAGAGAGCTAGATAGGGCTCTTAAAGATAGCGGAGTCAAGGGATATGGGGAGAAGGCAGGAACGGGGGTACTGATTGGGGATGATCAGCCATGATCCACAGTGAATGGCGGTGCTGGCTCGAAGGGCTGAATGGCCAACTCCTGCACCCTATTGTCTATTGTCTATTAATGTGCGGGGATCGCTGGTCGGGTGTATCAGCTGTATCTCCAGACTAAAAATACAACTCCCCTCAGAGGTAAAACCTGCCACCATCAGTAACTTCAGCAGCCAAGCACCAGATGTAGTAATTAGTGCCTAATGAGACAAAAACATTCGATTTTTTGCCGAGGCGCATTAATTAAACAGGCATCTATCTACCTGTCCATCGGGACATTCGAGCAAGGCTTAATTTCCTAGGTCATAAAAGTGCATCTTCTTTACATCCTCCTTGTATCCGAGAGCCTCACTAGTAAGCAAGTGTGGTGTAAATTGGATAAATTAAGGGCCTGTCCCACTTACGTGACTTTTTTCGGCGACTGCCGGCACCCGTCATAGGGTCGCCGAAAAATTTTCAACAATGTTGAAAATTCAGCGGCGACCAGAAAGACGCTACGACTCTCACGACCAGAGGAGACCTCTCACGACCATATACAGCCTGTACACTGCTTCCATCCGCTTGTTGTATAGAAACTGGCAGAGATGGTCTTGTTGTCAATGATAAAATGAGGAGGCTCATTGCTTCAAGGTAGCGGAGTGTGTGGCTCTCATTATGGTTTGCTCAGCGCCCACAAGGCTGCTCTACCATTCACTCATAATTAGCAGCAGAGAAACAGGCCCCTTCGGCCCAACTCCTCCATGCTGACCAAGCTTGTCCCATCTAAGGTAGACACAAAGTGCTGGAGCAACTCAGCGGGACAGGCAGCATCTCTCTGGGGAATAAATAAGGATGGGCGACGTTTTGGATCAGAACCCTTCGTCCAACCCAAAACGGCCACCCATCCTTTTGAGATGCTTCCTGACCCCGCTTTTAGTTTAGAGATACAGCGCGGAAACAGGCCCTCCTTCGGCCCATCGAGCCCACGCCGACCAGCGATCACCTTTACACTACTTCTATCCTGCACACTAGAGACAATTTACAGAAGCCAATTAACCTACAAACCTGCACGTCTTTGGAGTGTGGAGACCCTTCCTCAGACTGGCTCCGTTGGCTCCAATAGGTCCTGATGCCTCTGAACCTTTCTTAGTTTAGTTTAGTTTAGTTTATTGTCACGTGTACCGAGGTACGGTGAAAAGCTTTTTGCTGCGTGCTATCCAGTCAGCAGAAAGACAATACATGATTACAATCGAGCCATTCACATTTATAAGGGAATAACGTTTATTGCAAGGTAAAGCCAGTAAAGTCCGATCAAAGATAGTCTGAGCAATTGACAGAGCGGCAGCCCCCGGGCAGGACATAAGCTATGAAGCTGTATCTGTGGCTGGGAAAAGATAAACATCAGAGAAGGGTCTCAAGATCCACCAGGGCAGGGAAAAGTGCCTGGGAGAGCTTGGTGAGGGGACCTCGCATTGACCATTACTTTCTAAGAGGTAGGCCAAATCAGTGGAGTGAAGCCCAGTGGCAGGTTAACCACCACAGTCCACAAGGTATCAGCACCCCAGGTGAAGCTCAACCAAGTACAGTCCCACCAACGGACACGAGTCCAGAGCCCAACCAGCCACAGTCAGCGGTAGAGAGGAAGATGGAAGGGGAAAAAAGCAGAATGGAGCAGTCACTGGCTGTGGCTGAAGAGAAAAGATGCTGTCTGGGCTGCCACCGTGGCTATCTAGAGGCTAACCATGAGACACACACCCAGGTCTGATCACCCTGCGGTGGGCCTGCCTCGACTGAGGGCGTCTTGTGATAAAAGGCCGAAACACCCCAGTGACGTTGAGGTACACAACTGAAGATGTGTCTGATTGGTAGCAAAATCACCCAGTGGTCACCCCCAAGAATACCGGGTGTGTCAGTTGTGGTGAAAAAACCTTAGGGATTGTAACATCCAGTCCTACTAATCAATGTGAGGGTCACCCATGAGGTAGATGGTCGTTCAGCACTGCTCTACGGTTGGGTATCGAGGACTATCACCACTCCACATTCTTAAGCACAACCCTGACAATCCTTCCAACGCTAATTTGGCGTTTATAATTGACCCTCACAAGGGGTGAGATGGCAGAGTGTTCCAGTTGCCGCTCAACTCTCCGCTTTTCAAAAAGGAAGTTACCATTTTCATTGCCCCAGGGGCAGGATGTTTTCTTGGGTCTTCAGCCCATGTTGGCACATTACACTAGCCTGCTTCGTTGATGAAGGTTTTCACCCCCCCCCTGGGTCACTCCCACTTCTCCCCTCGCCCATCAGGCAAGAGGTACAGAAGTGTGAAAATGCACATCTCCACATTCAACGGACAGTTGCATCCCAGCTGATATCAGGCAACTGAAGTGATAGGAGCAGAATTAGGCTTTTCGGCCTAGAGAGTCTGCTCCGCCATTCAATCATGACTGATCTACCTCCCCCCCTAATGAATGAATAAGTTTATTGGCCAAGTATTCACATACAAGTGGTGAATCTCTGGAACTCTCTGCCACAGAGGGTAGTTGAGGCCAGTTCATTGGTTATATTTAAGAGGGAGTTAGATGTGGCCCTTGTGGCTAAAGGGATCAGGGGGTATGGAGAGAAGGCAGGTACGGGATACTGAGTTGGATGATCAGCCATGATCATATTGAATGGCGGTGCAGGCTCGAAGGGCCGAATGGCCTACTCCTGCACCTATTTTCTATGTATCTATGTATCTACAAGGAATTTGCCTTGGTGCTCCGCCCGCAAGTGACATGACATACAGTGACAGTCATGGGCGGAAATCCCGGGAGGGGGGGGGGGACACGCCCCCTCCATGTTTTGAGAGGTGGGGGGGACAATCCCCCCATGTTTTGTAATCCGGATTTTGAAATTCGGTGAAAAAAATCGATTAAAAATCTCTGCTTTCCGCGAGACAGTGGGGTTGGGACTGATTGGGATTGGACGAGAGAGACGTTGGTCAGCAGGCAGTGGGGGGTGGGTGGGCATGATGATTCAGCGTGATGATTGGAGGAGGGAGGAGTGGGTCAGAGGCGGAAGTAGCGGGGTGGGACTGAGGATAGAGCGCGGTGATTGGAGGAGGGAGAGGTCCTGGTGGAGCAAAGATCATAGGGCGGAGCTTGAATCGGCCCTTTCACAGGGCCTTTCATCGCCCGCCGCGCGCTTAAAAACAGCCGTGGGGATTTTTCCATCACCCCGCGGTCAAATTGCTGCATCGAGGCGATCGAGGCTCCCGATGTTGAAGCCCCCGCCGGGCGAGGGAAGATCCCGCGGCCGGTTTTAAGCCGCGCCGGGCGATGAAAGGCCCCGTGAATGGGCCGATTGAAGCCCCCACGATTCGGAGCGGACGAAGCTGCTGTTGCTGGAGTTCGGAGTCGGTCACCAACCAGGTCGGTTCCCAATGTTATCATCCACAGGGCCCACGGCCGAAGCCTCGCCTGTGTGCGCATCCCCCCCCCCCCCATGTTTTGATAGTGATTTCCGCCCCCTGGTGACAGTTAGGAATGACACATAAAACATTAAAGACTAACCCCATTCTCCTGCCTTCTCCCCATAACCCCTGACACCCGTATTAATCAAGAATCTATCTATCGCTGCCTAAACTCATCCATGATCCTCTGACTTGGCCTCCACAGCCTTCTGTGACAATGAATGCCACAGATGCACCAACCTATCCAACCCTGTAGTCAGCACCCAGTGGTCAGGATCGAACCCGGGTCTCTGGCGCCGTGACGTAGCAACTCTAGCTCATTACATTTACATTTTTAGTTAAGTTTTGAATATTTTGCACTGGTGTTTAAAAATAGAAACATAGACAATAGGAGCAGTAGTAGGCCATTCGGCCCTTCGAGCCAGCACCGCCATTCAACATGATCATGGCTGATCATTCAAAATCAGTACCCCGTTCCTGCTTTCTCCCCATATCCCTAGGTTCCGTTAGCTCTAAGAGCTAAATCTAACTCTCTCTTGAATACATCCAGAGAATTGGCCTCCACTGCCTGCTGTGGCAGAGAATTCCACAGATTCACAACTCTCTGGGTGAAAAAGATTTTCCTCATCTTGGTCCTAAATGGCCTACCCCTTATTCTTAAACTGTGACCCCTGGTCCTGGACTGCCCCAACATCAGGAACATTTTTCCTGCACCTTGCCTGTCCAATCCCTTAAGAATTGGATATGTTTCTATAAGATTCCCTCTCATCCTTCTAAATTCCAGTGAATACAAGCCCAGTTGATCCACATTCATTCATCATATGTCAGTCCCGCCATCCCGGGAATTAACCTGGTGAACCTACGCTGCACTCCCTCATCAGTTGAGCCGCCTTCCCAGTTTAATTGTTTCGCCAGACAGGGATGAATAATTTATGGAATTCATCCATGCGGTCTTTAAATCTTTGCCATTGCATCTCCACCGTCAACCCCTTTAAGTATAATTTGTCCGTCTATCCTAGCCAATTCCTGTCTCATTCCTTCAAAGTCTCCATTATTCAAGTTGAGGACCCTACTCTCTGAATTAACCGTGTCACTCCCCATCCTAATGCAGAATTCCACCATATTATGGTCACTGTTGCCCAAGGTGCCTTGCACAACAAGATCGCTAACTAATCCTTCCTCATTACACAATACCCAGTCTAGGATGGCCTGCCCTCTAGTCAGTTCCTCTACATATTGGTTTAAAATCCCATATACATTCCAGGAAATCCTCCTCCTCAGCGCTGCTACCAATTTGGTTGTCCCAATCTATATGTAGATTAAAGTCACCCATGATAACCTCTGCACCTTTGCTACACGCATCTATAATTTCCTGCTTGCGGCAACCATGCAGGTAGTTTGAGGCAGGGCCTATCCCAAATTTTACAAAACAGTTGGACAGGTACATGGATAGGACAGGTTTGGAGGGATATGGGCCAAAACGCAGGCAGGTGGGACTAGTGTAGCTGGGACATGTTGGCCGGCGTGGGCAAGTTGGGCTGAAGGGCACTGTTTCCACTTAAACAGAGGGAGGAGAGTTGCAGCACAGACCAGCTGGTTCTCTCAGTTAATTCTCTTGCACAATCTATCATCTCATTCAACAACTGTCTTGCAACATTAGGCAAGAATAGCAACGCATTTGCAAAGCAGTGACAGGATCGGTCAAAGTCAGCATGGATTTATGAAGGGGAAATCATGCTCGACTAATCTTCTGGAATTTTTAGAGGATATAACAAGTAGAATGGATAAGGGAGGGCCCATGGATGTGGTGTATCTGGACTTTAAAAAAGCCTTTGCTAAGGCCCCACACAAGAGATTAGTGTGCAAAATAAGAACACATGGTATTGGGGGTAGGGTATTGACATGGATAGAGAACTGGTTGGCAGATAGGAAGCAAAGAGTAGGAATTAACGGGTCCTTTTCAGAATGGCAGGCAGTGACTAGTGGGATGCCGCAAGGCTCGATGCTGGGACCCCAGTTATTTACAATATATATTAACGATTTAGACAAAATAATTAAATGTAACATCTCCACGTTTGCAGATGACACAAAGCTGGGTGGCAGTGTGAGCTGCAAGGAGGATGCTATGAGGCTGCAGGGTGACTTGGATAGGTTGGGTGAGTGGGCATGGCAGATGCAGTATAATGTGGATAAATGTGAGGTTATCCACTTTGGTGGCAAGAACAAGAAGGCAGATTGTAAGCATGCAGGTACAGCAGGCAGTGAAGAAATGTGATAACATGTTGGCCTTCACAGCGAGAGGATTTGAGTTTAGGAGCAAGGAGGTCCTACTGCAGTTGTACAGGGCCCTGGTGAGACCGCACCTGGAGTATTGTGTGCAGTTTTGGTCTCCTAATTTAAGGAAGGCCATTCTTGCTATTGAGGGAGTGGAGTGTAGGTTCACCAGGTTAATTCCCGGGATGGCGGGACTGTCATATGATGAAAGAATGGGTCGACTGGGCCTGTAGTTGCTGGAATTTAGAAGGATGAGAGGTTATCTTATTGAAACATATACAATTCTAAAGGGATCGGACAGGATAGATACAGGAAAAAATGTCTACGATGTTGAGGGAGTCCAGAACCAGGGGCCAGTTTAAGAATAAGGGGTAGGCCATTTAAAACTGAGATGAGGAAAAATGTTATCACCCAGACAGTTGTGAATTTCTGGAATTCTCTGCCACAGAAGGCAGTGGAGGCCAATTCATTGGATGTTTTCAAGAGAAAGTTAGATTTAGCTCTTAGGGCTAAAGGAATCAAGGGATATGGGGGAAAAAGCAGGAACGGGGTACTGATTGTGGATGATCAGCCATGATTATACTGAATGGCGGTGCTGGCTCGAAGGGCCAAATGGCCTACTCCTGCACCTATTTTCTATGTTTCTACCTCCATCTGGCAGCTTGTTCCATACACCCACCACCCTTTGTGTGAAAAAGTTACCCCTCAGATTCCTATTTAATGTTTTCCCCTTCACCTTAAACCTATGTCCTCTGGTTCTCGATTCCGCTACTCTGGGCAAGAGCATCTACCCGATCTATTCCGCTCATGATTTTGTACACCTCTCTAAGATCACCCCTCATCCTCCAAGGTACAGAGTCCCAGCCTGCTCAACCTCTCCCTGTAGCTCAGACCCTCGAGTCCTGGCAACATCCTCGTACATTTCCCTCGGTCATAGAGAGTGAAGGACTGGTTAAATGGGCAAGATTATAAATACAGATGCCAGAAATAATAGCAGAAAATGCTGGAAAACACTCAGGAGGTCAGGCCGCATCTGCGGAAAGAGACAACGGCAGACATTTTTCATATCCAAAACCCTTCACCAGGACTGGTGAAGAGGTCAGTCTTCAGTAGAAGAGGGCAGGGGACTCACAACGCCAGAGACCCCGGTTCGATCCTGACCAGGGGTGCTGTCTGTACTGAGTCCGTACGTTCTCCCTGTGACCGCGTGGGTTTTCTCCAGGTGCTCCGGTTTCCTCCCACATCCCAAAGACGTGCGGGTTTGTGGGTTAATCGGCCCTCTATAAATTGCCCCAGAGTGTGTAACATGGTGGGACAATATTGATAATATGGGTGACATGGATGGATAGTATGGATAACATATGGGCCAAACGCAGGCAGGTGGGACTAGAGTAGATGGGGTATGTTGGATGGCGTGGGCAAGTTGGGACGAAGAGCCTGTTTCCGTGCTGTCTGGCTTTCACTCCACTGCCTGCACGTGATCCATATCCATGTCCAAAAGCCTCTCAAATGTCACACTCATGTTGCCCCGACCACCATTCCGGCATTCTGGGCATTCCGGGTACCCACCAGAAACACGTCAACAAACCAACTTCCCTGGCACATCCCTTGTCTCCTGCGCCTTAAAATGATGCCGTCTAGTTTTTTGACATTTCCACCCTGGGAAATAAAGGCTCCGACTCTGCCACTCATAATGTTTAAATAGTTTTGTTTTCGTTTAGAGACACAGCACAGCAACAGGCCCTTCGGCCCAACCATCTGCCATTGATATCCCTCCTCACCTGTATCCACCTATCACTTTTTACTTTAGACTTTAGAGAAACAGAGCAAAAAAAGCTCCTTCGGCCCACCGAGCCCGCACCGACCAGCGATCCCCATACACTAACACTACCCTACACATTAGGATCAATATACCATTTTCCCAAAGCCAATTTGACCTGCACGTCTTTGGAGTGTGGGAGAAAACCGGAGCACCCGGAGAAAACCCACACAGGTCACGGGGAGAACGTGCAAACTCCATACAGACAGCACCCGTGCTGTCTGTATTGACAACGAACCTGGGTCTCTGGTGCTGTGAGAGAGACGGAGACGGAGGCACAGACACTTACACAGACACAGAGACAGAGACAGACACAGAGACAGAGACAGAGACAGAGTGAGAGCGAGAGAGAGAGAGACAGAGAGAGAGAGAGAGACAGAGAGAGAGAGAGAGACAGAGAGAGAGAGAGACAGAGAGAGAGAGAGACAGAGAGAGAGAGAGACAGAGAGAGAGAGAGACAGAGAGAGAGAGAGACAGAGAGAGAGAGAGACAGAGAGAGAGAGAGACAGAGAGAGAGAGAGACAGAGAGAGAGAGAGACAGAGAGAGAGAGAGACAGAGAGAGAGAGAGACAGACACAGAGAGACAGACACAGAGAGACAGACACAGAGAGACAGACACAGAGAGACAGACACAGAGAGACAGACACAGAGAGACAGACACAGAGAGACAGACACAGAGAGACAGACACAGAGAGACAGACACAGAGAGACAGACACAGAGAGACAGACACAGAGAGACAGACACAGAGAGACAGACACAGAGAGACAGACACAGAGAGACAGACACAGAGAGACAGACACAGAGAGACAGACACAGAGAGACAGACACAGAGAGACAGACACAGAGAGACAGACACAGAGAGACAGACACAGAGAGACAGACACAGAGAGACAGACACAGAGAGACAGACACAGAGAGACAGACACAGAGAGACAGACACAGAGAGACAGACACAGAGAGACAGACACAGAGAGACAGACACAGAGAGACAGACACAGAGAGGCAGACACAGAGAGGCAGACACACAGAGAGACAGACACACAGAGAGACAGACACACAGAGAGACAGACACACAGAGAGACAGACACACAGAGAGACAGACACACAGAGAGACAGACACACAGAGAGACAGACACACAGAGAGACAGACACACAGAGAGACAGACACACAGAGAGACAGACACACAGAGAGACAGACACACAGAGAGACAGACACACAGAGAGACAGACACACAGAGAGACAGACACACAGAGAGACAGACACACAGAGAGACAGACACACAGAGAGACAGACACACAGAGAGACAGACACACAGAGAGACAGACACACAGAGAGACAGACACACAGAGAGACAGACACACAGAGAGACAGACACACAGAGAGACAGACACACAGAGAGACAGACACACAGAGAGACAGACACACAGAGAGACAGACACACAGAGAGACAGACACACAGAGAGACAGACACACAGAGAGACAGACACACAGAGAGACAGACACACAGAGAGACAGACACACAGAGAGACAGACACACAGAGAGACAGACACACAGAGAGACAGACACACAGAGAGACAGACACACAGAGAGACAGACACACAGAGAGACAGACACACAGAGAGACAGACACACAGAGAGACAGACACACAGAGAGACAGACACACAGAGAGACAGACACACAGAGAGACAGACACACAGAGAGACAGACACACAGAGAGACAGACACACAGAGAGACAGACACACAGAGAGACAGACACACAGAGAGACAGACACACAGAGAGACAGACACACAGAGAGACAGACACACAGACAGACACACAGACACACAGACAGACACACAGACACACAGAGAGACAGACACACAGAGAGACAGACACACACAGAGACACACACAGAGAGACAGACACAGAGAGACAGACACACAGACACACACAGTTTTATATACATCTATTTGGTGCTTTCCATGGATATTGTAAAAAACTCTCCAGATGACAATGAGAACCTTTCAACTGCTTTAGCCTCGGTAAAGATTATAAGTACTTAAGCTGTGTTCAGCTACTTCACTGGCAAACACTGCACACAGTGTTTGTAAAGTCACACAATGTTGGAAACAACCTGGAAAATAACTACGAGATTAACCAGGCAACAAGTTTAAGCTGTTCAGTACGGAGATCTCTCTCTCGCTCTCTCTCTCGTTCTCTCTCGTTCTCTCTCTCGCTGTTGACCTCAAGCCCAGCTGGAACACCAAGAGGGGAAGTGTGTCAGAAGGGACTGGAGATGCTTGTTTACACCGAAGATTGACTCACAATGGTAGAGTAACTCAGCGGGACAGACAGCATCTCCGGAGAAAAGGAATAGGTGACGTTTCGGGTCTGAGTGTATTGTCACGTGTACCGAGGTACAGTGAAAAGCTTTTGCTGCGTGCTAACCAGTCAGCGGAAAGACAACACATGATTACAATCGAGCCATTTACAGTGTACAGATACACAATAAAGGGAGTAACATTTGGTGCAAGGTAAAGCCAGCAAAGTCCGATCAAGGATAGTCTGAGGTAGACTAAAATGCTGGAGAAACTCAGTGGGTGAGGCAGCATCAAGATGTTGCCTCACCCGCTGAGTTTCACCAGCATTTTTGTCTACCTTCGATTTTTCCAGCATCTGCAGTTCATTCTTAAAGGATAGTCTGAGGGTCACCAATGAGGTAGATAGTAGTTCAGCACTGCTCTCTGGTTGTGGTAGGATGATTCAGTTGCCTGATAACAGCTGGGAAGAAACTGTCCCTGAATCTGGAGGTGTGCGTTTTCACACTTCTGTACCTCTTGCCCGATGGGAGAGGGGAGAAGCGGGAGTGGCCAGGGTGCGATTGGTCCTTGATGATGCTGCTGGCCTTGCCGAGGCAGCGTGAGGTGTGAATGGAGTCGATGGAAGGGAGGTTGGTTTGTGTGATTAGTTCTGGCTAGTTCTGCATAGTTCTGGCTCCATATGTGCAGGATGCAAATGTTGGGGTTAGACCACATCTGCCCCGTGTCTCCTGAGGTCTGTACAGAGATCACATCATTACTAGGACTTCCATTGCGTTCTACAGTTCCGCTCTCCGGGCAACTTCCTCTCTCGGTTTACCTTCCCTCAGTCTGAAGAGGTGCCTCTACTTGCTTAGAAGGCTTCAGAAGCTCGGCATAAGGTATAGAAGTGTCTAAACGCACACCTCCAGATTGAGGGACAGTTTCTTCCCAGCTGTTATCAGGCAACTGAACCATCCTCCCACAACCAGAGAGCGGCCCTGAACTACTATCTACCTCATTGGTGACCCTCGGACTCTCCTTGATCGCACTTTGCTGGTTCACCCTTGCACTAAACATTATTCCCTTCTCGGTACACGTGATACTGACCTAAACTAAAACTAATACAAAAAGTATCTTAGCACCAAAAAATGTCCACGCATAACTATGTCCATGCATGGTGGCGCAGAGTAGAGTTGCTGCCTCACAGCGCCGGAGACCCGGATTCGATCCTGACTATGGGTGCTGTCTGTACGGAGTTTGTACGTTCTCCATGTAACCACGTCTGTGTTCTCCAGGTGCTCTGGTTTCCTCCCACACTCCACAGACGTGCTGGTTTGTAGGTTAATTGGCTTTGGCAAGTTGTAAAATGCGTGCAGGCTAGTGTAGGGGGTGATCGCTGGTCAGTGGGCCGAAGGGCCTGTCCCGGGCTGTATCTCTAAAGTCTAAAATCTAGTTTAATGTATTAAGGCCCTGTCCCACGATGCGACTTTACCCAAGAGCTCTCTCGAGTTTAAAAAAAAAAATCAAACTCGTGGTAAGTAAGTAGAATGTACGTAGCGGGCACGTCGGAGCTTGTGGACGTCTCGTTGCGGCTCGTAACGCTAACGGCAGGTACTCGGGAAACGCGGAAACTCGTGATGTTTTTTCAACAGTGTGAAAAATTTCCAAGAGTAAAAAAATACTCGTGATGTAGTACCACGAGTTTGATTTTTTTTTAAAAACTCGGGAGAGCTCTTGGGTGAACTCGCATCGTGGGACAGGGGCTTAAGTGTCACGTGTACAGAGGTACAGTGAAAGGCTTTATGTTACATGCTATCCAGTCAAAAAGACTTAACATGATTACAATTAAGCCATCCACAGGGTACAAAATGTAGTTGCCAGTTTATACCAAAGATAGATACAAAATATGCATTGATACAGGATAAAGGGCATAATGTTAAATGCAGGATGAAGTGCAATTAAAGAGTTTGAATGTCTCGATTGCAGTAGATGGGAGGACAGGACCACACTCCAGCTGGTCAGAGGATGGTTCACTTGCCCGATCACAGCTGGGAAGAGGCTGAGAGCAATGGGAATGGTGAATGCACAGTCTTTTACCCCGGGTAACAGAAATCAAGAACCAGAGGCCACAGGTTTAAGGTGAAGGAGAAAAGATTTAATGGGAATCTGAGGGGTAGGTTTTTCACACAAACTTGGGTGTAGGGAACCAGCTACCAGAGGATGGAGTTGAGGCAGGGACTATCCCAACGTTATAGACAATAGACAATAGGTGCAGGAGTAGGCCATTCGGCCCTTCGAGCCAGCACCACCATTCGATGTGATCATGGCTGATCATCCACAATCAGTACCCCGTTCCTGCCTTCTCCCCATATCCCTTGACTCCGCTATCTTTAAGAGCCCTATCCAGCTCTCTCTTGAAAGTATCCATAGAACTGACCCCCACCGCCCTCTGAGGCAGAGAATTCCACAGACTCACCACTCTCTGTGAGAAAAAGTATTTCCTCGTCTCCGTTCTAAATGGCTTACTCCTTATTCTTAAACCATGGCCACTGGTTCTGGAATCCCCCAACATTGGGAACATGTTTCCTGCCTCTAGCGTGTCCAAACCCTTAATAATCTTGTATGTTTCAATAAGATTCCCTCTCATCCTTCTAAACTCCAGAGTGTACAAGCCCAGTATATACGTTTTAAGAAACATTTAGACAGGTACATGGATGGGACAGGTTTGGAGGGATATGGGCCAAACACAGGCAGGTGGGACTATGATAGCTGGGGCATGTTGGCCGGTGTGGGCAAGTTGGGCCGAAGGGCTTGTTTCCACCCTGTATCACTCTTTGACTTTAAAGCATCTGTGTTGCTGTGACAAAAAAAAACAGGCATATCTCCAAGCTCCAACACTTTTCAAACACAAAAAAAAAGCTGCATAAAATCCGAGCGTTTTAGAACAGAACCAAAATTCTGCTTCACCCCATCACTGAAGGGCAGTTTTACTGGTTCATTAAATAATGCAACATAACCCCTGAAAAACAAATTAAAAAGTGCATTCCAGCAATGGAGTTAAAACCCACTCCATGCCATTAAACTCGGATATTGAGGCGCGCCATTTCACGTTCGACTTTAGAGATGCAACGTAGAAACAGGCCCTTCGGCCCACCGAGTCTATGCCGACCCGCAATCACCCCTTACACCAACACTAACCTGCACACACTAGGGCCAATTTTCTTTTTTTTACAACTTCCCGAAGCCAATTAACCTAAAATCCCATACGTCTTTGGAATGCGGGAGGCAACCGGAGAAAACCCACGCGGGCCACGGGGAGAACGTACAAACTCCGCACAGACAGAACGTACAAACTCCGCATAGTCGGGATCAAATCCTATAACGTTCAAACTCTGTACAGACAGCACCCGTAGTCAGGTCGAACCCAAGTCTCCAGCGCAGTGAGACAGCAACTCTACTGCTGCGCCACCGTGCTGGCCTGCGAGACCCTTCTTCGGTCTGAAGAAGGGTCTCAACCCGAAACGTGGCCTATTCCTTCGCTCCATAGACGCTGCCTCACCCGCTGAGTTTCTCCAGCATTTTTGTCTCCCTTTTGTGATGTGATAAATACATTGCCAAATCCATTGAAATAGACTGGCCAGCCCACTGATGCTTTTTGGATTAAAGTTCCCATGAAATGAAAAGATTATAAAAGATGACATGAACATTTCAATTTCACCTCTTGCGTGATTCCCTTTGTTATGTTAATCCCCACTCTGTTGTAGAGGAGTCTTGTTTTTATGCAGCTGACCCCTGGCTCACATGCGCTGGAATAACTGGTGGCCCCCAGAGTACGGTGGCGCAGCGGTAGAGTTGCTGCCTCACAGCACCAGAGACCCGGGTTCGATCCTGACTACGGGTGCTGTCTGTACGGAGTTTGTACGTTCTCCCCGTGACCTGCGTGGCTCGTCTCCAAGATCATCGGTATCTTCCCACACTCCAAAAACGTACAGGTATTAGGCTAATTAGCTTGGTAAAAAACTGTAAATTGTCCCGTGTGAGTGTGTATGTGTAGGGTAGTGTTAGTGTGCGGGGATCGCTGGTCGGTGCAGTCTCGGTGGGCCGAAGGGCCTGTTTTCCCGCTGTATCTCTAAACTAAAAACTAAACTGAATGCTATTATAGTACCTGCCTCGACAACCTCCTCTGGCAGCCCGTTCCATACACCCACTACCCTGTGTTTGACTGGCGTCAGGGCAAAACAAGCGGGCAGGATCAGTCAGAAAGTCCCAAAAGGTCAGACAGGGCAAGGTGATGCAAGTGAGTTAAAATGAGTCAAACTCACTGCATGTTTCCACGAGACAAAACAACTGGAGTAAATAGGTTGTAAATAATCCTTAGCATCAGATCTATATCGTGATGCATAACTACACATACTGCTCACTGGACAAATGCAAATTGATTCTGGGATGTGAAATTTCACTGCCAGAGATATTCTTGTTCCAGCAGGTTTGGGAATTTTAGAAAAGGAAGGCATGCAAAGTTTACGCCGACGCAGTGTCTACAAAATCTTTGAGAAGAGGAACTAAAGTGCAGGGGTGGAAGATTGCAACCTTCACGTGGTCCGCCCTGTTTCGACTAATGCAATCAACTCAACGTGCACAAACGGAAGATCAAATAGAACAAGTTGTCCAACAACTTTAAGCTGTGCACGCCACACGAAAGAAGATGAAGAAGAAGAAGAGGAAGAACTATAATGCACAAGATGTTGTGACTTTTGTACATCGTATTACATTTTGGAAATACTTTCTCCCACCACTCCCCCCACCCCCCCCCCCCCTACCACTACACTAAAATCAGTCTGAAAAAGGGCCCCAACCCAAAACGTCACCTATCCATGTTCTCCAGAGATTCCCAAACGCATAATAATATATACATTCCTTAGAGGATTGGACAGGCTAGATGCTGGAGAAATGTTCCCGATGTTGGGGGAGTCCAGAACCAGGGGTCACACAGTTTAAGAATAAGGGGTAGGCCATTTCAGACTGAGATGAGGAAAAACTTTTTCACCCAGAGAGTTGTGAATCTGTGGAATTCTCTGCCACAGAAGGCAGCGGAGGCCAATTCACTGGATGTTTTTAAGAGAGTTAGATTTAGCTCTTATGGCTAAGGGAATCAAGGGATATGGGGAAAAAGCCGGAACGGGGTTAGGTTCAGCCATGATCATATTGAATGGCGGTGCTGGCTCGAAGGGACAAATGACCTACTCCTGCACCTATTTACTATGTTTCTATGCTGCCTGACCCGCTGAATTTAGTTTGGAGATACAGTGTACAGTTTGAAGATACCAAGTCCCCGTACACCAGCACTATCCTACACACTAGGGACAATTTATAATCTTTACCTAAGCCAATTAAGCTACCAACCTGTAGGTCTTTGGAGAATGGGAAGAATCCAGAACATCCGAGGAAAACCCACGCAGGTCACGGGGAGATCGCACAAACTCTGTACAGACAGCACCCGTGGTCAGGAACGAACCCGGGTCTCTGGCGCTGTGAGGCAGCAACTCTACCGCTGTGCCACCATGCCGGCCCGGTGCTCCAGCATCTTGTGTCTTTAAAGGAAATACCGGTTGTTGTTTACGTTTATTATTGTCACCTGTACCGAGGTACAGTGAAAAACTTTGATTTGCTTGCTATCCAAACAGATCAGACAATACTATACACAAGTAAAATCAAGTCAAACTCAAGTGCAATAGGTAGAGCCAAGGGGAAGATACTGAGTGCAGAATGTAGTTCTCAGCATTGTAGCGCATCAGTTCCAAAGACAAAGTCCAATGTCCGCAATGGGGTAGAGGTGAATCGGACAGTACCCTAGCTTATGGAGGGATCGTTCAGAAGCCTGATAACAGAGGGGAAGAAGCTGTTCCTGAGTCTGGTGGTAGCCCCTCTGTCCAAAAGAGAGTGGAAAGTGTTTGGGTGGAAATGAACTGCAACTGCAACTGCAACTTTATTTATATAGCACATTTCATACACGAGGCAGACTCAAAGTGCTTCACATAAAAACATGTCATACAATAAAATGAAATAATAAAATGAAATAAAATAGAAGAATTAAAAGAAAAGAAAAGCAAAGTTAAAAATGCATTATAGAAAAGTGCAAAAGTTAAAAGTGCAATGTAGTTAAGATTTAGCTGAAAGCTAAAGTAAACATCAAAGTTTTCAGTCTTGTTTTAAAAGTGGTGAAAGTAGGGGCAGATCTTAAATCTTCAGGAAGTTTATTCCAGCTATTTGTTGCATAGTAACTAAATCCTGCTTTCCCATGTTTTGTATTTACTCTGGGAATCACTAACAGATTGGTCTCAGAAGATCTTAGCGGTCTAGAAGGCTTATATAGTGGAAGCATGTCAGTGATATACTTTGGCCCTAAACCATGTAGTGATTTATAGGTGAGCAGCAGGATTTTGAAATCAATTCTCTGACATACAGGGAGCCAATGTAAGGATTTAAGAATTGGTGTAATGTGTTCAAATTTTTTGGTCTTTGTCAGAACTCTAGCAACAGCGTTCTGAACAAGCTGTAGCTGCCTGGCAGTTTTTTTCGGAAGACCTGCAAGGAGACCGTTACAATAATCTAGCCTATTAGTAATAAAGGCATGTACAAGTTTTTCTAAGTCTTGAGCTGACATGAGTCCTCTTAGTCTTGCTACGTTTTTGAGGTGATAGTAGGCCGATTTTGTTACTGATTTGATGTGACTGTCAAAATGTAAATCTGAATCCATAATAACCCCGAGATTTCTGGCTTTGTTTGAAGTTTTCAGGGACAGAGAGTGAAGGTGTTGGGTTACTTTAAGCCTTTCTTTTGTAGCACCAAAAACAATTATCTCCATTTTGTCCTTATTTAGTTGGAGGAAATTTTAGCACATCCAGTCTTTGACTTGCTCAATGCACTGGCACAGCAGATCTATGGGGCGATAGTCATTTGGTGATAGCGCTACATAGATTTGAGTGTCATCGGCATAGCAGTGGTGGTCAATATTATTATTTCGCATGATTTGCCCTAGTAGGAGCATGTAGATGTTGAATAAAGAGGGCCCTAAGATCGAACCTTGCGGGAATTATATCGTGGCTTTAAACCCGGGAAAGATCAAACCTCAGATAGACACAAAAAGCTGGAGTAACCCATGTCATAAGGTATAGTAAGCAAGTAAGTAATTTTTATTTATATAGCACTTTTAAATCCAATCATGTTGAAGCCAAAGTGCTTTACAGAGAAGAAATCAGATTACCATACATCCATATAAAAGAAAAACAAATTTAAAAACATTTTTTTTAAAGGTATAGGAGTAGAATTAGGCCATTCGGCCCATCAAGCCATTCCATCATGGCTGATCTCAGCGGGTCAGACAGCATCTCTGGAAAAAAGGAAGAGGTGACGTTTCGGGAGAGAAGTCTGAAGAAGGGTCTCGACCAGAAACATCACCCATTCCTTCTCTCCAGAAATGCTGCCTGTCCCGCTGAGTTACTCCAGTATTTTGTGTCTATCTTCGGTTTAAGCTAGCATGTGCAGGTCCCTCCTACACAAGAGCACACCTCCTCAGTCCCTGCCTCAACTACCTCCTCCAGCAGCTCGTTCCATGCACCCACCCATTCAGGAACCTATTAAGTCTTAGCCACCCCCCCCCTCCCCCCTCCCCCTTCACCTTAAACCTGTGTCCTCTAGTACTTGATTCCCCTACTCCGAGCAAGAGACTGCGAGTCTACCCGATCTATTCATAAGGTTATTAGATCATAAGTAGTAGGAGCAGAATTAGGCCATTCGGCCCATCAAGTCTACTTGATACTCTGCCATTCAATCGTGGCTGATCTATCTCTCCCTCCCAACCCCATTCTCCTGCCTTCTTCCCATAACCCCCGACACCCTTCACATTCCTCTCATGATTTTGCACACCTCCATAAGATCACCCCTCAACCTCCTGCGCTCCAGGGAGTATAGTCCTAGTCTGCTCCAACCTCTCCCTACAGCTCAGGCCCTCGGGTCCTGGCAACATCCTCGTAAATTTACCGTGCCTTTGACTTCAGCATGAGAACTGGTGATACTCAGAGAGAGTTTTTTTTTTTAAATCATAATGATTTTTAATCTCCAAATCCATCGAACAGCTGAGAATTTAGAGAGAAGGGGAAGATTGATGTCTAATACCATATCCGCACTAGACGTGCTGACCTCAATCACAGTGCTCGTGGCTCGTGCTAGAATAAGCTTTAGGGGATTTGCAATAAAGATGAATCAGGCACAGTTCAGACCCTTTGCTATCAAAAGCCTCCTAAACAGCACTATTGTATATGAAGGAACTGCGGACGCTGGTTTAAACCGAAGATGGATACAAAAAGCGGGCGTAACTCAGCGGGTCAGGCAGCATCTCTTGGAAAAAGGAATAGGTGACGTTTTGGGTCAATAGACAATAGGACATTCAGCCCTTCGAGCCAGCACCGCCATTCAATATGATCATGGCTGATCATCCCCAATCAGTACCCCGTTCCTGCCTTCTTCCCATATTCCCTGACTCCGCTATTTTTAAGAGCCCTATCCAGCTCTCTCTTAAAAGCATCCAGAGAACTGGCCTCCACCGCCCTCTGAGGCAGAGAATTCCACAGACTCACCACTCTCTGTGAGAAAAAGTGTTTCCTCGTCTCCGTTCTAAATGGCTTACTCCTTATTCTTAAACTGTGGCCCCTGGTTCTGGATGTGGCCCCTAGTTCTGGTCGAGACCCTTCTTCCGACGGATAGTCAGAGGAAAAGTTAATTCCCGGGATGGCGGGACTGTCATATGCTGAGCGAATGGAGCAGCTGGGCTTGAACACTCTGGAGTTTAGAAGGATGAGAGGGTATCTCATTGAAACATATAAGATTATTACAGGTTTGGACACGCTAGAGGCAGGAAACATGTTCCCGATGTTGGGGGAGTCCAGAACCAGGGGCCACAGTTTAAGAATAAGGGGTAAGCCATTTAGAATGGAGACGAGGAAACACTTTTTCACACAGAGAGTAGTGAGTCTGTGGAATTCTCTGCCTCAGAGGGCGGTGGAGGCAGGTTCTCTGGATACTTTCAAGAGAGAGCTAGATAGGGCTCTTAATGATAGCGGAGTCAGGGGATATGGGAAGAAGGCAGGAACGGGGTACTGATTGTGGATGATCGGCCATGATCATATTAAATGGTGGTGCTGGCTCGAAGGGCCGAATGGCCTACTTCTGCACCCGTTGTCTATTGTCTATTGAAAGGGAAACGAGAGATATAGACGGTGATGCAGAGAGATATAGAACAAAGGAATGAAAGATATGCAAAAAAGTAACGATGTTGAATGTAACAGGCGATTGTTAGCGGAGGGCTAGATGAGAACGAGTATAGTTTTTTTTAGTTTAGAGATACAGCACAAAAACAGGCCCTTCGGCCCGCCTTGTCCGTGCTGACCAACGATCCCCGCACATTAACACTATCCTACACACCCACAACACACCAGGGACAATTTTTACATTTATACCAAGCCAATTAACCTACAAACCTGTACGTCTTTGGAGTGTGGGAGGGAACCAAAGATCTTGGGAAAAAACCCACGCAGGTCACGGGGAGAAGGTACAAACTCCGTACAGACAGCACCCGTAGTCTGGATCGGACCCGGATCTCCGGCGATGCATTCACTGTAAGGCAGCAACTCTACCGCTGCCCCACCGTGACTGCCCGACAGTTACAGACAATGAGACTCACCAGGATGACTTGAAAGATAGTACAATGACTTGGGTGGGGGAGGGATGGAGAGAGAGGGGGATGCAAGGGTTACTTGAAGTTAGAGAAGTCAAAACCCATACCGCTGGGGTGTAAGCTGCCCAAGCGAAATACGAGGTGCTGTTCCTCCAATTTGCGCTGGGCCTCACTCTGACAGTGGAGGAGGCCCGGGACCGAAAGGTCAGTGTGTATTGCATCGGCCACTACCACCACCCCTGATACCGTGTTCCAGGCACCCATTACACCTTCTGTGCAAATTATTTGCTCAAACTCAAAATTAAAGGGCACTCTTTTAGAAAGGAGGTGAGGAGGAACTTCTTCAGTCAGAGGGTAGTTAATCTGTGGGAACTCATTGCCACAGAGGCCTGTGGAGGCCAAGTCAGTGGATATTTTTAAGGCAGAGATAGACAAATTCTTGATTAGAACGGGTGGCAAGGGTTATGGGGAGAAGGCAGGAAAATGGGATTGGGCAGCGATGATTGAATGGCGGAGCGGACTCAATGGGCCGAATGGCCTAATTGTACCCCGAGAAACGTTGAACTGTGAACCTGTAGACTATTAGTTCATAGTTCATGGCCAGGTGGTGGTGAGTGCTTAGACGTTAAAGTGTATTTGACATTTATGTGTCTTTGATATTTAAGTGTCTTTGATATTTCCACCTTGGGGAAAAAGGCAAATGTTTTACAGAGGGTAGTGGGTGCCTTGAACTGACTGTCTGTGGCACGGTGGTGCAGGGGTAGAGTTGCTGCCTTGCAGTGTCAGAGACCCCGGTTCAATCCTGACTACGGGTGCTGTCTGAACTGATTTTATACAGTCTCACTGTGACCCGCGAAGGTTTTCTCCGGCTGCTCCGGTTTCCTCCCACACTCCAAAGACGGGCAGGTTTGTAGGTCCATTGGCTTCTGTAATTTGTAAATTGTCCCTCGTGTGTACGATAGTGCTAGTGTACAGGGTGATTGCTGGTCGGCACGGACTCGGTGGGCCGAAGGGCCCGTTTTCATGCTGTATCTCTAAAGTCTAAAGGTAAAGAGTGGAGGTGGAAGCAGATACAATAGTGATGTTCAAGAGGCTTTTGATAGCTAAAGCCTGAACTGTGCCTGATGTATCTTCACTGTGTGTCCACAAAAGCCGATTAGACCAATATCTAAAATGGACCTGACACAAAAAGTCAACTATCCATGTTCTCCAGAGATGCCGCCTGACCCACTGAGTTACTCCAGCACTTTGTGTCCTTGTTTACCCCGTACATCTCCCTCCAATTCTTCCCTTCTCATCAAGGGCGGTCACGGTGGCGCAGCGGTAGAGTTGCTGCCTTACAGCGAATGCAGCGCCAGAGACCCGGGTTCGATTCCGACTACGGGCGCTGTCTGTACAGAGTTTGCACGTTCTCCCCGTGACCTGCGTGGGTTTTCTCCGAGATCTTCGGTTTCCTCCCACACTCCAAAGACGTACAGGTTTGTAGGTCAATTGGCTTGGTGTAAATGAAAAGATTGTCCCTAGTGTGTATAGGATAGTGTTAGTGTGCGGGGATCGCTGGTTGGCGTGGACCTGGTGGGCCGAAGGGCCAGTTTCAAGAGGGAGCTAGATAGGGCTCTTAAAAATAGCGGAGTCAGGGGATATGGGGAGAAGGCAGGAACGGGGTACTGATTGTGGATGATCAGCCATGATCACATTGAATGGCGGTGCTGGCTCGAAGGGCCGAATGGCCTACTCCTGCACCTATTGTCTATTGTCTATTGTTTCCGCGCTGTATCTCTAAAATAAATTAAAGCCCTCTAGAAGATTGAGGGGGGATCTTATAGAAACTTACAAAATTCTTAAGGGGTTGGACAGGCTAGATGCAGGAAGATTGTTCCCGATGTTGGGGAAGTCCAGAACAAGGGGTCATACTTTAAGGATAAGGGGGAAATCTTTTAAGACCGAGATGAGAAAAACATTTTTCACACAGAGAGTGGTGAATCTCTGGAATTCTCTGCCACTGATAGTAGTTGAGGCCAGTTCATTGGCTATATTTAAGAGGGAGTTAGATGTGGCCCTTGTGGCTAAAGGGATCAGGGGGTATGGAGAGAAGGCAGGTACAGGATACTGAGTTGGATGATCAGCCATGATCATATTGAATGGCGGTGCAGGCTCGAAGGGCCGAATGGCCTACCCCTGCACCATTTTCTATGTTTCTATGTTTCTAGTCTTTGACATTTCCACCCAGAGAAAAAAAAGATTCTGACTATCTCCCCTCTCTGTGCCTCCTGATACAATCTTAATCATGGATGGTTCACTCTCTGGTTAAAATTCTCCTATTTCCACGATGGAATTTAAAATCGGCTAGTCTTTCCGCAAACTTCGGGATAACTAGTTCAATAAAATAACCGCCTTGCTATCAGGCAGGCTAATGCTCATTAGAAAACAATACTCACCTCGGCATGAGGTAAGACTTAAGAGGCGCTGAAGTTAAAAAGGGAGCACTCCCGACAACATCAATAATGGATATACTGATGCTTACATTTAATAATGGATGTCCCAAACTGTGTCGTTCACAGAGAGATGGGGCCAGATAACACCGCAGGCAGACAAGCGCCAAGATTATTCGTGCAGGAAGGAACTGCAGATGCCGCTTTAAACTGAAGATAGACACTAAAAGCTGGAGTGACACAGCGGGTCAGGGCAGCGTCTCTGGATGAAAGGAATAGGTGACGTTTCGGGGCGAGACCCTTCTTCAGACTGAGGGTCAGGGGAAACGGGACACGAGAGATATAGGCGGTGATGTGGAGAGATACAGAAGAAATGAATGAAATATATGCAACTGAAACATCCGATCACCAACCAGAGAGCAGTCCTGACCTCCCATCTACCTCATTGGAGACCCTCGGACAATCTTTAATCGGATTATACTAGACTTTATCTCGCGTCAATCATTATCCCCTTTATCATGTATCTGTACACTGTGGATGGCTCGATTGTAATCATGTATTGTCTTTCTGCTGACTGGTTAGCACGCAACAAAAGCTTTTCACTGTACCTCAGTACACGTGACAATAAACTAAACTGAAGTGAACTGAGCATTTCTGGAGAAAAGGAATGGGTGATGTTTCGGGGCGAGACCCTTCTTCAGACTGAGTCGGGGGAGAGAGAGGGAAACAAGAGATATTGACGGTGATGTCGAGAATATAGAACAAATGAATGAAAGATATGCAAAAAGGTAACGATGATAAAGGAAACAGGCCATTGTTAGCTGTGGACTGGATGACAATGAGACTCAACAACTCAACTTTGAAGCTAGTGGTGAGGGAGGGATGGAGAGCGAGAGAATGCAATAGACAATAGGTGCAAGAGTAGGCCATTCGGCCCTTCGTGCCAGCACCGCCATTCAATGTGATCATGGCTGATCATCCTCAATCAGTGGGCCGAAGGGCCTGGTTCCTGCCTCCCGTTTCAGGAGAAGATGGCAGTGGACAATACTCCAGCTGGACTCACTCCCACTTCCCTCTCTACACCGCATCAAGACTTCCTCAGTTTGATGCAGCCAACAGCCTGCTAGGAGGCAAGTTTCTGTTTCGGTTTTCTTCACAACTGCCTGCCATGCAAGCACGTTGACTTGCAAGGAATGTGCAGGAAGGAACTGCAGATGCTGGGTTAAACCGAAGATAGACACAAAATGCTGGAGTAACTCAGCAGGACAGGCAGCATCACTGGAGAGAAGGAATGGGTGACGTTTCGGGTCGAGACCTTTCCTCAGACTGGTTAGGGGGAAGGGAAAGTGTTGGGAATAACTCAGAAGGTCAGGCAGCATCTCTGGAGAACATGGCTTCAGACTGGGTCTCGACCCATTCCTTCTCTCCAGAGATGCTGCCTGTCCCGCTGAGTTACTCCAGCATTTTGTGTCTACCTTTGACTTGCAAAAACTTGTGCTCAAAAACACCCCTATCTAATACCCCAAGCTATTTGGCTGATACAAAACCAAGAAAAAAACTACCGATGCCAGCAGAACGCACTAATGTGAGCAAACATTTGGAGGCAGAAGCACAAAGCGAGTATTTGCAGAACACCTTGATGTTATAAAAGATAATACTATTTGCTTATTCACAGAAATATGGACATTGTTGGCAGAGGGCGGCACGGTGACGCAGTGGTAGAGTTGCTGCCTCACAGCACCAGGGTTCGATCCTGACTACAGGTGCTGTCTGTACGGAGTTTGTACGTTCTCCCCGTGACCTGCGTGGGTTTTCTCCAGGTGCTCTGGGTTTCCTCCCACACTCCAAAGACGTGCAGGTTTGTAGGTTAATTGGCTTCAGTAAAATTGTCCCCAGCGTGTAGGATAGAGCTACTGTACAGGGTGATCACAGGTCGGCGTAGACTCGATGGGTCGAAGGGACCGTTTCCGCGCTGTATCTCCAAATCTAATCCAAAGCCATCAGCACGACAGCTGAAACTCCATAGTTAATTGCAAATACTTTCGAAACATCTACCTGAATAGCAAAGTTTGAGAAGGATATGGGCCAAATGCAAGCAGTTGGGTCTATTGCAGATGGGGTCAGTATGGGCAAGTTGGGCCGAAGGGCTTGCTTCCGCAATGTATGACTCACTGCTTAAATTCCCCAGAGTGGAATTCAAATTCAGGTCCCGGGTACTGGCTGTTAGTGCATTAATTAACCCCCTACACTTAACCATTCAAAAGTCAAATAACTAACCACTAAACTAAACTACTCCCATAGTTAATCATACAGCAGATCACAAGCATGTCGAAGAGGCCTCTCCTAAACTTCTACAGGTGCTGACTGGTTGCATCGTGGCCTGGTTCGGCAACTTGAACGTCCGGGAGCGAAAAAGACTACAGAAAGTTGTGACCACGGCCCAGTCCATCACCAGCTCTGACCTCCCCACCGTCGAAGGGGTCTATCGTAGTCGCTGCCTCAAAAAGGCAGCCAGCATCATCAAAGACCCACACCATGCTAACCACACACTCATCTCACCACCGCCATCAGGAAGAAGGTACAGGAGCCTGAAGACTGTAACGTCCAGGTTCAGGAACAGTTTCTTCCCGACAGCCATCAGGCTATTAAACACAACAACAAATAGTTGGCCAGCACCGCCATTCAACGTGATCATGGCTGATCATCCACAATCAGTACCCCGTTCCTGCCTTCTCCCCATATCCCTTGATAATAAACTAACTAACTAACTAACTAACGCATCCTGTCTGACCATAACTGCAATTTCCACATTCCACTATATTCACGTGGATCCACCAATATACTTCTTCCGAGTAATCTTTCCCTCAAACCTTGTTTTGAGGAAGTCAGAGAGTGACAAATGGAACTAATGCACGTATATTCGTAGTTAGTTGCAAATCGACCAGTGCAGTTAAACGAAGGGGGACTCGGCGGGAGGGTTGGGAGGGGGGCTGTGAGTTTGTAAGTTAATTGGCCCTCTGTAAATTGTCCCTACTGTGTCGGGAGAACCATAGAGAACCAGAGAGTGATATGGTGTGGAAACAGGCCCTTCGGCCCAACTTGCCCATACTGGCCAACATGTCCCAGCTGCACTAGTCCCACCTGCCTGCATTTGGTCCATATCCCTCCAAACCCGTCCTATCCATGTACCTGTCTAACGGTTTCTTAAACGTTGGGACTATCTCCTCAACTATCTCCTTCCTGCGCCGTCTGTACGGAGTTTGTACGTTCTCCCGTGATCTGCGTGGGTTTTCTCCGAGATCTTCGGTTTCCTCCCGCACTCCAAAGACGTGCAGGTTTGTAGGGTAATTGGCTTGGTGTAAGTGTAAATTGTTCCTAGTGTGTATAGGGTAGTGTTAGTGTGCGGGGATCGCTGGTCGGTGCGGACTCGGTGGGCCGAAGGGCCTGTTTCCGTGCTGTATCTCAAAACTAAACTAAACCACACCTTCTCTGGCAGCTCGTTCCATACACCCACCACCCTTTGTGCCAAAGAGTTACTCCTCAGATTCCCATAAAATCTTTCCCCCTTCACCTTAAACCTATGTCCTCTGGTCCTCGATTCCTCTACTCTGTGCATCTACCCGATCTATTCCTGTAATGATTTCGCATCATGAAATCATGAGAGGAATAGATCGGGTAGATGCACAGAGTCTCTTGCCCAGAGTAGGGGGAATGAGAAAGTAGGATAACATAGAACTAGTGTGAACGGGTGATCGATGGTCGGCGCGGACTCGTTGGCATAGGGTCCCGTTTCGTGCTGTATCTTTAAACTATAACCCATAGGTGCGCAAATACAAACAATTAAAATAGTGGACACTCTCCCTGGCCCATAACAAAAGTACCGTTTTCATAAAGCCAGAGCATGTGGATTATGTGAAGAATTTTAAAGTTATAATATAGCTTTAGATCTAGGTTGTCAATAGACAATAGACAATAGGTGCAGGAGGAGGCCATTCGGCCCTTCGAGCCAGTACCGCCATTCAATGTGATCACGGCTGATCATCCCCAATCAGTACCCTGTTCCTGCCTTCTCCCCATATCACCTGACTCCGCTATCTTTAAGAGCCCTTTCTAGCTCTCTCTTGAAAGTATCCAGAGAACTGGCCTCCACCGCCCTCTGAGGCAGAGAATTCCACAGATTGTGAGGAAAAGTGTTTCCTCATCTCCGTTCTAAATGACTTACCCTTTATTCTTAAACTGTGGCCCCTGGTTCTGGACTCCCCCAACATCGGGAACATGTTTTCTGCCTCTAACGTGCCAAAACTCTTAATAATCTTATATGTTTCAATAAGATCCCCTCTTATCCTTCTAAACTCCAGAGTATACAAGCCCAGCCGCTCCATTCTCTCAGCATATGACAGTCCCGCCATCCCGGGAATTAACCTTGTAAACCGATGCTGCACTCCCTCAATAGCAAGAATGTCCTTCCTCAAATTAGGGGACCAAAACTGCACACAATACCCCAGGTGTGGTCTCACTCGGGCTCTGTACAACTGCAGAAGGACCTCTTTGCTCCTATACTCAACTCCTCTTGTTATAAAGGCCAACATGCCATTCGCTTTCTTCACTGCCTGCTGTACCTGCATGCTTACTTTAATTGACTGATGAACAAGGTGTCCCAACTTGACACCATTTAGATAGTAATCTAAATTGTCAGAATACAGCATTTTAATTTTGAACACCCACATAACAAGGGAATATTGTATTGTTTCAGATGCTCTCTTACATGGGACATTAAATAGTTTACAATCTGCCCTTTAAAACTTGCTTTATTATTGTAAGGTGTACCGAGGTGCAGTGAAAAAGCTTTTGCCCGTGTGCTATCCACTCAAAGAGACTATAGATTAATATAATTAAGCCATACACAGATGAAAGGATACAACATTCAGTGGAAGATACAACATTGAAGTCCAATAACGTCAGTTTAAATCTAGTTCAAAATTCTCCAGTGAGGTAGATGGGAGGTCAGGACCGCTCTCTAACTGGTGATAGGATGGTTCAGTTGCCTGGTAAACAGCTGGGAAGAAACTGTCCCTGAATCTTTCACACTTCTGTCACCTCTTGAGAGGGGAGAAGAGTGAGTGACCGGAGTCGAGCGCAGGCTCGGCAATCGTTTCACTGAACACCTCCGCTCAATCCGCCTTAACCTACCTGATCTCACGGTTGCTAAACACTCTAACTCCCCCTCCCATTCCCAATCTGACCTTTCTGTCCTGGGCCTCCTCCATTGGCAGAGTGAAGCCCAGCACAAATTGAAGGAGCAGCATCTCATATTTCGCTCGGGCAGCTTACAGCCCAGCGGTATGAACATTGACTTCTCTACCTTCAAGTAGCCCCTTGCTTTCCCTCTCTCTCCATCCCCTCCCCCATCCCAGTTCTCCCACCAGCCTGACCGTCCCCGATTACACTATATCTCTGTTTGCTTTGTTGCCACCTTCTCCGAGCTAACTATTCTAGAGATAGACACAAAATGCTGGCGTAACTCAGCGGGACAGGCAGCATCTCTGGAGAGAAGGAATGGGTGACGTTTCGGTTCGAGACCCTTGACCCATTCCTTCTCTCCAGAGATGCTGCCTGTCCCGCTGAGTTACTCCAGCATTTTTGTGTCCATCTTCGTTTTGTGTCGAGCAGCATCTGCAGTTCCTTCCCGCACACATTACCTGAGCTTTTCAGCGTTCTACATCCAGAATCAGACCAAAATACTTATTTTACCATCTGCCCCCCCAAACTCTCCCTGGAGCTCAGAGAATAGAGTTCTGGCAACATCATAGAAACATAGACAACAGCTGCAGGAGTAGGCCACTCGGCCCTTCGAGCCTGCACTGCCATTCAATGTGATCATGGCTGATCATCCAACTCAGTATCCCGTACCTGCCTTCTCTCCATACCCCCTGATCCATTTAGTTACAAGGGCCACATCTAACTCCCTCTTAAATATAGCCAATGAACTGGCCTCGACTACCTTCTGTGGCAGAGAATTCCAGAGATTCACCACTCTCTGTGTAAAAAATGTTTTTTCTCATCTCAGTCCTAAAAGACTTCCCCCTTATCCTTAAACTGTGACCCCTTGTTCTGGACTTCCCCAACATCGGGAACAATCTTCCTGCATCTAGCCTGTCCAACCCCTTAAGAATTTTGTACGTTTCTATAAGATCCCCCCTCAATCTTCTAAATTCTAGCGAGTACAAGCCGAGTCTATCCAGTCTTTCTTCATATGAAAGTCCTGCCATCCCAGGAATCAGTCTGGTGAACCTTCTCTGTACTCCCTCTATGGCAAGAATGTCCTTCCTCAGATTAGGTGACCAAAACTGTACGCAATACTCCAGGTGTGGTCACAAGTGTAGGAGATGGAAAGGTGACCTACCTGTAGCACGGTGACGACGTGACACGGGTTGAGCAGGAAGATCAAGGTCCTGGTGGCGAACTTGAAGCCAACTTCAACCCCAAAGGTGAGGCACAGGGCCACCAGGAGAAGGTTCTTGCCCAGGCTCTCGTCTTGCTTGTGGAGGTCCACACTGAGCCCCTGCCGCCTGATCTTGCCGATGGCCAGGGCCATCTCCACCAGGGAGAGGGTGACGAACACCAGGCTTTCCAGCCAGCGCTGGCTCTGGGGCAGGAACGCCACGCACTCGGCCCCTCCGTTCCCTGCTACCGGGGATCTACACCTCCGTAAGCCCAGTCCAGCAAAGTGCACGCGTTATACCGAGACATGTCCACCCCTGACCCTGACCCCTCAACAACGCCAGCAGGTCCGCTCCTTGAGCAGGGACATTCACTTTGCCGAGGCCTCTCTCTTTCTCTCTCCGACAGTGCTTTTTGCCCCAAGCAGCTTCAACAGGCTGTCTCCACCCTCCTTTACATGCATATGTGTGAGTGTATGTGTGTGTGAGTGTGTGTGCGCGGCTTGTGAAAGCATCCAACCTCAATATGCATGAGCTGCCGCTTTGCCAAATTAAAAACTTGCACCATCAGTTTCCCCCCACGCTGAAACAGCAGCGGCTGCACACACATTGGTCGCCACCGTGCCTCTCCCCACCCACTCTGCACTAAAAGATCCTATAGGATCTTTGCTCTGCACACTTGGCAAGATACAGCCCAGCCTCCAACATTTAAAAGGGCAATGCATCTCTCCAGCGTTGATTGGTCACGTCCACTGAGGCTCCTTGTGCAGGAGGTGGGGACCACAGTCTACATTCAGAAAATCAGACCTGCAAAGGGATTAGGGAGGTGCTGGTGCAGGATTGATGTTTTCAAGAGAGAGTTAGATTTAGCTCTTACATAGATACATAGAAAATAGGTGCAGGAGTAGGCCATTCGGCCCTTCGAGCCTGCACCGCCATTCAATATGATCATGGCTGATCATCCAACTCAGTATCCCATACCTGCCTTCTCTCCATACCCCCTGATCCCTTTAGCCACAAGGGCCACATCTAACTCCCTCTTAAATATAGCCAAATGAACTGGCCTCAACTACCCTCTGGGGCAGAGAGTTCCAGAGATTCACCACTCTCTGTGTGAAAAAGTTTTTTCTCATCTCGGTCTTAAAGGATTTCCCCCTTATCCTTAAGCTGTGACCCCTTGTCCTGGACTTCCCCAACATCGGGAACAATCTTCCTGCATCTAGCCTGTCCAACCCCATAAGAATTTTGTACGTTTCTATAAGATCCCCTCTCAATCTCCTAAATTCTAGCGAGTATAAGCCAAGTCTATCCAATCTTTCTTCATATGAAAGTCCTGACATCCCAGGAATCAGTCTGGTGAACCTTCTCTGCACTCCCTCTATGGCTATAATGTCCTTCCTCAGATTTGGAGACCAAAACTGTACGCAATACTCCAGGTGTGGTCTCACCAAGACCCTGTACAACTGCAGTAGAACCTCCCTGCTCCTATACTCAAATCCTTTTGCTATGAAAGCTAACATACCATTCGCTTTCTTCACTGCCTGCTGCACCTGCATGCCTACTTTCAATGACTGGTGTACCATGATACCCAGGTCTCGCTGCATCTCCCCTTTTCCTAATCGGCCACCATTTAGATAATAGTCTGCTTTCCTGTTTTTGCCACCATAGTGGATAACCTCACATTTATCCACATTATACTGCATCTGCCAAACATTTGCCCACTCACCCAGCCTATCCAAGACACCTTGCAGTCTCCTAGCATCCTCCTCACAGCTAACACTTCCCCCCAGCTTAGTGTCATCCGCAAACTTGGAGATGTTGCCTTCAATTCCCTCATCCAGCTCATTAATATAAATTGTAAATAGCTGGGGTCCCAGCACTGAGCCTTGCGGTACCCCACTAGTCACTGCCTGCCATTGTGAAAAGGACCCGTTTACTCCTACTCTTTGCTTCCTGTTTGCCAGCCAGTTCTCTATCCACATCAATACTGAACCCCCAATACCGTGTGCTTTAAGTTTGTATACTAATCTCTTATGTGGGACCTTGTCGAAAGCCTTCTGAAAGTCCAGATACAACACATCCACTGGTTCTCCCCTATCCACTCTACTAGTTACACCCTCAAAAAATGCTATAAGATTCGTCAGACATGATTTACCTTTCGTAAATCCATGCTGACTTTGTCCAATGATTTCACCACTTTCCAAATGTGCTGCTATCCCATCTTTAATAACTGACTCTAGCAGTTTCCCCACTACCGATGTTAGACTAACTGGTCTGTAATTCCCCTTTTTCTCTCTCCCTCACTTCTTAAAAAGTGGGGTTACGTTTGCTACCCTCCAATCCTCAGGAACTACTCCAGAATCTAAAGAGTTTTGAAAAATTATCACTAATGCATCCACTATTTCTGGAGCTACTTCCTTAAGTACTCTGGGATGCAGCCTATCTGGCCCTGGTGATTTATCGGCCTTTAATCTATTCAATTTACCCAACACCACTTCCCGACTAACCTGGATTTCACTCAATTCCTCCATCTCCTTTGACCCGCGGTCCCCTGCTATTTCCGGCAGATTATTTATGTCTTCCTTAGTGAAGACGGAACCAAAGTAGTTATTCAATTGGTCCGCCATATCCTTGTTCCCCATGATCAATTCGCCTGTTTCTGACTGCAAGGGAGCTACATTTGTTTTAACTAATTTCTTTCTCTTCACATATCTATAAAAACTTTTGCAGTCAGTTTTTATGTTCCCTGCCAGTTTTTCATAATCTATTTTCCCTTTCCTAATTAAGCCCTTTGTCCTCCTCTGCTGGTCTCTGAATTTCTCCCAGTCCTCTGGTATGCTGCTTTTTCTGGCTAATTTGTACGCATCATCTTTTGCTTTGATACTATCCCTGATTTCCCTTGTTATCCACGGATGCACTACCTTCCCTGATTTATTCTTTTGCCAAACTGGGATGAACAATTTTTGTAGTTCATCCATGCAGTCTTTAAATGCCTTTCATTGCATATCCACCGTCAACCCTTTTAGAACTAATTGCCAGTCAATCTTGGCCTATTCACGTCTCATACCCTCAAAGTTACCTTTCTTTAAGTTCAGAACCGTTGTTTCTGAATTAACAATGTCACTCTCCATCCTAATGAAGAACTCAACCATATTATGGTCACTCTTGCCCAAGGGGGCACGCACAACAAGACTGCTAACTAACCCTTCCTCATTACTCAATACCCAGTCAAGAATAGCCTGCTCTCTCGTTGGTTCCTCTACATGTTGGTTTAGATAACTATCCCGCATACATTCCAAGAAATCCTCTTCCTCAGCACCCCTGCCAATTTGATTCACCCAATCTAAATGTAGATTGAAGTCACCCATTATAACTGTTTTGCCTTTGTTGCACGCATTTCTAATTTCCTGTTTGATGCCATCCCCAACTTCACTACTACTGCTAGGTGGCCTGTACACAACACCCACCAGCGTTTTCTGCCCCTTAGTGTTTCGCAGCTCTACCCATACCGATTCCACATCCTCCAAGCTAATGTCCTTCCTTTCCACTGCGTTAATCTCCTCTCTAACCAGCAACGCTACCCCACCTCCTTTTCCTTTCTCTCTATCCCTCCTGAATATTGAATATCCCTGGATGTTCAGCTCCCAGCCTTGGTCACCCTGGAGCCATGTCTCCGTGATCCCAACTATATCATAATCATTAATAGCTATCTGCACGTTCAACTCATCCACCTTATTACGAATGCTCCTTGCATTGAGACACAAAGCCTTCAGGCTTGTTTTTACAACACTCTTACCCCTTATACAATTATGTTGAAAAGTGGCCCTTTTTGATTTTTGCCCTTGCCCTTGGGGCTAACGGTATCAAGGGATATAGACAATAGACAATAGGTGCAGGAGTAGGCCATTCGGCCCTTCGAGCCAGCACCGCCATTCAATGTGATCATGGCTGATCATCCCCAATCAGTACCCCGTTCCTGCCTTCTCCCCATATCCCCTGACTCCGCTATCTTTAAGAGCCCTATCTAGCTCTCGCTTGAAAGCATCCAGAGAACCTGCCTCCACCGCCCTCTGAGGCAGAGAATTCCACAGGAATTCACAGAAAAAGCAGGTACGGGGTACTGATTGTGGATGATCACCATGATCATATTGAATGGGGCCGCTGGCTCGAAGGGCCGAATGGCCTACTCCTGCACCTATTTTTCTCTGTTTCTATTCCCAAAAAGCGAATTGGCCAGTTGAATCGGTACTATGAGGGCAAACGCAAACCTAGTGTTTATTTCGAGAGAGCTATAATACAAAAACAGGGATGTAATACTGAGGCTCTATAAGGCGCTGGTCAAGCCACATTTGGAGTATTGTGAGCTGTTTTGGGCACCATATCTGGGGAAGGATGTGCCGGCTCTGGAGAGGGTCCAGAGGAGGTTTACGAGAATGATCCCTGGAATGAGTGGGTTAACATATTTCGTTTTTTAGATTTAGAGATACATTGCTGAAACAGGTCCTTCGGCCCACCGAGTCCGCAATGACCAGCGATCACCCCATACACTAGTTCTATCCCACACACCAGGGACAGTTTACAGCAGCCAATTAACCTGCGAACCTGCATGTCTTTGGAGTGTGAGAGGAAACCGGAGCACCCGGAGAAAACCCAGGCAATCACAGGGAAACATAGAAACATAGAAAATAGGTGCAGGAGTAGGCCATTCGGCCCTTCGAGCCAGCACCGCCATTCAATATGATCATGGCTGATCATCCACAATCAGTACCCCGTTCCTGCTTTTTCCCCCATATCCCTTGATTCCTTTAGCCTTAAGTGCTAAATCTAACTCTCTCTTGAAAACATCCAGTGAATTGGCCTCCACTGCCTTTTGTGGCAGAGAATTCCACAAATTCACAACTCTCTGGATGAAAACGTTTTTCCTCATCTCAGTCCTAAATGGCCTTCCCCTTATTCTTAAACCGTGACCCCTGGTTCTGGACTCCCCCAACATTGGAAACATTTTTTCTGCATCTAGCCTGTCCAATCCTCTAAGAATGTTATATGTTTCGTTAAGATCCCTTCTCATCCTTCTAAATTCCAGCGACTACCCCAGTCGACCCATTCTTTCATCATACGTCAGTCCCGCCATTCCGGGAATTAATCTGGTGAACCTACACTGCACTCTCTCAATAGCAAGAATGTCCTTCCTCAAATTTGGAGACCAAAGCTGCACACAATACTCCAGGTGCGGTCTCACCAGGGCCCTGTACAACTGCAGTAGGACCTCCTTGCTCCTAAACTCAATGTTGGTTGGAATTCTTCTAAGTTTTTGTTTTGCATATGTGCTTTTATTCTGGATAAAGTTAACTTTGATTAAAGAAATAGAGGTACAATGAGAATACAGACCCAGTGAGATTATTGCCATGCTTAAATAGTTAGCACACAAGATTAGTTTAGTTCATAGACACAGCTCGAAAACAGGTCAGAGTAGTCTCGATGGGCCGAATGGCCTAATTCTGCTCCTAGAGCTCAGGTGCAGTCAGAAGAAGGGTCCCGATCCAAAATGTCACCGAGAGTATCCATGTTCCCCAGAGATGCTGCCTGTCTGGCTGAGTTACTCCAGCACTCTTTGTCCTCTTCAACATTCCAGCATCTTCAGTTCCTTGTGGCCAGATCAGGGGTGGGGGGGGGGGGGGGTGATGGTCTGACCTGCCGCGCCCTCACGAGGGCTGGAGGTGTCCGGGCGAGGAGAGGGACGGGATGATCTGGGTGGCGGTTTTGGCTGCAACGGGCCTTTACGGCCAACTGCAGCTGGGACTGGGAAAATGGCGGCAAAACATGGCGGCTCTAGTACAAAGACAGACTCAGCTGCTACTCTGCATTTGGGGCGGCACGGTGGCGCAGCGGTACAATTGCTGCCTCACAGCACCAGAGACCCGGGTTCGATCCTGACCACGGGTGCCGTCGGTATGGAGTTTGTACTCTCTCCCCGTGACCTGCGTGGGTTTTCTCCGGGTACTCCGGTTTCCTCCCACACTCCAAAGACGTGCAGGTTTGTGGGTTAATTGGCTTCAGTAAAAAAATTGTAAATTGTCTCCAATGTGGAGGATAGGACTAGTGAACGGGGTGATCGCTGGTCAGCGCGGATTTAGTGGGCCGAACGGCCTGTTTCCGCTCTGTATCGCAAAAATTTAAAGTTTCTAAAGTTTAAAGTCTAAAAGTTCTCCCCATAACCATCGATATCCTTACTAAGCAAATGACTCAGTGGTCCGAAGAGCCTGTTTCCGCGCTGTATCTCGAAAGGCTAAAAGTCTTTAAAAAAAAAAACAATTTAACAATATTTTAATTTTATTAGAAGTAAGTACAATTGTATACAATCATATTTTCATAATACATTTTATGTACAGCTTCTTATTTTTTTATTATAATAAAGAAGAAAAAGAAAAAGAAATTAGATAATGAAGTATAGAAAAATGTGAGATATATAGTGTGTGGAGAAGAAAAATAGAAAGTGAAAGAAGAAAGTTAAAGAATAGAAAGTAGGAAAAAGAGAATAAAAGAAGAAAAAAAAAGCAAAGAAAAAGAAAAAAGAAGTAAAGAGATCTTATTTATAATCTTGACCATCTCTCGCCCAGTCACGAGTTAGCTTTTACAATTATGTTGCACCATATGATTCCAAAGAGACGACAAATGGAGACCAACTCGTTATGAATTGGTCAAATTTATCTATTAGGAGGAATCGCATTTCCTCAAGATGTGCGGTGTCCAACATACTTGCAATCCACATTTTGAGCGTTGGTATTGGTGTATTTTTCCAAAATTTAAGTATTATTTTTTTTTGCTATTATTAAACCATAATTAAAAAATAATTTTTTAGATGGATTCAATTTATTCCCATCTTCCATTACCCCAAATATAATCAATTCATTATTAGGTTCCATTTTTATCTTAAATAATTTTGTGAATATTTCGAAAATATCACTCCAAAATCTATAGAGTTTTATACAGGAAACAAAAGAGTGTGTTATAGTTGCATCTTGGGTTAAACATTTATCGCAAGTGGGGGATATATTTGGGTAGAATTTATTTAATCTTGTTTTTGAGTAATATAATCTATGTAAAATTTTAAATTGAATTAGATTATGTCTTGCATTAATCGAACATTTGTGAATGTATGTCAAATACTTTTCCCATGTAACCTTCGTAATTTTTATAATTAATTCCCGTTCCCACTCTTCTCTAAGTACCTCTGTCACTGGTAAATCTATATTTAAAATACTATTATATAAATATGATATTAATTTTTGTGTATCAGCTTTAATATTCATTGCTTCTTCCAATAAATCAGGAGTTATTTTTTGATATCCTTGTATGTATGTCTTCAAGAAACCGCAAATCTGAAGATATTTAAAATAATGATTGTTTTTCAATTTCAATTTTAATTGTAATTGTTGAAATGATAGTAAATCTCCCATTTCATACATGTCCCCGATCCTTTTAATTCCTAAACTTTCCCATTGATTATATATTTTGTCCATTAGAGATGGTTTAAATAAAGGATTATTCGCTATTGGTGTTAACAATGATAGGTTTCTTAATTTTATTTGTTTCCATATTCTTATTGTATCCTGTATAATTGGGTTCTTCTTATATATTGTATTGTTCATTTTTTGGGGGGAGAAGAGGATCGTTCCTATATTACAAGGAAAACAATCCTCTTTCTCCATTTTTATCCATTCTGTCTGTTGGGTAGAACTATCCAACCAGTAAATTATATTCTTAATATGTATTGCCCAATAATAATACAGAAAATTCGGGAGTGAAAGTCCCCCGACATCTTTTGGTTTACATAAGTATTCTTTTTTAATTCTATGTGATTTATAATCCCAAACAAAATTAGTAATATTAGAGTTTAATTTTTTTTTAAAATATTTTGGTACATATACTGGTATAGACTGAAATAGGTATAATAACTGTGGTAGAAAGATCATTTTTATAGCGTTCATTCTACCTATTAATGATAAAGGAAGTGTTTTCCAAAATTTAATCATTATATTAAGTTTGTTTATTAAAGGTATAAAATTGGCATTGAATAAAGCTTTATGTTTTCTAGTAATCTGAATACCCAGATATTTAAATTTTTCTGTTGCTATTTTAAAGGGGAACTTCAGTAAGTGTGTGGATTCTTGAGGTTTTAACGTCATGATTTCACTTTTGTTCCAATTTATTCTATATCCAGAAAAGGACCCAAATTCCTCTATTAAGTTTAATAAATTTGGTATGCTCGTTTGTGAGTTTGTTATATATAACAGAATATCGTCTGCATATAATGAAATTTTATTATTTGAGTCCCTAGTATTATAACCCTGAATATTCGGATGACTTCTTATACTTTCAGCCAAAGGTTCTATCGTAAGGCGAATAGTAGGGGTGATAAAGCACATCCCTGCCCATTGCCCCTTGATAATTGAAATTTTTGAGATAACATATTATTAGTTAATATTCGTGCCATCGATTTATCATATAATAATTTCACCCATGTAATAAAATTCTCTCCGATATTAAATTTTTGTAATACTTTGTATAAATACTGCCATTCTACCTGATCAAATGCTTTCTCTGCTAAAAGTCTAAAGAATAACATTTATTTTTGTAATTTAAAGAAAATAACTAATTTCAGAACTACAGTGGCCCGCAACAATCAAATTTGCTAAATGTGACTAAATGGAATAAATAGACACAAAGTGCTGGAGTAACTCAGCGGGACAGGCAGCATCTCTGGAGAGAAGGAATTGGTGACGTTTCGGGTCGACACCCTTCTTCACTGATGTCTCGATCCGAAACCTCACCCATTCCTTCTCTCCAGAGATGCTGCCTGTCCCGCTGAGTTGCTCCAGCATTTTGTGTCTATCTTCGGAGTGATCCAGCATCTGCAGTTCCTTAGAAAGCCACAAAAAAGCTGGAGTAACTCAGTGGGTCAGGCAGCATCTCTGGAGAAATGGAATAGGTGACGTTTTGGGTCGAGACCGTCCTTCAGACTTCCGGCACGTAAATGGAATGGAATAAATGTTGACATTCCATGCTGTAGTCTCTGTAGAGGGATGGTACTCTTTTAAAAATCGCAGCACACAATACCTAAGGCGTTGCATGCTGAATTGAAAGTGGAGGCGGATGGGTTTGCTCACCTCCCAGACTATAGAGAAGAGGGAAAACACATTGTTACATGTAAATGAGGAGAGAGTGCGCCTGCACACAATTCCACGGTCTAGGCATAAGCTCAGGGGCGACCGCGCCTTTGCGGTTGCAGCCCCTAGACTGTGGAACAGCATTCCCTTTCCCATCAGAACTGCCCCCTCCATCGACTCTTTTAAGTCAAGACTAAAGACTTATCTATACTCCCAAGCCTTTCCTGACGTCCTCTGAGTGAGGGCTACATGTATATATGTATGTAATTTGTTTTGTTTGTGCTATTCTTATAACAAATGTAAAGCACTTTGGCCAACGAGAGTTGTTTTTTAAATGTGCTATATAAATAAATGTGACTTGACTTGTACAGGGGGATATCCTTGCCTTTCAGTATTTCCCTGAAAGAAACCACTGAATCATTTTTTTTTCACATATAAGAAAAGGGGAAGAGGCGGCAGGCACATCGGAAGAGCCTTTGATTAAAATTCTATCGTCAAATGTACTCATTTCCTTTCAGGCCAAATGCTGTGGAACCGAACCAGAAGCTATTTCCATTTGTCAGACATTAATCCACCCCACACCCCCTTACCACACACAAAAAATCTGATTCCACGTTTAAATTCCAATTTAATTTTGATGTTAATAAGAATGTTGTGATTGTATTTTTTGGGTCTGAAAAAGGGAAATTACATTTAACCGGATAATTAAGTTGGGTCGAAGGATGTCGTTAGGGTGAATTTGCAACAATTCTTCTTAAAGGCGTTTTGTCCCTAATCTTGTTTAAGAAGGAACTGCAGATGCTGGAAAATCGAAAGTAGACAAAAGTGCCGGAGAAACTCAGCGGGTGCAGCAGCATCTATGGAGCGAAGGAAATAGGCAACGTTTCGGCCCGAAACGTTGCCTATTTCCTTCGCTCCATAGATGCTGCTGCACCTGCTGAGTTTCTCCAGCACTTTTGTCTACCTTGTCCATAATTTTGTACCCTGAATTGTCTACGAGGGGGGAGAGGTTTTGTTTAAGCTGCTTAAGGCTGGAAGGAGAAAGGTTTTTAGAAATTGCAAATAATTTTGCGTGATGGACACAAGAATGCTGGAGTAACTCAGCGGGACAGGAGTTACTCCATCATACTGCGCCTGTCTTCGGTTTAAACCAGCATCTGCAGTTCCTTCCTACAAGTTTCGGGTCGAGACCCGTTCTCCAGAGCCAGATTCAGGGGAGAGGGGAACGAGAGATATAGAAGTTACAAGGGGCAAGTGAATGAAAGATGATTAAAAAAGCAACGATGTTCAAAGAAAGCTGGAACCCACGAGGTTCCACAGTTTTGACTCTCCACTGACTCTCAGTCTGAAACATAGAAACATAGAAAATAGGTGCAGGAGTAGGCCATTCGGCCCTTCGAGCCTGCACCGCCATTTGATATGATCATGGCTGATCATCCAACTCAGTATCCCATCCCTGCCTTCTCTCCATACCCCCTGATCCCTTTAGCCACAAGGGCCACATCTAACTCCCTCTTAAATATAGCCAATGAACTGGCCTCAACTAAATTCTGTGGCAGAGAATTCCAGAGATTCACCACTCTCTGTGTAAAAAATGTTTTTCTCATCTAAGTCCTAAAAGATTTCCCCTTTATCCTTAAACAGTGACCCCTTGTTCTGGACTTCCCCAACATCGGGAACAATCTTCCTGCATCTAGCCTGTCCAACCACTTAAGAATTTTGTAAGTTTCTATAAGATCCCCCCTCAATCTTCTAAATTCTAGCGAGTACAAGCCGAGTCTATCCAGTCTTTCTTCATATGAAAGTCCTGCCATCCCAGGAATCAGTCTGGTGAACCTTCTCTGTACTCCCTCTATGGCAAGAATGTCGTTCCTCAGATTAGGAGACCAAAACTGTACGCAATACTCCAGGTGTGGTCTCACCAAGACCCTGTACAACTGCAGTAGAACCTCCCTGCTCTTATACTCAAATCCTTTTGCTATGAATGCTAACATACCATTTGCTTTCTTCACTGCCTGCTGCACCTGCATTCCTACTTTCATTGACTGGTGTACCATGACACCCAGGTCTCGTTGCATCTCCCCTTTTCCTAATCGGCCACCATTCAGATGAAGAAGGGTCTCAACCCAAAACTTGTAGGATGGAACTGCGGATGCTGGTTTAAATGTTCCCGATGTTGGGGGAGTCCAGAACCAGCGGGTCACAGTTTAACAACAAGGGGTCGGCCGTTTAAGACTAAGATGAGGAAAAACCTTTTCACCCAGAGAGTTGTGAATCTGTGGAATTCTCTGCCACAGACGGCAGTGGAGGCCAATTCACTGGATGCTTACCAAGCAAGAGTTAGATTTAGCTCTTAGGGCTAAAGGAATCAAGGGATATGGGGAAAAAGCAGGAACGGGGTACTGATTGTGGATGATCACTAGTGTTGCCAACTTTCTCACTCCCAAATAAGGGACAAAAGGTCAAAATACGGGACAAATTCCCAACGGCAATTCGTTGAACGACTCGGCCGTGGCTGGGTGAATGATGAGTTGGCCCGGGTGCTGGACTGCACACAAAACCCAGCCGGCGGGCCAGCTGAGGAGTTTTGGCCCGGGCCAAAGTCTGGCACCCCATCCAACTCATGAACCGATGATTGACCATGAGAAGGAGGGGTGGTGGTGGTGTCGGCGGTAAGCGAAGGTCCGAAGGTTGGACAGCTGGCCGGGCTGCCGACCGACCGACGGGGCCACGGGCGAGGCGCTGCTGCTGCTGCTGCTGCACTCCATGGGCTGCACTACGTCGGGACGGATGAGGCGGGGCCGGACGTGGCGCTCTGACCCGACAGTCCCCTCGACCCGAGTAGTAGCGGTCAAATACGAGACAAGGGCGGTCCTGTACGGGACAAACCAATTTAGCCCAAAATATGGGATGTCCTGGGTAATATGGGACACTTGGCAACCCTAGCGATCAGCCATGATCACAGTGAATGGCGGTGCTGGCTCGAAGGGCCGAATGGCCTACTCCTGCACCTATTGTCTATGTTTCTATGTTCAGTTTAGTTTATTGTCACATGTACCGAGGTACAGTGAAAAGCTTTTGTTGCATGCTAACCAGTCAGCAGAAAGACAATACGTGATTACAATTGAGCCATTTACAGTGTACAGATACATGATAAGGGAATAACGTTTAGTGCAAGGTAAAGCCAGCAAAGTCCGATCAAGGATAGTCTAAGGGTCTCCAATGAGGTAGATAGTAGTTCAGGACTGCTCTCTGGTTGTGGTAGGATGGTCCAGTTGCCTGATAACAGCTGGGATGAAACTGTCCCTGAATCTGGAGGTGTGAGTTTTCACACTTCTGTACCTCTTGCCCGATGGGAGAGGGGAGAAGAGGGAGTGGCCAGGATGTGAGGGTCGGGCGTGTGTGTGTGTGTGGGGACCCTGATGTATTTGTCAAAGATGGACACAAAATGCTGGAGTAACTCAGCAGGTCAGGCAGCATCTCTGGAGACACAGAACGCTGGAGTAATAACATATATTCATCACGTTATTACCGCTGTATGTGTCATTGGTTTTCTTTTATATATGCCAGTCGTTTCATTGTCGACACTTCCTGCACAGTGAAACTTTACATGCAGGAGGGATGATGTACATTCATCTATCACGGGTGCTGCCAGGACTCGAGGGACTGAGCTACAAGGAGTGGTTGAGTAGGCTGGGGACAGACATAAAACGCTGGAGTAACTCAGCGGGACAGGCAGCATCTCCGGAGAGAAGGAATGGGTGACGTTTCGGGTCGAGACCCTTCTTCGGACTGGTTGGGGATAAGGGGAATGAGAGATATAGACGGTGATGTGGAGAGATAAAGAACAATGAATGAAAGATATGCAAAAAAGTATCAATGATAAAGAAAACAGGCCATTGTTAGCTGTTTGTTGGGTGAAAATGAGAAGCTGGTGCGACTTGGGTGGGGGAGGGATAGAGAGAGAGGGAATGCCGGGGCTACCTGAAGTGGGAGAAATCAATATTCATACCACTGGGCTGTAAGCTGGCCAAGTGAAATATGAGGCGCTGTTCCTCCAATTTGCGTTTAGCCTCACTCTGTCCATGGAGGAGGCCAAGGATAGAAAGGTCAGTGTAGGAATGGGAAGGGGAATTAAAGTATCCAGCAACTGGGAGATCAGGTTGGTTCAGGCGGGCTGAGCGAAGGTGTTCCGCGAAACGATCGCCCAGTCTGCGTTTGATCTCGTCGATGTATAAGAGTCCACATCTTGAATAACAGATACAGTAGAAGAGGTTGGAGGAGGTGCAAGTGAACCTCTGCCTAATCTGAAAGGACTGTCGGGGTCCCTGGACAGAGTCGAGGGAGGAGGTATGGGGACTCCTATACTGTTCTAAAGAAGGTTCTCGACCCGAAATGTCACCCATTCCTTCTCTCCAGATATGCTGCCTGACCCGCTGAGTTTCTCCAGCTTTTTGTGTCTATCTTCGGTATAGGGACTATTGCCTAGAGCACAAGGGGATGAGGGGTGATCTTCTAGAGGTGTATAAATAGATCGGGGTGAACTTCTAGAGGTGAGAGGAATAGATCGGGTAGATGCACAGAGTCTCTTGCCCAGAGTAGGGGAATCGAGAACCAGATGGCATAGGTTTAAGGTGAGGGAGGAAAGATTTTATAGGAATCTGTGGAGTAAATTTGAAACAAAATGCGATGACAAAAATGTGGGTGTAACAGCTGGGAAGAAATTGTCCCTGAATCTGGAAGTGTGCGTTTTCACACTTTTGCCTGAGAAGAGGGAGTGACCAGGATGCGACTGGTCCTTGATTATGCTGCTGGCCTTGCCGAGGCAGCGTGAGGTGTAAATGGAGTCAATGGAAGGGAGGTTGGTTTGTGTGATGGTCTGGGCTACGTCCACATTAGAGAGGACACAACAGGGTAACAAGGGGAGTCTAGACACTGGCACACGTGTACACACACACACGCACACACTCCACGCCACGTCCTCATGCCTTATGGAAACACATACAATTCTTAAGGGATTGGACAGGCTAGATGCAGGAAAAATTTTCCCGATGATGGGGGAGTCCAGAACCAGGGGTCACACAGTTTCAGAATAAGGGGTCGGCCATTTAGGACTGAGATGAGGAAAAACCTCTTCACACAGAGAGTTGTGAATCTGTGGAAATCTCTGCCACAGAAGGCAGTGGAGGCCGATTCACTGGATGTATTCAAGAGAGAGTTAGATTTAGCTCAAGGGATATGGGGAGAAAGCAGGAACGGTGTGTTGATTGTGGATGATCAGCCATGATCATATTGAAGGGTGGTGCTGGCTTGAAGGGCCTAATGGCCTACTCCTGCATCTATGTTCCTATGACAGACCATTTAAGGTAAATAGCTGAAACTTTATCTCATGTCATATTTCAATGGAAGGAAATCCCACAAGATAGTCAGTCATATCATCTCTGCAGGAACTGACACATTTTCACCACAAGATGGATCGGAATCTTTCATGATCAGTAAATGCAGGATTCAATTTCCCATCAGAACGATAAACAAATATATCTTTTAAAAAAAGTTACAAAGTGCTGGAGTGACTCATTTGGTCAGGCAGCATCTCTGGAGAACATGGACAAGTGGCGTTTCAGGTTGGGACCTTTCTTCAGGCTGATATTCGGAAATATATCTTCTGTTTAGATGCTGTATTACAACTAGAGGGGAATTCTAGTCTAGTGTAACAAGGTGGACACATTTACCTGAAGTTCAAGTTCAAGACTGCAACGACCAGGTTCAGGAATAGCTACTTCCCCACAGCCATCAGGTTATTAAACCTGGCTCGGACAAAACTATGAACATTAATAGCCCATTATCTGTTATTTGCACTTTATCAGTTTATTTATTCATGTGTGTATATATTTATATAATGGTATATGGACACACTGATCTGTTTTGTAGTCAATGCCTACTATATTCTGTTGTGCTGAAGCAAAGCAAGAATTTCGTTGTCCTATCAGGGACACATGACAATAAACTCTCTTGAATCTTGAATCTTGAAGTTCGCGCTTTTGTCATTTAACCAACTAAGGTACAGTGAGTTACCATACAGCCATACTAAGTGAAAAGCAACAACACACACAGCCACATAAAATAAAATGAAACATAAACATCCACCACCGTGGAATCAACGTTTCTCACTGTGATAGAAGGCAATAACGTTCAGTCATCTTCCTCCTTTGTCCACCCGTGCTCGGGGCCTTTGAACCCTCCGCTGTCGCCGATGCCGCCGATCCGATGTCCAAGCCCTCTCGTCGGGATGATCGAATCTCCGGCGTTGGGATGGATCGGAACATTCCCGAGTCGGCCTCTTCTTACTGGAGACGGCGGCTTCGCGGTGTTAAAGTCCACAGGCCCCACGGTCGGAGTTCCAACACTGGCGATCTTCGGCAAAGGATCGCAGCTCCCGATGTTAAAGTCCGCGGCTCTGGGCCGGTCTACAGGAAAGGCCGCACGCTCCAGGTAGGCCGCGGGGGGGGGGGACGGAGATGCGACACGGAGAAAAATCGCATCTCCTCCGTCGAGGTATGTGACTGAAAAAGGTTTCCCCCGATTTCCCCTCCCACCCCCCCCTCCCACACATAAAACTAACCAAGGGACATTAAAACATACTTAAAATAATGAAACAGAGAGGGGACTGACAGACTGTTGGCGAGGCAGCCACCACGGTGACGCCACCCGGTGGAATGCCTCACCTGATGTCACATCACATCTGAATCCTACAATGCTACACGTCATTGGTACACTTGACAATAAACAGACCTTTGAAACCTTTGAACATTGGACCATGGAATTGTACATCATAAGAACAGGCCCTGCCACCAAAAGGTGAAGAAAGGTTCGGACCCAGAAACGTCGCCTGTCCCTTTTCTCCAGTGATGCTGCCTGACCCACTGAGTTATTGAGTGAAACAGCGTTGAAACAGGCTCTTCAGCCCAACTTGCCCACTCCGGTCAACATGCCCCGTCTACACTAGTCCCACCTTCGAGCGTTTGGCCCATATCCCTCCAAACCTGTCCTATACATGTACCTGTCCAAATGTTTCTTAAATGTTGCGATGGTCCCTGCCTCAACTGAAGTTGCTCCAGCACTTTGTGTCTCCCTTCCACCCATAATGTCTGAGCCGAACATGGTCCCAAGACCAACTCTTATCTGCCTGCCCACAATCCATATCCCTCCATTCCCTACATATCCACGTGCCTATCCAAGAGTCTCTCAAACGCCACTATGGTATCTGCCTCCACCACCATCTCTGGCAGCGCGTTCCAGGCATCCACCACCCTCTGTGTAAAAAAAATACAGCCCAAACATCTCCTTTAAACATTGCCCCTCTCACCTTAAAGCTATGCTCTCTAGTATATGATTTCCCATCTTGGGGAAAAGGTTCTGACTGTCTACCATATCTATACATCTCAGGATTTTATTATCAGGTCTCCCCGCAACATCTGGTGTTCCAGAGAAAGCAATCCAAGTCTCCCCATAGCTAATATCCCCCTACCGCAGGCATCATATACAATAGACAATAGGTGCAGGAGTAGGCCATTCGACCCTTCGAGCCAGCACCACCATTCAACCATGTGATCATGGCTGATCATCCACAATCAGTACCATCTTTAAGAGCCCTATTTAGCTCTCTATTGAAAGAACCGGCCACCACCGCCCTCTGAGGCAGAGAATTCCACAGACTCACCACTCTCTGTATGAAAATGTATTTCCTCGTCTCTGTTCTAAATGGCTTACCCCTTATTCTTAACTGTGGCCCTGGTTCTGGACTCCCCCAACATCGGGAACATGTTTCCTGCCTCTAGCGTGTCCAAACCCTTAATAATCTTATATTTTCAATAAGATCCCCTCTCATCCCCATCTATCTATCTATATTTAAAACTGTGTGTGTGTGTGTGTGTGTGTGTGTGTGTGTGTGTGTGTGTGTGTGTGTGTGTGTGTGTGTGTGCGTGCGTGTGTGTGTGTGTGTGTGTGTGTGTGTGTGTGTGTGTGTGTGTGTGTGTGTGTGTGTGTGTGTGTGTGTGTGTGTGTGTGTGCGTGTGTGTGTGTGTGCGTGTGCATGTGTGCTTGACTTGTGCCAGCCAGCCTCTGATTCCCCTTTGATTCCTCGCTACGCCAACACCGCACGCAGAAACGCCGAGATTCTTTCCATTTCGGTAGAGATTTCACTTTTCTTTACGAGTAGCCACTCCTGATTAAATTTCGTCGTGTTTATGTACACATTTTTAATAAAATGTTTTTAAAAAACAGCTCTCAGCCATAGAATGTTAGTGAAGGTTCCGTCGTGTGATGTCACAATGCCCAATGCTCACAGATGTCCAATCGGAATGGATCCATTTACATATGCCTTTGCAGCAACCCCAGCCCCAGCCCCTCCCCCCCACCCTCGCAGTCTGTGTCGAAGCGCGTCATCACGTGTGTGGGAATAGAGAAAGAGGATTGGGGGTGATAGGGAATGGGGAACAGATGGACTGTCCCTACCCCTCCCCCTTCCACTCTCCCTCCCCACTATTTCCCCTCTCTCCCCCACCCCTCTCCCCCTCCCTCCACACTCTTCCCCCTCACTCCCCTACCCCATCTCCCTCCTCCCCTCCCTCCCCCCTCCCCCACACCTCTCACCCCCTCCCCATCCCCCTCTCCCCCTCCCCATCCCTCTCTCCTCCCCCTCTCCATCTCCCTCTCCTCACCCTCTCCCTCTCCTCCACCTCCGCCTCCCACCCCATCCCTCTCTCCCCCACACCCCTTCCCTCTCCCCCTTCCCTCCCCACCACCTTCCCTCTCTCACCACCCCCTCCCTCCCCCATCCCCTTCCCTCCCCCACCCCCTTCCCTCTCTCTCCCACCCCTTCCCTCTCCCACCCCCTTCCCTCCCCCACCCCCTTCCCTCTCCCACCCCCTTCCCTCCCCCACCCCCTTCCCTCCCCCACCCCCTTCCCTCTCTCCCCACTCCCTTCCCCTCCCCACTCTTCCCCTCCATCCACACTCTCCACCCTCTACCCCATACCCCATCTCCCTCCTCGCCTCCCTCCCCCCTCCCCCACACTTCTCTCCCCCTCCCCTCTCTCCTCCCCTACCCCACCCTCTCTCCTCCCCTCTCCATCTCCCTCTCCTCACCCCTATCCCTCTCCTCCCCCTCCTCCTCCCACCCCCATCCCTCTCTCCCCACCCCCCTTCCCTCACTAGTTACTCCAGCCCTTTGTGTATTTCCTTGGTAAGGCAGCATCTGCAGTTCCTTGTTTCTATAATTGAGATTGTGTTTTGCATTGGAGGAGAGAATTTGAATTGTAAATTAATCAATCTGTGTACATGCAAATAGCCAACAAATGTGGCCACTGTCAGGATATCACAGCATTATAGGAGGAATAGCGGGTGTGGTTATGGCACAGTAACCAACACACCAACTGCTGTATAATGTGAGAATCGGATTAATTACAAGGAGAGGTTGTAAGGAGAGCCTGTTTTCTCTGGATCACCGACGGTTGAGGTGGAGATCTGAAACCATAAGGGCCTGTCCCACTTGGCAATTTTTTTCGGTGACTGCCGGCATCATTGACTGACGTATCAGGCCACCGAAAAATTCGCCGCGTGACGCGGCGTGATGACGTATTGACGCGCGGTGTTTTTCAAGTGTCGCAACATTTTTTTTGTCGCCGCTGGATTTTGAAATGTTCAAAATCTTTTGGCGACACTGATATGACGCCGGCAGTCGCCGAAAAAAATCGCCAAATGGGACAGGCCCTTTAGTGTATCTTATAGAAACATGTACAATTCTTAAAGGATTGGACAGGCTAGATGCAGGAAAATTTTTCCCCCATGTTGGGCGAGTCCAGAACCAGGGGTCACAGTTTAAGAATAAGAGGTAGGCCATTTAGGACTGAGATGAGGAAAAACCTCTTCACCCAGAGAGTTGTGAATCTGTGGAATTCTCTGCCATAGAGGGCAGTGGAGGCCAATTCACTGGATGTTTTCAAGAGAAAGTTAGATAGAGCTCTTAGGTCTGAAGGAATCAAGGGAAAAAGCAGGAACGGGATACTGATTGTGGATGATAAGCCATGATCATATTGAATGGCGGTGTTGGCTCGAAGGGCCAAATGGCCTAGTCCTGCACTTATTTTTCTATGTTTCCCTGTTTCTACGAAATATGAAAATGCACACCTCCAGATTCAGGGACAGTTTCTTCACAGCTGTTATCAGGCAACTGAACCATCCTATCAACAACTAGAGAGCGGTCCTGACCTCCCATCTACCTCATTGAAGACCCTTGGACTATTTTTAATCGGACTTTACAGGCTTTATCTCACGTTAATCATTATTCCTGTTACCATGCATCTGCACACTGTAAACGGCTCGATTGTAATCATGCATTGTCTTTCCGCTGACTGGTTAGCACGCAACAAAAGCTTTTCATGGTACCTAGGTACGCGTGACAATAAACTAAACTAAACTAAAATAAAGTTTTAGTTTACTAAACTAGCAGATCTGTATTTCCACCAGTCTCTTGAGAAACAAAATTACTTTTTTTGCTCGAAGATAGAAAAAAGCTGGAGTAACTCAGCGGGTCAGGCAGCATCTCTGGAGAACAGGAATACGTGTCTTTTCGGGTCAAGGGAGTCAGGGGAAAGGGAATGAAAAGATATAGACGGTGATATAGAGAGATATGGAACAAATACGATACGATAAGATAGAACTTTCTTTATCCCAGGTGTATATATATATACACACATAAATAAGCATATAAAGTGCAATAGGCTATTAATGTTCAGATTTTAGTTTGAGTTGAGTTTAATAGCCTGATGGCTGTGGGGAAGTAGCTATTCCTGAACCTGGTCGTTGCAGTCTTCAGGCTCCTGTACCTTCTACCTGAAGGTAGCAGGGAGATGAGTGTGTGGCCAGGATGGTGTGGGTCCTTGATGATACTGCCAGCCTTTTTGAGGCAGCGACTGCGATAGATCCCCTCGATGGAAGGGAGGTCAGAGCCGATGATGGACTGGGCAGTGGTTACAACTTTTTGCAGGTGTAACTCAGCGGGTCAGACAGCATCCCTGGAGAACATGGACAGGTCCCGACGTTTCAGGTCAGGACCCTTCTTCAGACTGGACTGACTCCTTGTTCTCCAGAGGTGCTGCCTGCCCCGCTGAGTTACTCCGGCACTTTGTGTTTTTTCATGTAAACCAGCATCTGCAGATCCTTGTTTCTACAGAATAATATCAGTTGACCAATCTATGGGCCAGGGTTCAAATCAAACGACACTTTAATTTGTATTTAAGAACATACCACAGCACAGCACAGGATTAGGCCCCTTCAACCAAAGCCAAACTCTTATCTGCCTGTACGTGATCCATATCCCTCTATTCCCTGCATACCCCTACAATTTGTTTCATACAATTCATATAATAATCAGAGTCATATAGTCATAGAGTGGTACAGTATGGAAACAGGCCCTTCGGCCCAACTTGCCCCATACCGGCCAACAATGTCCCAGCTGCACTTGTCCCACCTGCCGACGTTTGGTCCATATCCCTCCAAACCTGTCCTATCCATGTACCTGTCCAACTGTTTCTTAAACAATGGAATAGTCCCAGCCTCAACTACCTCCTCTGGCAGCTTGTTCCATACACCCACCACCCTTTGTGTGAAAAAGTTACCCCTCGGATTCCTATTAATTCTTTTCCCTTTCACCTTGAACCTATGTCCTCTGGTCCTCGATACCCCTACTCTGGGCAAGAAACTGTGTGCATCTACCCGATCTATTCCTCTCATGATTTTGTACACCTCTATAAGATCACCCCTCATCCTCCTGCGCCCCATGGAATAGAGACCCAGCCTGCTCAACCTCTCCCTATAGCTCACACCCTCTAGTCCTGGCAACATTCCTAGTCCTGTAAATTAATATTGTAATAACAATTTAATAATAACAATTAAAATGATTATTAAATCATGATTACAATATTATCATTTTCATACAATATAATATAATTATTCTTAAATTATAATTACATGTGAATGTAATGTAATTATTATATTAATTATTGAAGGGGACCAATGTTTACATGGAGTGGGATGGAGAAAGGCAATGCATGGGTTAACATGGTACAGAACAGCACAGGAACAGACCCTTCGGCCCACAATGTCCATGCAGAAGATTCAGATTCAGATTCAGATTCAGATTATTTAATGACCACACAGTCAAGCTGGTGGAATTCATGTTCAGTACAGGATGTTACACAATAGGCTGATTCCCGTCAAACATAACATAAAACGCAACAACATACAGTATACAGTACATGCACGAGGTGGCTGTGTGATGTTGTGTTCACAGTTCGAATTGCATATGGGTAGAAACTGTTTTTAAATCGTGATGTTTTGGCGGGCAGTGAGCTGTAGCGCCTTCCTGACGGCAGCAGGTGGAAGATGTGGTGAGCTGGGTGGGAGGGATCAGAAATGATTTTCTTCACCCTTGACACGGACCGTTTGAGATTGAGTGATTCTATTGATGGGAGGGGAGTGCTGATGATTTTGGATGCTTTGTTGACAATGCGCTGTAGTTTATTACGGGAGTGAGTGTCTAGACTGCTGTACCAAACTGTTATTGATGAAGTGAGCATGCTTTGGATGATGGCTGTGTAAATTGGATGAGGAGATGTTTCCTCACTCTGAACTTCTTGAGCTGACGGAGAAAGAAAAGTCTTTGGTTGCTTTTTTATAAATGTGATCTGAATTGATTTTCCATTTGAGGTTATTGCTTATGTGAGTGCCAAGAAATTTGAATGAGTCAGTGGTGGATATGGGTTCGCCAGGGATGAGTAGGGGGGTCTTGGGTTGTGCCTTACGTCTGAGATCAATGGTAAGTTCATGTGTTTTTGATGTGTTGAGTAGCAGGTTATTATCTGTGCACCAAGTGACTGCTTTGTTTGTTTGAGTGCGGTATTCTGTTTCGTTGTTGTTAGAGATGAGACCTACGATGGTTGTGTCATCTGCGTATTTATATATTTTGCCTGAACTATACTGGGATGTGAGTTGATTTGTGTAGAGTGAGAATAACCAGGGTGACAAGACGCAGCCCTGAGGGGCTCCTGTACTGAGGTGCAGAGGGTGAGATATGGTGTTATGTATCTTCACCCTCTGTTTGTCTGTTCCAAAGGAAGCTATAGATCCAGTGACAGATGCAGGGGTCAATGTTCATGTCCGTTAATTTATGGAAGAGTTTGACCGGGTTGATGGAGTTGAATGGCCGAACTGAAGCCCATGAACAGGATGCGTGCGTAAGTGTTGGCGGTTTCCAGGTGTTGCAGAGTGTGATGGATGGCCAGGTTGACTGTGTCTTCTACTGACCTGTTGGCTCTATATGCGAATTGATGTGGGTCCATGTTGGAGGAAGTGCTGGTTTTGAGGTGAGCGAGAATAATGCGCTCAAATGACTTCATGGCCACAGATGTAAGAACATGATGCCAAGTTAAACTAACCCCCTCTGCCTGCACGTGATCCAGAATCCCTCCATTCCCTGCATTTCTATCTAAGAGCCTCTTAAACACCACTATCATATCTGCCTCCACCACCACCCATGGCAGCATCCACCACCACCCTCTGCGTAAAAAGCTTGCCCCGCACATCTCCTTTAACTTTGCCCGTCCCATCTGAAAGCTGTTCGCAAGTTCACAAGTGATAGGAGTAGAATTAGGCCATTCGGCCCATCGAGTCTACTCCGGCATTCAATCATGGCTGATCTCTGCTTCCTGACCCCATTTTCCTGCCTTCTCCCCGTAACCCTTGACACCCGTTCCAATCAAGAATTTGTCTATCTCTGCCTTAAAAATATCCACTGACTTGGCCTCCACAGCCCTCTGTGGCAATTTGTTCCACAGATTAACCACCCTCTGACTAAAGAAGTTCCTCCTCACCTCCTTTTTAAAAGAGCGCCCTTTAATTCTGAGGCTGTGCCCTCTGGTCCTAGACTCTCCCACCAGTGGAAACATCCTCTCCACATCCACTCTATCAATGCCTTTCATTATTCCATAAGTTTCAATGAGGTCCCCCCTCAATCTTCTAAACTCCAGCGAGTTACAGGCCCAGTGCTGTCAAACGCTCATCTTATGCTAACCCACTCATTCCTGGGATCATTCTTGTAAACCTCCTCTGGACCCTCTCCAGAGCCAGCACATCCTTCCTCAGATATGGGGCCTAAATTTGCTCACAATATTCCAACAGCTGGCCTGACCAGCGCCTTATAGAGCCTCAGCATTGCATCTCTGTATTTCCATATTCCAGTCCTCTTGATATAAATGCCTTAAATTTGCCTTCCTTACTACCGATTCGACGCAGATTAACTCTTTGGGAGTCCTACACCAGCACCTCCCCATTCCCTTTGCACCTCCGATTTCTGGATTCTCTCTCCTTTTAGAAAATAATCTACGCCTTTATTCTTATTACCAAAATTAACCAGGGGGTTGTGGAGGAAACGGTTTCTGCGGGAAAATGGGAAGGGGTGGAGACGGGAAGATGTGGCTGGTGGTGGGATCCCATTGGAGGTGGCGAAAATGTCGGAGGATCATGTGCCTAAGTGACAGCGGATGGGGTGATGGGGTGAGGACTAGGGGGACTCTGCCCTCTCCCGCACCCTTTTCCAAAGCCTCCACATCCTGTCTCTAATGGGGGCGACCAGAACGGCATTCAATGCTTCAGGTGCGATCTCACCAAAGTCCAGTGAAGATTCCACTTGACTTCCTGAGGTCTTTGTGGGATTCAAGGAATCAAGGAACCTTTGCAAACGGCAATAAAATGACATTGTTTTTGGATATGAAGTTGGTGAAATTGGAGAACGTGTGCTCCTGGCAGTGAGTTTAGCAATAGTACAGCCTACTGTGTCCAAGAATACTCAGAGTGCAATGATGTTTGTGTCTAACTGAAGTAGAGGACATTTAATATCATGCCTTACTGTAAATAAAACTGACTGCACGCAAATGGCATTTCCACGTAACGTATGATTTTTAGTTTAGTTTAGTTTAGAGATGCAGCGCGGAAACAGGCCCTTCGGCCCGCTGGGTCCGTGCCGACCAGCGATCCCCGCACACTAACACTATCCTACACCCACTACATTCTTTACATTCACACCAAGCCAATTAACCTACAAATCTGCACGTCTTTGGAGTGTGGGAGGAAACTGGTTCTGGACTCCCCCAACATCGGGACATGTTTCCTGCCTCTAGCGTGTCCAAACACTCAACAATCTTATATGTTTCAAAACCTGCACGTCTTTGGAGTGCGGGAGGGAAGATTTTGGAGAAAACCCACGCAGGTCAAGGGGAGAACCTACAAACTCCATACAGACAGCCCCCGTAGTCAGGACTGAACCCGAGTCTCTGGCGCTGTAAGGCAGCAACTCTACCGCTGCACCACCTCCTAACCCCATTCTCCTGCCTTCTCCCCATAACCCCTGACACCCGTACTCATCAAGAATCTGACAATCTTCGCCTTAAAAATATCCATTGACTTGGCCTCCACAGCCATTTGTGGCAAAGAATTCCACAGATTCACCACCCTCTGACTAAAGAAATGCCTCCTCATCTCCTTTTATTTTACGTCCTTTTATTCTGAGGGTACGGCCTCTAGTCCTAGACTCTCCCACTGCTGGAGACTCTATCTACACTTCACGCTGCATCAGAAAATCAGACAAGATAATCAAAGAGCATAACCAAATAAAGGTAGCAGCTATACCTGAATCTGAAGAGGCCGTTCACTCTCGTTCTATCTTATCCCACTTTTCCATCCACTCACTACACCCCTGGGGAAATTTATAAATGATCGATTAGCCTACAAACCCACACGTCTCTTGGATGTGGGAAGGAAACCGGAGCACCCGGGGGAAACCCGCGCGGTCACAGGGAGAACGCGCAAACTCCACACAGACAGCGCCCGACGTTAGGATCGAATCTGGGTCCCCGGCGCTGTGAGGCAGCAACTCTACCCGAGTCTGGAGAAGGGTCCCGACCCGAAGCATCACCTATCCATGTCCTCCAGAGATGTGGCCTGACACACTGAGTTACTCCAGCACCTTGTGGCTTTTATGCACTCATAGCACGGGGTGGCCACTTGACAGGAATCTTCCGACATTGCCTCAGTCAGAGTTAAATAAGGAGTGGACGTGAGCCCACGTGTGAGGCCACTGGGTTTTTCCACCTCCAAAAGCAGGCAAGCTTCCAGGAAAGATTTTTTTTTAACCAACTTCTCGGCCCAAGAAACACCAGGAATGAGTAGGGCCTGTACTCGCTGGAGTTTAGAAGAATGGGGAAGGGCACCTCATTGAAACATAGAGAACAGTGAAAGAACTGGATGGAGTGGATGTGGAGAGGATGTTTCCACTGGTGGGAGAGTCTAGGACCAGAGGTCACAGCCTCAGAATTAAAGGACGTGCTTTTAGGAAGGAGATGAGGAGGAATTTCTTTACTCAGAGGGTGGTGAATCTGTGGAATTCTTTGCCACAGAAGGCTGTGGAGGCCAAGTCAATGGATATTTTTTAAGGCAGAGATAGATACTAGATTTTTTATTAGTACGGGTGTCAGAGGTTATGGGGGTGGGAAAGGCAGGAGAATGGGGTTAGGAGGGAGAGATGGATCAGCCGTGGTTGAATGGCGGAGTAGACTTGATGGGCCGAATGGCCTAATTTTACTACAATCCCTTATGACCTTATGATAACGCAAACCTGAGTGAAAAAGGACACAAAGTGCTGGAGTAAGTCAGCGGGTCAGGCAGCATCTCTGGAGAAAAGGAATGGGTGACATTTCGGGTCGGGACCCTTCTGATTGTAGGAGCGGGGAGAAAACCGGAAGAGTGGTAGGGGTGGGACAAAGCCTGAAGTGGTAATCTGAGGAAGGGTCCCAATAGACAATAGACACTAGACAATAGACAATAGGTGCAGGGGTAGGCCATTCGGCCCTTCGAGCCAGCACCTCCATTCAATGTGATCATGGCTGATCATCCCCAATCAGTACCCCGTTCCTGCCTTCTCCCCATATCCCATGACTCCGCTATTTTTTAAGAGCCCTATCTAGCTCTCTCTTGAAAGCATCCAGAGAACCTGCCTCCACCGCCCTCTGAGGCAGAGAATTCCACAGACTCACCACTCTCTGTGAGAAAAAGTGTTTCCTCATCTCCGTTCTAAATGGCTTACTCCTTATTCTTAAACTGTGGCCCCTGGTTCTGGACTCCCCCAACATCGGGAACATGTTCCCTACCTCTAGCGTGTCCAAACCCTTAACAATCTTATATGTTTCAATAAGATCTCCTCTCATCCTTCTAAACTCCAGAGTGTACAAGCCCAGCCGCTCCATATGACAGTCCCGCCATCTCGGGAATTAACCTTGTAAACCTATGCTGCACTCCGTCATTAGCAAGAATGTCCTTCCTCAAATTAGGGGACCAAAACTGCACACAATACTCCAGGTGTGGTCTCACTAGGGCTCTGTACAACTGCAGAAGGATCTCTTTGCTCCTGTACTCGACTCCTCTTGTCATAAAGGCCAACATGCCATTCGCTTTCTTCACTGCCTGCTGTACCTGCATGCTTACTTTCATAGACTGATGAACAAGAACCCCCAGATCCGTTGTACTTCCCCTTTTCCCAACTTGACGCCATTTAGATAGTAATCTGCCTTCCTGTTTTTGCTACCAAAGTGGATAACCTCACATTTATCCACATTAAACTGCATCTGCCATGCATCTGCCCGCTCCCCCCAACCTGTCCAAGTCACCCTGCATTCTCATAGCATCCTCCTCACAGTTCACACTGCCACCCAGCTTTGTGTCATCTGCAAATTTGCTAATATCTCGACCTGAAACGTCACCCATTTCTTCTCTCCAGAGATGCTGCCTGTCCCACTGAGTTACTCCAGCATTTTGTGTCTGTCATTGGTGTAAACCAGCATCTGTAGTTCCTTCCTACACATTTTGTCTGATAAGTGATAGGTGGATACAGATGAGGGGGGGGGGGGGTTGACAGATGGGTGGACAAAGACCACAGATGTAAAGACATTTAAAAAAAAGATACTAAATGCTGGAGTATCTCAGTGGGTCAGGCCGTATCTTTAAGAACATGGACAGATGGCGTTTTGGGTTAGGACCATGCATCAGACATTTTGAAGAACATGGATTGGTGACTTGTTTTGGTCGGGACCCATCTACAGACTCAGAAAGTCAGATTCCAACCCGAAATGTCACCTATCCATGTTCTCCAGGGATGCTGCCTGGCCCACTCTGGCTCCCAGATGTTTATTAATTCTATCCCCACATTAGCCAGCAGAGGGCAAACCTGAGCCTGGTTTCAAGTTCTGCAGAAGCCAACACACTGAGGAATCTTCACAACTTGAGTCAACTGGATCTAACAGACTAACATCTATTAGTAGAGCCTGTGTCTATTAACTCTTGCATTGTGAAATGAAATTTGCCTTTTTTTAAATGTAGATATATTTGCTGATGTTTATTTTACGCACAATGAAAGAATTATTCACAAGCCAGTTAATATGACATCTGTAGACACAAGGAACTGCAGATGCAGGTAGAATACAAAGTGCTGGAGTAACTTGGGTGGCACGGTGGTGCAGTGGTAGAGTTGCTGCCTCACGGCTCCAGGGACCCGGGTTCGATCCTGGCTACGGGCGCTGTCTGTACGGAGTTTGTACGTTCTCCCCGTGACCTGCGTGGGTTTTCTCCAGGTGCTCCGGTCCCCTCCCACACCAAAAATGTGCAGGTTTGTAAGTTAACTTGGCTTTGGTAAAAATTGTAAATTGTCCCCAGTGTGTAGGATAGTGCTAGTGTTCGGGGTGATCGCTGGTCGGCGCGGACTCGGTGGGCCGAAGGGCCTGTTTCCGCGCTGTATCCCTCAACTAAATTAAACTAAGCCACCCATTAAATGTTCCTCTGAATCTTTCTCCTCTCTCTTTCCTTTGAACTCCTCTTGCACTGCTGGATAAAGTCCCAGGAATGCTGGAAACATTCCACTGTTCTGCCTAGTGTCCATTTTAGGAGCATTTTATGTAATATGATCTATCAATGCTTTCTACAGTCAATTCAGCCACTCATTCTCTTGGGAAACTACTGCTTACAGTTTGTAAATGACGGGGCTTTACTTTAGAGATTCAGTGCGGAAACAGGCCCTTCGGCCCACCGAGTCCGTGCCGACCAGCGATCCCCGCACACTAACACTATCCTACACACACGAGGAACAATTTACAATTTTTATCCAGAGCCAATTAACCTGTAAACCCGTACGTCTTTGGAGTGCGGGAGGAAACCGGAGCACTCGGGGAAAACCCACGCAGGTCACGGGGAGAACGTGCAAACTCCGTACAGACAGCACCCATAGTCAGGATCGAACTCCGGTCTCTGGCAGCAATCTACCACTGCTCCAATGTGTGGACCAAGTTACTCCAGCACTTGGTATTCTGCACAAGATGGCAGCATCTGCAGCTCCTTGTGGATTCAATGCCATATACTGGCTTGTGAATAATTCACACAAACAACATCTCCAAATACATCTACGTTTAAAAAAAAGACAAATTTCTTTTCACAATGCACGAGTTAATAGACACTGGCTCGACTAATAGATGTTTGTTGACAAATTCTTGCCCAATCTAAACATTGCACACATGGGCAGCACGGTGGCGCAGCGGTAGAGCTGCTGCCTCACAGCGCCAGAGACCCGTGTTCGATCCTGACCTCGGGTGCTGTCTGTACGGAGTTTGCACGTTCTCCCTGTGACCGCGTTGGTTTCCTCCGGGTGCTCCGGTTTCCTCCCACACTTCAAAGACGTGCGGGTTTGTAGGTTAATTGGCTTTGGTAAATTGTCGCTGGTGTGTGGGATAGAACTAGTGAATAGGTCATTGCTGGTCATCGCAGACTTGGTGGGCCGAAGGGGATTGCTTCTATGCTGTATCACTCAACTAAAAACTAAGCTAAATTACTAATGTACGAAGTTCTGAGCAACTGTGGTGAAGGATTCACACCAGACGTTTCTAGTCCTGGATAGAGTGGATGTGGAGAGGATGTTTCCACCAATGGGAGAGTCTAGGACCAGAGGTCACAGCACAGAATTAAAGAACGTTCCTTTCGGAAGGAGATGAGGAGGAATTTCTTTAGTCAGAGGGTGGTGAATCTGTGGAATTCATTGCCACAGAAGGCTGTGGAGGCCAAGTCAATGGATAATTCTAAGGCAGAGATAGACACATTCTTGATTAGTAGGGGTGTCAGGGGTTATAGCCAATAGACAATAGACAATAGGTGCAGGAGTAAACCATTCGCCCCATTTCGAGCCAGCACCGCCATTCAATGTGATCATGGCTGATCATCCCCAATCAGTACCCCGTTCCCGCCTTCTCCCCATATCCCCTGACTCCGCTATCTTTAACAGCTCTATCCAACTCTCTCTTGAAAGTATCCAGAGAGCCGGCCTCCACTGCCTTCTGAGACAGAGAATTCCACAGACTCACAACTCTCTGTGAGAAAAAGTGTTTCCTCGTCTCTGTTCTAAATGGCTTACCCCTTATTCTTAAACTGTGACCCCTGGTTCTGGACTCCCCCAACATCGGGAACATGTTTCCTGCCTCTAGCGTGTCCAAACCCTTAATAATCTATATGTTTCAATAAGATGCCCTCTCATCCTTCTAAACTCCAGAGTGTACAAGCCCAGCCGTTCCATTCTCTCAGCTTTTGACAGTCCCGCCATCCCGGGAATTAACCTTGTAAACCTAGGGAGAGGGCAGGAGAATGGGGTTAGGAGGGAGAGATAGAATAGCCATGATTGAATGGCGGAGTGGACCTGATGGGCCGAGTGGCCTAATTCTGCTCCTATCACTTATGAAGTTAGGAACTTAAGTCAATGGAGTGTCACACAACTTTGTGAAGCCGGGGGTCGGGTTATCTATGAAGCAGGTATAGAACAGGGAATGGGGAGGGCTGGAGAGGAAACATAGCAGGTCAGTGATGGAGTCCAATGGGAAAGAGGGGATTGTAATACAACCAGCAAATTAAAAAGCCCGGGAACAGCTGTGAATTGTACTGCTTTTATCAATTTGGTTCCATTTTAATTTGTACGCACAAGAAACCGCAGATGCTGGTTTACAAAAAAGACACAAAGTGCTGGAGTAACTTTGTGGTTCATGCAGCATCTCTGGAGAACAAGGAGAGGTGACGTTTCGGGTCAAGACCCTTCTTCAGACTTCATTACATCAGTCTGAAGAATGACCGACAAGCTAAGTTACTCCAGCACTCTGTGTCTTTTTTTATTGTAAACCAGCATCTGCAGATCCTTGTGTCTACAGAGGTTATGAATTGGCTTATGAATAATTCTTTCAATGGATAACCAGAGGACATAAGTTTAAAGTATGTAGGAAAGAGCTGTAGATGCTGGTTTAAATCGAAGGTAGACACAAAATGCTGGGGTAACTCAGTGGGACAGGCAGCATCTCTGGAGAGAAGGAATGGGCAACGTTTCAGGTAGAGACCCTTCTTCAGACTGAAGATTCAGGTTTAAGCTAAGCTGGGAAAGATTTAATAGGGACCTGAGGGGTAACCTTTTCACACAGAGGGTGGTGAGTGTATGGAACGAGCTGCCGGAGGAGGTAGTTGAGGCAGGGACTATCGCAACATTTAAGAAACATTTAGACAGGTACATGGACAGGACAGGTTTAGAGGGATATGAACCTTCTGAACCTTCTGAATTTTGTAGTCGGCAAGGCAGTACTCTACATATCGCCAACTTGGACAAGTTTTACATTTTATCAAGCCAATTAATCAATCCAATTAACCTACAAACCTGTACGTCTTTGGAGTGTGGGAGGAAACCGAAGATCTCAGAGAAAACCCACGCAGGTCACGGGGAGAACGTGCAAACTCCATACAGACAGCACCCGTAGTCGGGATTGAACCCAGATCTCAGGCGCTGCATTATGCTGTAAGGCAGCAACTCTACTGCTGCGCCACCGTGACTTATGGACCAAATGCTGGCAGATAGGATTAGTGTAGATGGGGCATTTGAATAGACAATAGACAATAGGTGCAGGAGTAGGCCATTCGGTCCTTCAAGCCAGCACCGCCATTCAATGTGATCATGGCTGATCAAGAAGGGTCTCGACCCAAAACGTCACTTGTGTATACAGTGATGCTGCCTGACCTGCTGAGTTACTCCAACATTTTGTGTCGATCTGTAGATGGGACATGTTGGCCAGTGTGGGCAAGTTGGGCCGAAGGGCCTGTTTCCACGTTGTATCACACTGTGACTCTATGACTCCACAACAATTTGCTGTGTTCGCGCACGTTTGCTATAGAACCTACCATGTCATCTCATATCGCCATGACTGCGGACTTCTGTCTGGCTTACAAGACCTATGTTGTTCTCTCAACATTATAGAGTCATAGTGACACAGTGTGGAAACAGGCCCTTCGGCCCAACTCACCCACACCGGCCAACAATGTCCCAGCTACACTAGTCCCACTTGCCTGCGCTTGGTCCATATCCCTCCAAACCTGTCCTATCCATGTACCTGTCTAACTGTTTCTTAAACGATGGGATAGTCCCTGCCTCAACTACCTCCTTTGGCAGCTTGTTCCATACACCCACCGCCCTTTGTGTGAAAATGTTACCCCTCGGATTCCTATTAAATCTTTTCCCCTTCACCTTGAACCTATGTCCTCTGGTCCTCGATTCCCCTACTCTAGGTAAAAGACTCTGTGCGTCTACCCGATCTATTCCTCTCATGATTTTGTATACATGTAAAAGATCACCCCTCATCCTCCTGCGCTCCATGGAATAGAGACCCAGCCTACTCAACCTCTCCCTATAGCTCACACCCTCTAGTCCTGGCACCATCCTTGTAAATCTTCTCTGAACCCTCTCAAGCTTGACAATATCTGTCCTATAACATGGTGCCCAGAACTGCCGAATTATTACACAATCCCTTTCCAAATTGTGCAGAGGATTTACCATTAACTTCAATCATTCCATAAAATCAAAATATTTTCTCCCAAACAAAAAGTTATCAGTGGCCTGAGCTCCCGGGAAGAGATTGAGTTCCCTGGGACTCTATTCCTTGGAGCGCTGGAGATGAGGGGAGATCTTATAGAGGTGTATAAAATCAAGAGAGGAATAGATCGGGTAGACGCACAGAGTCTCTTGCCCAGAGTAGGGGAATCGAGGACCAGAGGACATAGGTTTAAGGTCAGAGGGGAAAAGATTTAATAGGCATTTGAGGGGTAACTTTTTCACACCAAGGTTTGTGGGTGTATGGAACGAGCTGCCGGAAGAGGTTGCTGAGGCTGGGACTATTGCAATGTTTAAGAAACCTTTAGACAGGTAAATGGATAGGATAGGCTTAAATGGATAGGATAGGATAGGCTTAGAGGGGTAGGTGGGACTTGTGTCGATGGCATTTCGGAGCTTCGGAGGCTCCGGCCGCAGGCCCGGTGGATGGTAACATCGGGAGCTCGCAGGTCCCTGGTGGGAGACCGCTTTTCAGAGCTCTCGCAACGCCAACTTCCCCCGCCGGGTTTAAAGAACTGGGAGCGGGGCCTAACATCGCCCCGCGCGGCTGAAACGGCTGCGGGACTTACCATCGCCTGCCGGGGGCTTTAACATCGGGAGCCCCAGTTCGCCTCGACGCTGCAGTTGGACTGCTGGACCGTGGGAGAAGAACAAAGGGAAGAGATGAGACTTTTGCCTTCCATCACAGTGAGGAGGTGTTGGAGATTCACTGTGATGGATGTTTGTGTAAATTGTGTTAAGTGTGGGTCTTGTTTTATTTTTTGTAATGTTAAGACTCTAGAAAATGCAATTTTGTTCAAACCAAGCTGTTTGAATGACAATAAAAGGCATTCTATTCTATTCTATGTTGGTCGGCGTGGGTAAGTTGGGCCGTAGGACCTGTTTCCACGCTGTATCACTCCATGGCTCCATATGATTCCATAACTATGACTATGATTCCATGTCTCTACTCCGACACTTAGTACCAACTTTAATTAGCCGTGTTCATATTTACTATGGAAACTGCCATGTAATATTGTCTTGCTGTGACTAGCGTGTTCTGTCTGGCTTACAGGAGGTTTGTTTATCAATCATTTCATTAAATCAAAGTAGTTTCTTCCAAGAAAATGTTATGATTTTACCATAAAATTTTAATACAGGCAGCACGGAGGCGCAACGGTAGAGTTGCTGCCTTACAGCTCCAGAGACCCAAGTTCGATCCTGACTACGGGTGCCTGTCTGTACGGAGTTTGTACGTTCTCCCCGTAACTGAGTGGGTTTTCTCCTGGTGCTCCGGTTTTCTCCCACACTCCAAAGACAGACAGCGTAGTAGCTTAATTGCCTTTGGGAAAAAGGGTAAATTGGCCCTAGTGTGTAGGATAGTGTTAGCGTATGGGGATCGCTGGTCGGCACAGACTCGATGGGCACACCACTTTGGTGGCAAAAACAGGAAGGCAGATTATTATCTATATGGTGTCAAGTTGGGAAATGGGGAAGTATAACAGGATCTGGGGGTCCTTGTTCATCAGTTACTGAAAGTAAGCATACAGGTACAGCAGGCAGTGAAGAAAGCGAATGGCATGTTGGCCTTCATAACAAGAGGAGTTGAGTATAGGAGCAAAGAGGTCCTTCTGCAGTTGTACAGGGCCCTAGTGAGACCACACCTGGAGTATTTTGTGCAGTTTTGGTCTCCAAATTTGAGGAAGGACATTCTTGCTATTGAGAGAGTGCAGCGTAGGTTTACAAGGTTAATTCCAGGGATGGCGGGACTGTCATATGCTGAGAGAATGGAGCGGCTGGGCATGTATACTCTGGAGTTTAGAAGGATGAGAGGGAACCTTATTGAAACATATAAGATTATTAAGGGTTTGGACACGCTAGAGTCAGGAAACATGTTCCCGATGTTGGGGGAGTCCAGAACCAGGGGCCACAGTTTAAGAATAAGTGGTAAGGCATTTAGAACGGAGATGAGGAAAAACGTTTTCACACAGAGAATTGTGAGTCTGTGGAATTCTCTGCCTCAGAGGGTGATGGAGGCCGGCTCTCTTGATGCTTTCAAGAGAGAGCTCGATAGGGCTCTTAAAAATAGCGGAGTCAGGGGATATGGGGAGAAGGCAGGAACGGGGTACTGATTGGGGATGATCAGCCATGATCACATTGAATGGCGGTGCTGGTTCGAAGGGCCGAATGGCCTACTCCTGCACCTATTGTCTATTGTCTGTTGTCTATTGTCACAAGGGCCTGTTTCGGTGCCGTATCTCCAAAGTAAAATGATTGTACAATCCCTTTCCAAATTGTTCAGTTTTAGTTTAGTTTAGAGATACAGCACAGAAACAGGCCCTTCGGCCCACCGAGTCCGCACCGACCAGCACTGCGCGCATATTGTCACACACTAGGGACAATTTTTACATTTACCAAGCCAATTAACCTACAAACCTGTACGTCTTTGGAGTGTGGGAGGAAACCGAAGTTTTCTTGAACAAAACCCACGCGGGTCACGGGGAGAACGTACAAACTCCGTACAGACAGCACCCGTAGTCAGGATCGAACCTGGGTCGCTGGCACTGTAAGCGCTGTAAAGCAGCAACTCTACCGCTGCGCCACCGTGACCGCCCCATGGTCTTTGCCATTAACTATCAATCATTACACAAAATCAAAGTATTTTCTCTCAAGAAAATGTGGTCAGCATAAGTCTTGCAGCATGTTATGAAAGAAAGCTTTGTGATTAGCAGATGCGACATATGAAACTCGTTGAGCAGCTCGACATTCCAGAAGAGCCTGGTTTGCGTCTAACTGTTTTGAATGTTAAGACAAAACAGGTGTTTGAGAAGTTTTTCCACTTGACCATGTCTGGGGCAAACACAGTTTCTTTCCTGAACGCAGTCTTCAAGATCCTGGTTCATAATTCCTCAGTGCTGTTGGCAAGAGACCTGGCCTTGGTAGCTGCAAACATAAATCACTGGAGATGAGCCAGCTGCCTTGGTAATGGAGTCTATCACCACCTTCTCCTTCTTCAGTAGCTTAGTTTAGTTTAGTTCAGATTAGTTCAGAGATACAGCGCAGAAACAGGCCCTTCAGCCCACCTAGTCCGCACTGACCAGCGAACCTCGCACGCTTACACTATCTTACACACACTCGGGACAACTTAAGGGCCTGTCCCACTTTCACGACCTAATTCACGACCTCGGCCGAGTTTGCCCTTGACTCATACTCGCAGCATGGTCGTCACGAGGTCGCAGGTAGGTCGTAGGTAGGGCGTAGCAGGTCATGATGCTAGTCGTAGGTACTCGTGGCATCAAGTAGGTCGGGGCGTTTTTTTCAACATGATGAAAAATGTCCACGAGTAAAAAAGGTTGTGAATTAGGTCGTGAAAGTGGGACTGGCCCTTTACTATTAAACCAAGCCAATTCACCTTACAAACCTGTATGTCTTTGGAGTGTGGGAGGAAACAGGAGATCCAGGAGAAAACCCACGCGGGGAGAACGAACAAACTCTGTACAGAGAGCACCCGTGGTCAGGATCGAACCTGGGTCTCTGGTGCTGTAAGGCAGCAACTCTACCGCTGCGCCACCGTGCCGCCATCAGTAGCTCCCCAACAAACCCAACGTCAATTAGGAGTGGAGGATAGAATCAATTTGTTTTGTACTGTACATCCATGTAAGCCACTCTCCCCTTCACCCTGCTCCTATCCCCTTTTATCCGCCATCATCACCCTCCACCCTTGCCCCCATCCATCTACACCCCTTCCTCCGGCTTTCCACTTCACCCCTCTACATGGTGGAGCAGCGGTGGAGTTGCTGCCTCACAGCGCCAGAGACCCGGGTTCGATCCTGACCACGGGCGCTGTCTGTACGGAGTTTTACGTTCTACCCGTGACCACGTGGGTTTTCTCCGGGTGCTCCGGTTTCCTCCCACACTCCAAAGACGTGCAGGCTTGTAGATCAATTGGCTTCTGTAAATTGTCCCTAGTGTGTAGGATCGAACTAGCTTGCAGGGTGATCGCTGGTCGGCGCGGACTCTTTGGGCCGAAGGACCTGTTTCCGTGCTGTATCTCTAAACTAAACTGAACCGTCCTATCACCAACTAGAGAGCAGTCCTGAGCTGCCATTGAGCTGCAATTCTCTGGAAACTTTCGAGAGAGTTAAGAGCCTGTCCCACTTGGGCGACCTAATCCGCGAGTTCTGGCGAGTTTGCCCTCGACTCATACTCGCAGCTTGGTCGACACGAGGTCGTAGGAGGTCTTTGTAACTCTCCTTCACGCTCGAGAGTGGTCTCCACGTACTCGAGGTCTCAGCTAGGTCGCGGCGTTATAAAAAAAATGCCCGTGAGTAAAAAAAGGTCGCCATGGAAAAAATCGCTACTTTTTTTACTCGTAGGTTTAGTCGTAGTAGGTCATCATATTATCGTAGGTAATCGAAGGTAGTCGAAGGTAGTCGTAGATGGTCTTCATCATAGTCGAAGGGAGGTCGAAGGGAGGTCGAAGGAGGTCATAGAAACATAGAAACATAGAAATTAGGTGCAGGAGTAGGCCATTTGGCCCTTCGAGCCTGCACCGCCATTCAATATGATCATGGCTGATCATCCAACTCAGTATCCTGTACCTGCCTTCTCTCCATACCCCCTGATCCCTTTAGCCACAAGATCGAAGGAGTTTGTCTTCACTCTCCACTATTCGGTGTCCAATTTTCCCGAAGTTAGTCGTAGCTAGTCGAAGCTGGTCTTCAACATAGTGGAAGCTGGTCTTCAACATGTCATTTTTTCAAACTCGACAATTAGGTCGCCCAAGTGGGACAGCCCCTTTAGATAGAGCTCTTAAAGATAGCGGTCAGGGGATATGGGGAGAAGGCAGGAATGGGGTACTGTGGATGATCAGCCATGATCACAGTGAATGGCGGTGCTGGCTTGAAGGGCCGAATGGCCTGCTCCTGCACCTATTGTCTATTGTCATCGGAGATGTTAATAACATGGAAATAATGTTTAGTGTAAGATAAAGTCCAGTAACGTCTGATTAAAGATAGTCCATGGATCTCCAATGAGGACTATCTTTAATCTGCCTTTCCTGGCCTGTATCTTGCACTAAACGTTATTCCCTGTATCATGTATCTGTACACTGTGGATGGCTCGATTGTAATCATGTATTGTCTTTCTGCAGACCGGTTAGCACCGCAACAAAAGCTTTTCACTGTACCTCGGCACATATGACAACAGGGGGTTGCACGTAAGGTCACCGGGTCATAGGGCTTGACGCACGGAGCCGCTCAATCCATCTGGAGGACATCCGTAACTTCCGGTATATGTTATTAATGCAAGAAACGCGTACTTTCCTACCTGTTAAAAACCGCCAAAATGTTGAATTATTTCGCTGTAAAAAATAGTGGAAGTCGGGGTAAGTGTGAGAGACATGTACCCAACTTCAGAATTCCAAACGTGAAGCGAAATGAAGGTAAAGAGAAGCGAGAGCTGAAGGGACAACAACAGCTAAAGTGCTTGGTGAACATTGGCCGTGCAGATATCGGAATTGAAAATATCAGGATTTATCGCGTTTGCTCACTGCATTTCATCAACAGTAAGGCATTATTTGTGGTTTTTCTTGATTCCTTTTGTATCTAAAAAGTCTCAGAAGTGATAAATCTGGCTGTAAATTTTGCTTCAGAGGTGTTTTATTTTGGTATGTAAAAACCCACTTGAGAACCACGGGCGATTTTAAAATTTTACAGCCAGATTTATCCCTTCTGAAACTTTTTAGATGCCAAAGGAATCAAGAAAAAACACAAATAGCCTTAGTTGATGAAATGCAGTGAGCAAACGGCCAATGTTCGCCAAGCACTCTGGCTGTTGTTGTCCCTTCAGCTCTCGCTTCAATCTACCGTCATTTCTCCTCACTTTTGGAATTCTAAAGTAGGCTAAATGTCTCCCATGTTTATCCCGATTTTCATAATTATTTACAGCGCAAAAATTGACAATTTTGGTGGGTTTTAACGGGCCCGCTACGCTGGAAACATTGGTAAGTACTTACCTGCAGTTCATCGCGTGTACTCCACTTGGCGTAGCATAGCAACAGTACGGGTCATGGGTCGTGACCCGACTGCCGTGAAACCTCCCTATAAACTAAACTCAAATGCAAACTTTATCTTGCTCTAAACACAGTATCCGTACACTGTGGACGGCTTGATGTCTCTAGTGCTTAAGAAGGATGCTAGAAAATCGAAGGTAGACAAAAATGCTGGAGAAACTCAGCGGGTGAGGCAGCATCTATGGAGCGAAGGAAATAGGCAACGTTTCGGGTCGAGACCCTTCTTCAGACTCAGAAGGGTTTGAAGAAGGGTTTCGGCCCGAAACGTTGCTTATTTACTTCGCTCCATAGATGCTGCCTCACCCGCTGAGTTTCTCCAGCACTTTTGTCTACCTTTCATGTATCCAGTCTTTTATTTGACTGGATAGCAGGCAACAAGAATGCTATTGACTGTACCACGGTACACGTGACATTAAACTAAACCGGAGTGAGTGAACGGGCGAGTGGATCACAGTGTAAGTTTAAGATTATAATTCTGTGTGACAACAGACAATAGACAATAGGTGCAGGAGTAGGCCATTCGGCCCTTCGAGCCAGCACCGCCATTCAATGCGATCATGGCTGATCATCCCCAATCAGTACCCCGTTCCTGCCTTCTCCCCATATCCCCTGACTCCACTATCTTTAAGAGCCCTATCTAGCTCTCTCTTGAAAGCATCCAGAGAACCTGCCTCCACCGCCCTCTGAGGCAGAGAATTCCACAGACTCACCACTCTCTGTGAGAAAAAGTGTTTCCTCGTCTCCGTTTTAAATGGCTTACTCCTTATTCTTAAACAGTCTTAAACTGTGGCCCCTGGTTCTGGACTCCCCCAACATCAGGAACATGTTTCCTGCCTCTAGCGTGTCCAAGCCCTTAACAATCTTATATGTTTCAATGAGATATCCTCTCATCCTTCTAAACTCCAGAGTGTACAAGCCCAGCTGCTCCATTCTCTCAGCGTATGACAGTCCCGCCATCCCGGGAATTAACCTTGTAAACCTACGCTGCACTCCCTCAATAGCAAGAATGTCCTTCCTCAAATTAGGGGACCAAAACTGTACACAATACTCCAGGTGTGGTCTCACTAGGGCTCTGTACAACTGCAGAAGGACCTCTTTGCTATATTCGATTCCTCTTGTTATAAAGGCCAACATGCCATTCGCTTTCTGTGTGTGTATGTGTGTAAAACAAATAACAAGCTCTCGCCTTGCTGTCCGGGATGTGAGGTTTGTTATCTTTGAGAAATGCTTGGTGCAGTTGAGCTTGTGCAGCAGCGAGGGGGCTGATTACTGGAGGGCTGACCTCCCTCCCCACCCCTCCCCTCCCCTCCCCTCAATCCTTCCCTCCCTCTGCATTTCTGACATTCCACCAGATGCGAGTGCAGTCACTGGCCGCAGGTTAAACCATGGTGATCAAAGTCTTCATCGCCTCCTCCTCCGGCTCCAAAGCGGTAAGCATTGCTTGCGGGCTGCAAGTGTGTGTGTGTGTGTGTGTGAGAGAGAGAGAGAGAGAGAGAATCCCACAGACTGGATGGCGCAGAGAGCAGGGGAGAGGAGAGAGGAACGGGGGAGAAAGAAGCTCAAGTTACAGCCAGTTGCCCTCTCTCTCTCCCCCCCCCCCCCCCCCCCCACCGATTGATCGCTGCAGTTCTCATAGCATCAGGCTTTGCAATGGCGTAACGTTGTAACACTGTGTCGGGGGTTGCGTTAGTGTTTGTTACATTCCCTTGGCATTGTGTGTCCGCGTTACATTGTGTCAATGTCTGTTATAGCGTTACATTGTGTCAATGTCTGTTATAGCGTTACATTGTGTCAATGTCTGTTATAGCGTTACATTGTGTCGGCGTTAGTGCTACATTAGTGGGGGAGTTTGCATTAGTGTGGGGGTGTTTGCATTAGTGTGGGGGAGTTTGCATTAGTGTGGGGGAGTTTGCATTAGTGTGACAGTTTGCATCAGTGTGACAGTTTGCATTAGTGTGGGGGAGTTTGCATTAGTGTGTGGGAGTTTGCATTAGTGTGGGGGAGTTTGCATTAGTGTGACAGTTTGCATCAGTGTGACAGTTTGCATTAGTGTGGGGGAGTTTGCATTAGTGTGGGGGAGTTTGCATTAGTGTGACAGTTTGCATCAGTGTGACAGTTTGCATTAGTGTGGAGGAGTTTGCATTAGTGTGTGGGAGTTTGCATTAGTGTGGGGGAGTTTGCATTAGTGTGGGGGAGTTTGCATTAGTGTGACAGTTTGCATCAGTGTGACAGTTTGCATTAGTGTGGGGGAGTTTGCATTAGTGTGGGGGAGTTTGCATTAGTGTGGGTGTTTGCATCAGTGTGGGGGAGTTTGCATTAGTGTGGGGGAGTTTGCATTAGTGTGGGGGAGTTTGCATTAGTGTGGGTGTTTGCATTAGTGTGACAGTTTGCATTAGTGTGGGGGAGTTTGCATTAGTGTGACAGTTTGCATCAGTGTGACAGTTTGCATTAGTGTGGGGGAGTTTGCATTAGTGTGGGGGAGTTTGCATTAGTGTGGGTGTTTGCATCAGTGTGGGGGAGTTTGCATTAGTGTGGGGGAGTTTGCATTAGTGTGGGGGAGTTTGCATTAGTGTGGGGGAGTTTGCATTAGTGTGGGGAGTTTGCATTAGTGTGACAGTTTGCATTAGTGTGGGGGAGTTTGCATTAGTGTGACAGTTTGCATTAGTGTGGGGGAGTTTGCATTAGTGTGGGGGAGTTTGCATTAGTGTGGGTGTTTGCATTAGTGTGACAGTTTGCATTAGTGTGGGGGAGTTTGCATTAGTGTGGGGGAGTTTGCATTAGTGTGGGGGAGTTTGCATTAGTGTGGGGGAGTTTGCATTAGTGTGGGGGAGTTTGCATTAGTGTGACAGTTTGCATTAGTGTGGGGGAGTTTGCATTAGTGTGACAGTTTGCATTAGTGTGGGGGAGTTTGCATTAGTGTGGGGGAGTTTGCATTAGTGTGACAGTTTGCATCAGTGTGACAGTTTGCATTAGTGTGGGGGAGTTTGCATTAGTGTGGGGGAGTTTGCATTAGTGTGGGTGTTTGCATCAGTGTGGGGGAGTTTGCATTAGTGTGGGGGAGTTTGCATTAGTGTGGGGGAGTTTGCATTAGTGTGGGGGAGTTTGCATTAGTGTGGGGGAGTTTGCATTAGTGTGACAGTTTGCATTAGTGTGGGGGAGTTTGCATTAGTGTGACAGTTTGCATTAGTGTGGGGGAGTTTGCATTAGTGTGGGGGAGTTTGCATTAGTGTGGGTGTTTGCATCAGTGTGACAGTTTGCATTAGTGTGGGGGAGTTTGCATTAGTGTGGGGGAGTTTGCATTAGTGTGGGGGAGTTTGCATTAGTGTGGGGGAGTTTGCATTAGTGTGGGGGAGTTTGCATTAGTGTGGGAGTTTGCATTAGTGTGACAGTTTGCATTAGTGTGGGAGTTTGCATTAGTGTGACAGTTTGCATTAGTGTGGGGGAGTTTGCATTAGTGTGGGGGAGTTTGCATTAGTGTGGGTGTTTGCATCAGTGTGGGGGAGTTTGCATTAGTGTGGGGGAGTTTGCATTAGTGTGGGGGAGTTTGCATTAGTGTGGGGGAGTTTGCAATTAGTGTGGGGGAGTTTGCATTAGTGTGACAGTTTGCATTAGTGTGGGGGAGTTTGCA
>CM075983.1:3988730-4033909 GCA_038087875.1 Malacoraja senta | reverse complement strand
AAACATCCACCACAGTGGATTCCCCACATTCCTCATTGTGATGGAAGGCAAAACATTCTGAACATCTTCCTCTTTATTCTCCCGCGGTTGGGGCGGTCGAACCATCCGTCGGGGGCGATCGAAGCTCCCGCGGCTTGGAGTTCCCGAAGTCGGCTCCGTGATGTTAAAGTGCCGCAGACTCCCGCGGTGCAGCTACGAGGTCGATCCCTGTCAAAGGGATCGCGGGCTCCGCGCTGGTGAGTCAGCAGGCGATCTCGGTGGAGCTCTCAAATCGGCCTCCAGCAAGAGGCCACCAACTCCTTGATGTTAGGCCACAGTGCGGACCGAGATACGATAGGGATTTTAAAAATCGCATCTTCGCCGAAGTTTTGCAAAGTCCACGGCTTCATGATGTTATAGTCCGCAGGCCGGCGGTGGGAGCACTTCTTCTGGCGATCCCGGCAAGGGATCGCCCCCGCTCCGCGATGGTAAGTCCGCCGCGCCTGCTGCTGAAGCTCTGGGGCCCGTCTCCGAGAAAGGCCGCACCAATCCAGTTGGTAGGCCGCGAGGGAGGCGTAGAGTGTGACAGAGAGAAAAGTCGCATCTCAGTCGAAGTAAGTGTCTGATGAAATGAGTTTCCCCCTATTCCCCCCCCCCACACACTAAAACATACATTTAGACACACTAAAAAAACAATAAAAGTCGAAAGGCCGGACACGCTGCTGGCGAGGCTGCCAGCTTGCGGCGCCACCTGGTGGAATACCATCCTCTGTGTGAAAAGGTTGCTCCTCAGTTTCCTATTAAATCTTTCCCCTCTCACTTTAAACACCTGTCCTGGATCTAGGTATGTGTGCCTGATTGCTGGTGACTTAGTCTGAGCACACTGAGTATATCTATTTGTGAGAGGCATTGATAAGGTAGACAGTCAGAACCTTTTTCCTGTAGTGGAAGTGTCCCACACTAGAGGGCGCAGCTATAAGTTGAGAGGGGGTAAGTTTAATGATGAGCGGGGCAGGCTTTTTACACAGAGGGTGGTGGGTGCCTGGAACGTGCTGCCGGGGGTGGGGGTGGTGGTGGAGGCAGGTACCATTGTGGCGTTGATCAGCCAAAGACAGCACACATAGTGCTGGAGTAACTCAGCGGGTCAGGCAGCATCTCTGGAGACAAAGCAATAGGTGACATTTCGGGTCAGGACCCTTCTGCAGACCATCTGAAAAAGGGTCCTGACCAGAATCGTCACCTCTCCATGTTCTCCGGAGATGCTGCCTGACCCGCTGGGTTACTCCCAGCACTATGTGTCTGTCTCCTGTACTGGTCTATGTTCTGTGACTTGGTTCACTCGTCATTGAATTATGCCTGAATTTGACATCAGCCCTTACCGCTACCAAATTTGGTCGATGTCTGCTTGCTTCTGGCTGACTGGAGAAGCAACATGCCTTCCCATTTATAGCAAAGGCAGGACTGCTGTTGTCAACTAAATTGGAGCAAGATGCAGGCACTAGTTGTTACTGTACTTACTGACCGACAATAAGTCAGGTAACTGAACCATCCTACCAACAACCGGAGACCAGTCCTCATGGGAGACTCTCGGACTATCTTTGATCGGACTTTACTGGCTTTATCTTGCACTTTTCCACACAGAGAGTTGTGAGTTTGTGGAATTCTCTGCCTCAGAGGGCGGGTGGAGGCCGGTTCTCTGGATACTTTCAAGAGAAAGCTAGAAAGGTTCTTGAAGATAGCGAAGTCAGGGGATATGGGGAGAAGGCAGGAACGGGGTACTGATTGGGGATGATCAGCCATGATCACATTCAATGGCGGTGCTGGCTTGAAGGGCCGAGATGGCCTACTCCTGCACCTATTGAAAAAAAAGACGTTATTCACAAATTTCCTTTATCATGTATCTATACACTGTAAACGGCTCGATTGTAATCATGTATTGTCTTTCCGCTGACTGGTTAGCTCGCAACAAAAGTTATTCACTGTATCTCGGTACACGTGACAATAAACTAGGGCCATAGATAAATTAAATTTGCTTTGATTGGAAGTTCTGGCTGGGAAAACTGTTTCTACATAAACATAGAAACATAGAAAATAGGTGCAGGAGGAGGCCATTCGGCCCCTTCGAGCCAGCACCGCCATTCATTGTGATCATGGCTGATCGTCCCCAATCAATAACCCGTGCCAGCCTTCTCCCCATATCCCTTGACTCCACTAGCCCCTAGAGCTCTATCTAACTCTCTCTTAAATCCATCCAGTGACTTGGCCTCCACTGCCCTCTGTGGTCAGGGAATTCCACAAATTCACAACTCTCTGGGTGAAAAAGTTTTTTCTCACCTCAGTCTTAAATGACCTCCCCTTTATTCTAAGACTGTGGCCCCTGGTTCTGGACGCGCCCCAACATTGGGAACATTTTTCCTGCATCTAGCTTGTCCAGTCCTTTTATAATTTTATATGTTTACACTGGTACATTAGATTGTACAAGGCCTCACGGTTAAAAACTTGAACTCTTTTATTAGAGTTGCATACTGTTGATGGGATTATTGAAGGTAGACACAAAATGCTGGAGTAACTCAGCGAGATTATGAGGCAGCATCTCTGGAGAAATGGAATGGGCGACGTTTCGGGTTGTGACCCTTCTTCAGATGCCTTTTGTCGCCTTGGCAGGCTTTAGACTTTTAGACTAGCAGATACAGCTTGGCCCACCGGGTCCGCGCCGACCAGCGATCACCCCGTACATCATCCGACGCACTAGCGCCAACTTACAATTTTACGGAAAGCCAATTCACCTGCACGTCATTGGAGTGTGGGAGGAAACCAGAGCCTAGCGCCAACTTACAATTTTACGGAAAGCCAATTCACCTGCACGTCATTGGAGTGTGGGAGGAAACCAGAGGCACCTGGAGAAAACCCACGTGGTCACAAGGAGAATGTACAGACTGCACCCGTAGTCAGGATTGAACCAGGCGCTGTACAATAGCAACTCTACCGCTGCGCCCATCTTCAGGTTGATCCTCCGTCAATTCCCTCCATCAGTCTGAAAAAGGGTCCCGACCCGAAACGTCGCCCATCCATGCTCTCCAGAGATGCTGCCCGACCCCTGAGCCACTTTGATTGATTATATGTTCTGGGTGAGAAAGCCTGGGTTTCCATATAAATGCTGTTACATCAGATTGCGCATGGCTTCACGATTACAACTTGAACTGTGTTTCATTCGAGTTGCCTGGAGTTACCGAGTCATATTTGGTTAGTAGTCAGGCAAACCATGTGCAGTGTTTTCATTAGTAACTTGTTAGTGCATTGTTGCACCAGGGCAGTCGCGGTGGCACAGTGGTAGAGTTGCTGCCCTACAGCGCTCACAGCGCCGGGAGACCCGGGTTCGATCCGACTACGGGTGCTGCCTGTACGGAGTTTGTACCTTCTCCCCGTGACCTGCCTGGGTTTTCTCCGAGATCTTCGGTTTCCTCCGCACTCCCAAAGACTTACAGGTTTGTAGGTTAAATGGTAAAAAGGTTAATGAATTTACATTGATACCAAGTGTGTCAGATAGTGTTAGTGTGCGGATCGCTGGTCGGTGCAGACTCGGTGGGCCGATGGGCCTGTTTCCGGGCTGCATCTCTAAACTAAACTAAACTAAACTAAATGGCTGGATAGCTTAATAGAGTCATACCGAACTTATTATGAAGGCGGATACAAGTAACTGCAGATGCTGGTTTACAAAAAAGGACACAAAGTGCTGGAGTAACTCAGGTGGTCAGGCACATCTCTGGGGAAGATGATTGGGTGACGTTTTGGGTCGTGACACAAAGGGTGGTAGGTAAATGGAACGAGCTGCCAGAGGAGGTCGTTGAAGCAGGTACTATCACAATGTTTAAAAACATCTGGACAGGTACATGGATAGGACAGGTTTAGAGGGATACGGGACAAACGCAGGCAGGTGGGATTAGTGTAGCTGGACAGGTTGGCCAGTGTGGGCAAGTTGGCCGAAGGGCCTGTTTCCACACTGTATCACTATGTTGACTGGTTTTTGATAGGCACAAAGTATCTCAGAGGGTCAGGCAGCATCTCTGGAGAAAACCCATGTGGTCACAGGGAGAACGTACAAACTCCGTACAGACGGCACCCGTAGTCGGGATCGAACCTGAGTTCCAGGCGTTGTAAAATTGCAACACTACCGCTGTTGGAAAAGAACAGGTGATGTTTTGGGTCGGGACTATCTTCAGACTGAAAGTAGGGGGTGGAGGTGGAGGTGGGGGGTTGGGAGGAGGGGGGGGGAGCGGGGTGAAGAGCTGGAGAGGAGAAAAGACCAGGATTTATCGGGGGCCGGCCACAAATGACCTCAGGCAGGGCATTGCCTGTTGGACCCATTGTTGACCAGGGCCGGAGTGATCTCAAGAGGGAGGCAACGTGGTGAGCTGTGGACACAAAAAGCTGGAGTAACTCAGCGGGACAGGCAGCATCTCTGGAGAGAAGGAATGGGTGACGTTTCGGGGTTGAGACCCTTCTTCAGACTGATGTCAGGGGAGGGGGCGGGACTGAGATAGAATGTAATGGAGACAGTAAGACTGGTGGGAGAACAGTGAAGGGGGAGGGGATGGAGAGAGAGAGAAAGCAAGGGCCACTTGAAGTTAGAGAAGTCAATGTTCATGCCACTGGGGTGTAAGCTGCCCGAGCGAAATATGAGGTGCTGTTCCTCCAATTTGCGCTGGGCCGCACTCTGACAATGGAGGAGGCCCAGGACAGAAAGGTCAATGTCGGAGACAGACACTGGAATCACTCAGTGGGTCAGGCAGCATCTCTGGAGAAAAAGGATAGGTGACGTTTCAGGTCGGAATCCTTCTTCGGTATGGGAATGGGAATGGAAGTTGAAATGGGCGGCAACCGGGAGATCCAAGTGTAAGTGTTCCCATCACACAAACCAACCTCCCTTCCATTGACTCCATCTACACCTCACGCTGCCTCGGCAAGGCCAGCAGCATCATCAAGGACCAGTCGCACCCCGGCCACTCCCTCTTCTCCCCTCTCCCATCGGGCAAAAGGTACAGAAGTGTGAAACACACCTCCAGATCAGGGACAGTTTCTTCCCAGCTGTTATTAAGTGAATGAATCATCCTACCACAACCAGAGAGCAGTCTGAACTACTATCTACCTCATTGGTGACCCTCAGACTATCCATGATCGCACTTTGCTGGCTTTACCTTGCAGTAAACCCTTATCATGTATCTGCACACTGCCAATGGATCGATTGTAATCATGTATTAGTCTTTCTGCTGACAGGTTAGCACGCAACAAAAGCTTTTCACTGTGACAATAAACTAAACTGCAACTGTATAGGAAGGAACTGCAGATGCTGGTTTCAACCAAAGAGGGACACAACATGCTGGAGTAATTCGCGGGACAGGCTGCATCTCTGGAGAGAAGGAATGGGTGAACCGTTCGGGTCGAGACTGAGAGAGGGGGAAGAGGAAACTAGAGATGTGTAGGGGTACAAAGAGTGTCTGATGAAGGTTTTAATGCAAAACAGCACCTGTTCCTTCTCTCCAGAGATGCTGCCTGACCCGCTGAGTTACCCCAGCATTTGTGTCTACCTTCGGTGTCAACCAGTGTCTGTAGTTTCTTCCGCCACATAATGGAATAGAGAGAGGGCTGAAGGAACAGGTTGGACAAACTTGGATTATCTCTGTGTCTCAGAGCGTCAGAGTGAGGCCCAGCTCAAATTGGAGGAACATCACCTCATATTTTGCTTGGGCAGCTTACACCCCGGCATTCTCTAACTTCAAGTAGCCCTTGCTTTCCCTCTCTCTCCATCCCTCCCCCTTCCCAGTTTCTCCCACCAGTCTTACTGCCTCCGACTACATTCTATCTCCAATTGCTTTGTTGTCCCTTCTCCAGCTAACAATGATCTATTCTACATGTTTCTTGATCTCCATTCCCTTTGTCCTGTTTTCACACCTCACACTTCCCTTATCTATGTATCTTCCTCTCTCCTGACATCGGTAGACTCGGTGGGCCGAAGGGCCTGTTTCCACGCTGTATCTAGACTAAACTAACACTAAGCCATCGTTCTGAGAAGGCCATCAGAATGCTTGGCTTTCAGTCTTTCCAGGTGCGCAGAGGTTCACCTGCCCCTCCTCCAACCTTCATCTATTGCATCCGCTGCTCTAGATGTCAGCTGCTCTACATCGGTGAGACCAAGCGCAGGCTTGGCGATCGCTTCGCCCAACACCTCCGCACAGTTCGCATTAACGATTAAGATTTCCCGGTGGCTCAGCACGTCAACTCCCCCTCCCATTCCGAATCCGACCTTTCTGTCCTGGGCCTCCTCCATGTCAGAGTGAGTCCCACCGCAAACTGGAGGAGCAGACCTCATATTTCGCTTGGGTAGTTACACCCCAGCGGTGTGAACATTGACTTCTCCAATTTCAGGTAGTCCCTGCTTTCTCCCCTCCTTCCCTTCCCCTTCCCAGCTCTCCCTCAGCCTACTGTCTCCGCCTCTTCCTTTCTTCTTCCGCTCCGCCCCCTCCACGCCCACATCAGTCTGAAGAAGGTTCTCGACCTGAAACGTCGCCCATTCCTTCGCTCCATAGATGCTGCCTCACCCGCTATTTGTGCCTGTACACTCCAGCTGTAATGGTGGAATGGTTTCACCTACAGATCAAGAAGCAACAACAGAGTCGTCGACTATCTCCAGGACCAACAAGGTCGACTTTGAACGATGCAACATCGCCGGCAGCGACGGCAACAGGATGTTCATGAGGGAGAATGTTCCGGAGAAGTCGGCCTGTGAGTGGGGTCCCGCTCCCACCCCAGATCTTCAACAACGACCATTACTGTGGGGTAGGTTGGACTCGCATCTCTGTCCTCAATATGAAAGGAATGTGTGTGTGGGGGGGGGGGGGAGCAGAATTAGGCCATTCGGCCCATCAAGTCTAATCTGCCATTCAATCGTGCCTGATCTATCTCTCCCTCCTAACCCCATCTCTGCCCTCTCCCCATAACCTATGACACCCGCACTAATCAAGAAGGCAGCGTTTTTTCCCGGCAAACCGCGTCTCGGTGGGCGCCACGGTGGCGCAGCGGTAGAGTTGCTGCCTTACAACGCTAGAGTACCTGGGTTCAATCCTGACTATGGGTGCAGTCTGTACGGAGTTTGTACGTTCTCCCCTGTGACCTGCGTGGGTTTTCTCCAGTGCTCCGGGTTTTCCTCCAAAAACGAAGAGTTTGTAAGCTAATCGATTAAAAATAGTAAATTGTCCCTAGTGTGTGTAGGATAGCGTTAAGGTACAGGGTGATCGCTGGTTGTCACGGTCTCCGTGGGCCGAAGGGCCTGTTCCGCTCTTTTGGGGAGAAGGCAGGAACGGGGTAGTGATTGTGGATGATCAGCCATGATCACAGTGAATGGCGGTGCTGGCTCGAGGGCTGAATGGCCTACTCCTGCACCTATTGTCTATTGGCCCCTCTCCTCGCCCGGCCATCTTAGTGTGCCAGGGGCGCCTCTGCAACCGATGTTAAAGGCACTGGGGGCATTGGTCGGCTCACTCTCCCACCAGCCCTCGCGCCTCGTGGCCGACATCTCCAGCGCCCCCCCTCCCCCCCCTGGTTTCAGCTCCTGTACCTTCTTCCTCGGCAGGAATGAAATGAGAGGCACGGCCCAATGCTGGATGGGTGGATCTCTCGAAAGAGTTGGTTTAGTTTAGTGTAGGTCGGAGATACAGCACGGAAACAGCCCTTCGGCCCATCGTGTCCGATGCACCAACCAGCCATCCCCACACACTAAAACACTATCCTACACACACTAGGGACAATTTACACATACACCAAGCCAATTAACCTACAAACCTCTACATCTTTGGAAGTGCGGGAGGAAACCGAAGGTCTCGGAGAAAATCCATGCAGTCACAGGGACCTGTAGTCAGGATCGAACCCGGGGTCACTGGCACTGTAAGCAGCAACTCTACCGCTGTGCCGCCCTGTGTGTGAAACCTTGGTCTCCTGTTCAGCAATGCTCTGATTCCACCTTTCTCTCTTTCCAGAACTTTGAGGCATTTTTCGACGCCAGGGAGAACAATGCTGTCTACGCATTCCTGGGACTGACGGCTCCACCGGGTTCAAAGGTCAGATCGCGACTCTCCCCAGTCTTCAACTTTATACTTGTGGGTCAAGAGACCACAGAGCACGGAAACAGGCCCTTCGGCCCAACTTGACCATGCTGACCAAGAGGAGTAAAGAGGTCCTTCTGCAGTTGTACAGGGCCCTCTTGAGACCACACCTGGAATATCATGTGGAGTTTATCCCCTAATTTGAGGAAGGACATTCTTGCTATTGAGGGAGTGCAGCGGAGGTTTACAAGGTTAATTCCCGGGATGGTGGGACTATCAAATGCTGAGAGAATGGAGCAGCTGGGCTGTACACTCTGGAATGTACATGGCCGAATGGGCCTCCTCCTGCACTTATTTTCTATGTTTCTATTGAGGTGAGAAAAAACTTTTTCACCCAGAGAGTTGTGACTCTATCTTAAATCACTGGATGGATTTAAGATAGAGTTAGATAGAGCTCTAGGGGCTAGTGGAGTCAAGGGATATGGGGAGAAGGCAGGCACGGGTTATTGATAGGGACGATCAGCCATGATCACAATGAAGGCGGTGCTGGCTCGAAGGGCCGAATGGGCCTCCTCCTGCACCTATGTTCTATGTTTCTATGTTTCTATGGAGTTTAGAAGGATGAGAGGTGATCTTATTGAAACATATAAGATTATTAAGGGTTTGGACACGCTAGAGGCAGGAAACATGTTCCCGATGTTGGGAGAGTCCAGAACCAGGGGCCACAGTTTAAGAATAAGGAGTAAGCCATTTACAACGGAGATGAGGAAACACTTTTCTCACAGAGAGTGGTGATTCTGTGGAATTCTCTGCCTCAGAGAGCGGTGGAGGCAGGTTCTCTGGATACTTTCAAGAGAGAGCTAGATAGGGCTCTTAAGGATAGCGGAGTCAGGGGATATGGGGAGAAGGCAGGAACGGGGTACTGATTGTGGATGATCAGCCATGATCACATTGAATGGCGGTGCTGGGCCCGAAGGGCCGAATGGCCTACTCCCTGCACCTATTGCCTATTGTCTAATGATAGGAATGAATAATTAAACCTTGTTGTCACTTGTGATAAGGTGTTGGGGGTTATGGGGAGAAGGCAGGAGAATGGGTTAGGAGGGAGAGATACCCCTTTATTGACTATTTAAAGGGTCAGATGGTTCAGCACAGGAACCTGACTAACACCCGTGCCAAGGAATAGATGAAAGGTTATACTCTGAAATGTACGAATATATCTCGAATGAAGTTTTTTATCGTAGTAAATTATTCCATTCTTTATTATCTTTTTTTTTTTTTGTGGTTTTTTTTGGGGTTTTTTCTTGTTTCTTCTCTTTTTCTCTTTCTTTCTTTATTTCATCTATATCTTTTTAGTTCTATTTAGTTTTAAAAAAATATGGAGACATTGTAATAATAATGGACGATATTTGTAATTTAAAAATGTAAGACTGGTATCGATTTTAATATGATATGTATCTACCTCCAATAAAAAATATCTTAAAAAAAAAAAATTTTAAAAAGGAGGGAGAGATAGATCAACCATGATTGAATGGCAGAGTAGACTTGATGGGGCGAATGGCCTAATTATACTCGTATCATCGGTAGTGGGGAAGGTGCTTGAGTCGATTATTAAAGATGTTATAGCAGTGCATTTAGAAGCAGTGACAGGATCGGTCCAAGTCAGCATGGGTTAATGAAGGGGAAATTATGCTTGACTAATCTTCTGGAATTTTTGAAGGCACTTACAAAGTTACAAAACCCCCACCACCCCTGCACCCCCGCGCCAGTTGGCACTTTGTTTCCCCCCCCCCCCCCGTAATGGCGGTCCCCCCACGACGTTGGTCAGTCGGTCGGCGCTATCTTTGCTCGCCGCCGCGACCTCTCCACTATCGCCGCCGGGTCCTCTCCATGCGACTCCGCGGAGCTGACCCAGGCACCGGCCACGGGCTCCGTCTAGACCGCGGCGCCACCTATCCCTCTCCGTGTACCCCCTCCGGCAGCTCGTTCCGTACGTCCGCCAGCTGTCAAGAGTGTTTAATACCTTATGTACCGACAACAGAACATTGCCATTCTTAATTTGAGCGAGTAAAACCAGCATAGGTTGGTGTTAATGGGCCGAAGGGCCTGTTTCCGCGCAGCGCGTAACTCCGTGATTTTGGAAGCAAAGCACAGTGTTTACTCACAAGTTGGTTGCGTGGGCAGTTGATGAATTTCGTTCCACTCTGCAGTCCCCTTGCGTCAACAGACGGACAATGTAGCACGAGGCCTACGTGAGTCAACAGTTCTACTGTGACGTGTTCATATGATCTCATCCCAGTGAGGTGGTGGGAGTACACAGAGAACAGTACTCTAGAGAAAGGGGAGTGGTAGAGTTGCTGCCTCACAGCACCAGAGACCCGGGTTCGATCCCGACTACGGGCGCTGTCTGTACGGAGTTTGCTCGTTCTCCCCGTGACCCGCGTGGGTTTTTCTCCGGGACCTCCGTTTTCCTCCCACGCTCCAAAGACGCGCAGGTTTGCAGGTTAATTGGCTTGGTGTAAATGTAAATTGTCCCCAGAGTATGCGCAGGATAGTGCTGGTGTGTGTGGTAATCATTGGTCGGCACGGACCCGGTGGGCCGAATGGCCTGTTTCTGGGCTGTATCTCCAAACTAAAAACGGAAAAAGTTAGCTGGCTTATTAAAACACAGTTGCCAAAGTAAATTAGCAAAAGTTGCCCCAAAGTTTGGAAATTAAATTGCCAACAAATCTGCAAACAACAGAATCTCCAACCACCCCCACCTCCCCCAGTGTTGAGTTTTCACGGGGAGCATTGAACTGTGCAGATTCTATTCTGGGTCAAAATGTGTGATCACATTGCACTCTGGGCGTTGCCATGGAGACAGACAATTAATGACCCCGAGTTCCTGTTATGCTGCCAAATATAACAACTCTGCAAACTTGAAATGGAGACATGGTGTTGAATTTTAAAACTAAATCTCTAGATGGTAAATGTGCCTATTTACAGTAGAGTTTTGTTTATTTGTCACGTGTACCAAGGTGCAGTGGAAAGCTGGGCACAGGCCTGTACCCGCTGGGGTTTAGAAGAACGAGGGGGGGGGGCTCATTGAAACGTACAGAATAGTGAAAGCGCTTGGGCAGAGTGGATGTGGAGAGGATGTTTCCACTAGTGGGAGAGTCTAGGATTAGAGGGTCATAGCCTCAGAATTAAAGGACGTTCCTTTCGGAAGGAGATGAGGGGGGATTTCTTTAGGGTGAATCTGTGGAATCCTTTGCTGTGGAGGCCAAGTCAATGGATATTTTTGAGGCAGAGATAGTTAGATTCTTGATTAGTACGGGTGTCAGGGGTTATGGGGAGAAGGCAGGAGAATGGGGTTAGGAGGGAGAGATAGATCAGCCATGATTGAATGGTGGAGTGGACTTGATGGGCTGAATGGCCTAATTCTGCTCTTATCTCTTAAGAACATGACTTTATGACCTAAAATCTTGTGAAACCCCTGGAGATTGCTGAGTGGAATGAACTATATTCTAAAGTCTGAAGAAGGGTCTCGACCCAAAACGTTGCCTATTTCCTTCGCTCCATAGATGCTGCTGCACCCGCTGAGTTTCTCCAGCATTTTTGTCGACCTTCGATTTTCCAGCATCTGCAGTTCCTTGTGAAACATATATTCTACACCTGGTACCTTCCCCCCTTGCTCCAGCTGTTGTACTTGAGTCTGGCTTGATTGTATTTATAGATGGTATTATCTGACCTGTTTGGACAGCATACAAAACGAAGCTTTTCACTGTACCTCGGTACACATGTCAGTAATAAACCTGGACAAAAGTCTTAGTTCACTTTCGTTTACTTTAGAGATACAGTGCAGGAACAGGCCCTTTGGCCCATCGAGTCCATGCCATCCAGCGACCATCCATACTAGCACTATCCTACACATGAGGAACAATTTACAATTTTTACTGAAGCCAAATTTAACCTGTACGTCTTTGGAGTGTGGGAGGAAACCGCAGCACCCGGAGAAAACCCACGCAGGTCACGGGGAAGAACGTACAAACTCCGCACAGAGAGAAACCGTGGTCAGGATCGAACCCGGGTCTCTGACGCTGTGAGGCAGCAACTCCACCTTGTCTCCCCACCTTGCTACCCGCGGGCGTTCACCGTCAGAAAACTGTTGCCTGATTTTGAGCTGCAAATGCTTCCACTGTGTTCTGCATTGTGAATGATGTCAGCCCTTGTGAGTTCTACACCCAACTCACATCTGGTAGGCATTAGCTCTACCACAACCATAAGAACTGGGTTAGGATTCTCATACCTCAGCCAGCCCTGACACATTTTCGTGACTTAAAGCTGCCTGGATTACTAGGGTATTAGCTGCAAGGAAAGTGTAGGAAGACAATGGACAATAGATGCAGGAGTAAGCCATTCAGCCCTTCGAGCCAGCATTGCCATTCAATGCGATCATGGCTGATCATCCACAATCAGTACCCCGTTCCTGCCTTCTCCCCATATCCCCTGACTCCGCTATCTTTAAGAGCCCTATCTAGCTCTCTCTTGAAAGCATCCAGAGAACCGGCCTCCACTGCCCTCTGAGGCAGAGAATTCCACCAACTAATAACTCTCTGTGTGAAAAAATGTTTCCTCGACTCCGTTCTAAATGGCTTACCCCTTATTCTGGAACTGCAGATGCTGGTTTAAACCAAAGATGGACAAGAAATGCTGGAGTAACTCAGCGGGACGGGCAGCATCTCTGGAGAGAAGGAATGGATGACGTTTCGGCTCGAGACCCTTCTTCCTGTCCCGCTGAGTTACTCCAGCTTTTTGTGTCTATCTTTAGCCACAAGGAAAGGTCGGGGAAGCTAGGATTGTTTCCTCTGGCACGCTGGAGGCTGAAGGGAGGCCTGAGAGAAGCAGATCCAATTAGATAGGGTAGACAGTCAGAACCTTTATCCCAAAGTGGGAAATGTCATAAACCAGAGGACACAGCTTTAAAGTGAGAGGGGCAAAGTTTAAAGGAGATTAGCGAGGCTGTTTTTGTAAAAACAGAGGGTGGTGGGTGGCTGGAATCTGCTGCCAGATTTGGTGGTGGAGGCAGATATGATAGTGGTGTTTAAGAGGCTTTTAGATAGACACGCGGATATGCAGGGAATGGAAGGATATGTATCACGTGCTGGCAGAGGAGATCAGTTTAACTTGGCATCATGTTCAGCACAATGATTGTGGGCCGAAGGGCCTGTTCCTGTGCTGTTCTATAAATATGGGCGGCGCGGTCGTGCAGCGATAGAGTTGCTGCCTCGCAGTGTCATAGACCTGGGTTCGATTTCCACTTGTGGTGCTGTATGAGTGGAGTTTACACGTTCTCCTTGTGGCCGCATGGGTTTACTCCGGGTGTTCCGGTTACCTCCCACGTCCCAAAGACGTGCGGGTTTGCAGGTTAATTGTCCCTCTGTGAATTGCCCCCTAGTGTGTAGGGAGTGGATGTGAATAACACAGAACTAGAGTGAACGGGCGATCGATGGTCTGAGTGGACTCGGTGGGACTAAAATAGGTAACGTTTCGGGCAGAAACCCTTCTTCAGTTCTTCTTTCCTTCGCTCCGTAGATGCTGCTGCACCCGCTGAGTTTCTCCAGCAATTTTGTCTACCTTTGATTTTCCAGCATCTGCAGTTCCTTCTTCTACTAAACCAGACTTTCTCCAGCACTTTTGTCTACCAGCGGAAAGACAATACTTGATTACAATCGAGTGTGTAGTGTGTACAATACAGTGTGTAGATATCATAGTTAGAGATTACTTGGGGAGAAGGATATTGGTGGATCCACGTTAATATAGTGGAACGTGGAAATTGCAGTTATGGTCAGACCGGATTTGTTAGTTAGTTAGTTAGCTAGTTTATTGTCACGTGTACCGAGGTACAGTGAAATGTTTTCTGTTGCGTGCTAACCAGTCAGCGGAAACACAATGCATGAGGGGGGGATTTTATAGAAACATATAAAATTATAAAAGGACTGGACAAGCTAGATGCAGGAAAAATGTTCCCAATGTTGGGCGAGTCCAGAACCAGGGGCCACAGTCTTAGAATAAAGGGGAGGTCATTTAAGACTGAGGTGAGAAAAAATGTTTTCACCCAGAGAGTTGTGAATTTATGGAATTCCCTGCCACAGAGGGCAGTGGAGGCCAAATCACTGGATGGATTTAAGAGAGAGTTAGATAGAGCTCTAGGGGCTAGTGGAGTCAAGGGAGTTTGGTGGCAAAAACGGGAAGGCAGACTATTATCTAAATGGTGGCCGATTAGGAAATGGGGAGATGCAGCGAGACCTGGGTGTCATGGTACACCAGTCATTGAAAGTAGGCATGCAGGTGCAGCAGGCAGTGAAGAAAGCGAATGGTATGTTGGCCTTCATAGCAAGAGGATTTGAGTATAGGAGCAGGGAGGTTCTACTGCAGTTGTACAGGGTCTTGGTGAGACCACACCTGGAGTATTGCGTACAGTTTTGGTCTCCAAATCTGAGGAAGGACATTATAGCCATAGAGGGAGTGCAGAGAAGGTTCACCAGACTGATTCCTGGGATGTCAGGACTTTCATATGAAGAAAGACTGGATGGACTTGGCTTATACTCGCTAGAATTTAGGAGATTGAGAGGGGATCTTATAGAAACGTACAAATTCTTATGGGGTTGGACAGGCTAGATGCAGGAAGATTGTTCCCGATGTTGGGGAAGTCCAGGACAAGGGGTCACAGCTTAAGGATAAGGGGGAAATCCTTTAAGACCGAGATGAGGAAAAACTTTTTCACACAGAGAGTGGTGAATCTCTGGAACTCTCTGCCACAGAGGGTAGTTGAGGCCAGTTCATTGGCTATATTTAAGAGGGAGTTAGATGTGGCCCTTGTGGCTAAAGGGATCAGGGGATATGGAGAGAAGGCAGGTACGGGATACTGAGTTGGATGATCAGCCATGATCATATTGAATGGCGGTGCAGGCTCGAAGGGCCGAATGGCCTACTCCTGCACCTATTTTCTATGTATCTATGTATCTATATGGGGAGAAGGCAGGCACGGGTTATTGATAGGGGACGATCAGCCATGATCACAATGAATGGCGGTGCTGGCTCGAAGGGCCGAATGGCCTCCTCCTGCACCTATTTTCTATGTATCTATATTTTCTATGATTACAATCGAGCCATTAACAGTGTACAGATACATGATAAGAGAATATCCTAGTTAAAATAAGTAACGTTGCTACAGAAGTTGAGATTTAAGAGTGTAGAGCGACTGTAATGTGTGTTTGTGGATCTGCTTCTGTGGCCAGCGCATAAATAGTCGCCTGTGTTGGGCGCCGACTCGATAGTATCGATATCTAATCCCGTCTATTTTCTTTTTTTTTTAAGGAGGCAGAAGCGCTTGCAAAACGAGATGCATGAAGTTCAATCTCCCCGCACTCCAAAGTTATTAAAGAAAAACAGACCATCCGATATACTTTGCCACTCAGAAGAATTCCAGAGAGGCTGTCTGTCTGTGGGTGTCCCTCTCATTTAGTTCCAATATCCCAGTTCGCTTCCTTAATAACCTGCAACTGGGTGAACACAAACCACCAAGACATGTTCATGAATATTTTTCATAGCCTTATTTTTCTACCTGGTCATCCGATCTTTTTTATGCGGGCAGTCCGGCTGTTGGCGGAAAGGTAACGGATTGGATAAAATTCTTTACCCAGATTTTGTTTCTGACTTTCTCCACAGTTTTATACTCTTCACACTTCAATCTCGTCACATGAAGAGTTTGTGCCTCGTGCTGACTCATCGCACTGCGCTGCTGTCCTTTCAACGTCAAAGTAATTTTATTTGTCACATGCATCCGAAGGTGCAGTGAAATGAATTTGCCAGCAGCGATACACTTAAAAAGAACACACAGTACACAATAAAATTCAACATAAAAATCCACCACAGCATTCTTCACTGTGGTGGAAGGCAACAACGTTCAGTCAGTCCTCCTCCTTTGTTCATCCGTGATTGGGGGCCATGAATCCCCCGTAGTCGCCGCTACGGACGGCCCCATGTACAGGCCCTCTCGTCGGGATGATCCAAACTCCGACGTCAGGACGGTCAAACACACTCCGCGGATTGGAGGTCCCGAAACGGCACTTTCCTACCGGAGACCACGGCTTCAGGATGTTATAGGCCGCAAGCTGGCGGTCGGAGCTCTTCTCCAGCGATCAAAGTCTTAACCATCATCAGTCACAAATATTGATCACATTTTAAAGGCGCTCGTTGCATTCCTTTATCTAGTCCAGAATACAGTCTGAACCAAAGAAAAAAAACCCACACATTTTATCATGACCAAGATGCCCCATCTACACTAGTCCCGCCTGTCCGCGTTTGGCCCATATCCCTTTAAACCAGGGGTTCCCAACCTTTTTCGTCCCGTTTACCCCTGGCAACTTTAATTGCACGTTACAATGTTATTTCACTTATTTATGAATGACTAATGATGAACAGAGTATACCAGAACCAACGCTGTTAGTCACTGAGAAACAATATGCACAAATCCAGCATCAACAAATGTACCCCCTGGGTAGGCAAGATTTACCCCAGGTTGGGAACCCTTGCTCTAAACCTTTCCTATCAATGTACCTGTCCAAATGCCTCTTAATGGCACCTTATCATTATCATACCTGCTTCAACTACCTCCTCTGGCAGCTCGTTCCACACACCCACCACCTTTTGTGTGAAAAAGTTGCCCCTCAGGTTCCGATTAAATCTTTCCCCTCTCACCTTAAACCCTATGACCCCTGGTTCTTGATTCCCCAACTCTGGGTAAAAGACTGTGTGCAATCGCTCCATCTATATCCATCTATATTGTTCTGTTCATTACTTATATAGTTCCATTCCTCTCAGCACCATTCTCCTGCAACCTCTGACACCCTTAAGAATCTGCCAATCTCTTTAAAAAATACCCGATGACTTGGCCTCCACCACAGTCTGTGCCAATAAATTCCACAGATTCACCACCTTATGACTGAAGGAATTCCTCCTCATCTTCAATCCTAAAGGTACGTCCACGTTCATAATGTTTAGGAGCAGAATTAGGCCATTCGGCCCATCAAGTCTACTCTGCCATTCAATCGTGGCTGATCTATCTCTCCCTCTCAACTCCATTCTCCTGCCTTCTCCCCATAACCCCTCACACCCATACTAATCAAGAATCTGTCAATCTCCTCCTTAAAAATACCCATTGACTTGACCTCCACAGCCTTCTGTGGCAAAGAATTCCAGAGATTCACCACCCTCTATCTAAAGACATTCCTCATCCCCATCGTAAAGGGACGTCCTTTTATTCTGAGGCCGTGACCTCCGGCCCTAGACTTTCACCCTCTGCACATCCACCACTCTATCTTGCAACGTGTTGCTTGATGTTGTATTCTAGACCAATCTCCAGGGAAATACATCTTGTAAAGTCAATCATTGTGTCCCTGATTTTCGTATTTACTGTGTTCCAACCTTGTACACTTATGAAAATTAAAAATAAATATTACATTTGATGCAGACTCATGCTTTGCCTCAGTGCTTATGAAAAGTTTGTAATCGTCCTTGCAACCTAATGTGTTTGAATCTAATCTCTTCTTGTTTCCATCTTGTTCATCATTGGATTTGGGGTGGGAGATTGCAACCTTCACGTGGTCTGCCCTGTTTCGACGAATGCATTCAACCTGGCGTGCACAATCAAATAAGATCAAATAGAACAAGTTGCCCTTCAACTTTAGGCTGTGCATGCCATACGCAAGAAGACGAAGAAGACCATTGGATTCCACAGAGGTTAAATGATGTTGGTGCACGGCACGGTGGCGCAGCGGGTAGAGCTGCTACCTCGCAGCGCCAGAGTCTCAGGTTCGATCCTGACCTCGGATGCTACTCTGTGTGGAGTTTGCACGTTCCGCGTGCGCTTCCTCCGGGTGCTCCGACTTCCTACCACATCCCAAGCCGCGCGGGTTTGCAGGCCCTCTGGAAATTGCCCCTGGTGTGTAGGGAGTGGACGAGAAAGCGGGATAACAGAGAACTAGCGTGAGCGGGTGATCGATGGTCAGTGTGGACATGGTGGGCCGAAGGGCCTGTTTTCATGCTGCATCTTTCAATCAAACAAATTAGAAGGCACAGCATGGAATCAGGCCCTTCGCCCCACCAAGTCTATACTGACCATCGATCACCAGTCTGAAGAAGGGTCTCGACCCGAAACGGCATCCATTCCTTCTCTCCAGAGATGCTGCCCTGTCCCGCTGAGTTACTCCAGCTTTTTGTGTCTGTTAGGATTAAACCAGCATCCGCAGTTCCTTCCTGCACCCTTTCACACTAGTTCTATGTTATCCAATTTTCATTCCCATACCCAGTATGCCTGCCCCTCTTCCGAGCCTACATCCGTGCCCCACATGCATGCCCGCGTGTCCCACGCCCGTGCCCACATGCCCCTCGCCCCTGTCCGCGTGTCCCATGACTGTGCCCGTGTGCCCCTGGAGAGGAAACGCACGGTATCCACGAGGACTCTGGAGGCCTTCCGTGAACGCTGGGATTTTAAACAGTGACTGGCACCACTTTTTGCAAACCAGTACTAAACTCCAAAAACATATTCATTTTTTTAAACTGTTAATCTTTTTGTAATGGAAAAGTCTAAAAATTTGAAATTTGAGTTTTAAAGTTTCTCGAAATGCCAATTTGTACCGGTTCTTAACTAAATTAGGTAGTCACAACCTCACCAGCTTGAGGCTTAGGGTGATAAGGGGCAAGCACATGTAAATGGGGCGAGCTGAGACCGGGCATCTTGCTCAGCATGGACTGAAGGGCTCAGTATGACTCTGTGACTCCAACCTAGTGCTAGGTGGTTGGTACAGACCCGATGGGCCGAAGAGCCTGCTTGTGCACTGGCTATTCCTGTGGTTCCATATTTGGCAACTTTCAATATCAGTGTGTTCAGTTTGTGGATGTACTGTTGTGACACAGTAGGTGGGGACATTTCTCTGTATTCCTGAGTTACGTAATCCAGTGACAGTCTCATAGGCTGGATGGTCAACTCCAGACGATCAGCACAGCATAAAATAATTGTTATATATTCTGTATTATTGTTAATATTATCATATAATATAATCATTATTTAATTAAGTTTAGGAGCAAGAAGGTCCTACTGCAGTTGTACAGGGCCCTGGTGAGACCGCACCTGGAGTATTGTGTGCAGTTTTGGTCTCCTAATTTGAGGAAAGACATTCTTGCTATTGAGGGAGTGCAGCGTAGGTTTACAAGGTTAATTCCCGGGATGGCGGGACTGTCATATGATGAAAGAATGAGTCGACTGGGCCAGTATTTACTAGAATTTATAAGGATGAAAGGGGAAAATTAAAGAAACATATAAAATTATTAAGGGATTGGACAGGCTAGTTGCAGGAAAAATGTTCCCCATGTTGGCGTAGTCCAGAACCAGGGGTCCCAGTTTAAGAATAAGGGGTAGGCCATTTAGGGCTGAGATGACGAAAAACGTTTTCACCCAGAGAGTTGTGATTCTGTGGAATTCTCTGCCACAGAAGGCAGTGGAGGCCGATTCACTGGATGTTTTCAAGAGAGATTTAGATATAGAGAGATTTGTTTTCAAGAGAGATTTAGATCCGGGCTAACGGAATCAAGGGATATGGGGAGAAAGGAGGAACGGGGTACTGATTTTGAATGATCAGCCATGATCATATTGAATGGCGGTGCTGGCTCGAAGCACCGAATGGCCTACTCCTGCACCTATTTTCTATGTGTCCACATTTCCATGTTTCATAAAACAATATGTATAATATATTATGATAATAAAGAATAACAAAATTGTACATAAATAATAATATTGTAATAATGATTTTATAATATTAATTAAAATGATTACTAAATTATTATATTATTATTTTCAAACAAAATAATTAAATTATTTGTTAATTATAATTCTAATAACCATATAAAATTATGATTATAAGATTATATATTATGAATGGTGTGAAAATAATAATATTGTAATAATTATTTAATAATAAATAATATAATTACTAAATTATGATTGCAATATTATTATTTTCCTACAATTTATATAATATTGATTATATTATATTATAATCATATATAATTATAAATAGTTATATTATGTGTATGAAAATAATAATAATGTAATATAGTAAATATATTAATTATTAAATTATTATAATAATATTATTTTCATATGTCATATAATAATGATTAGAATCATATATTATTATAATTAACAAATAATTATGTTGCTAAATATTGTGATAATAATGTAATAATAATAATTAAAATGATAACTAAATTATTATTACAATATAATTATTTTCATACAATAACATTTTTTTAACATTATAATTACATATGACTGTAGTTCAATAATTATAATAATGAGGTGTAGGAATGAACTGCAGATGCTGGTTTTAACACAAAAAGCTGCAGTAACTCAGCGGGTTTTAGTTCTTTAGTTTAGAGATACAGCGCGGAAACAGGCCCTTCTGCCCACCGAGTCCACACCGACCAGCGATCCCTGCACACTAACACTATCCAACACACACTGGGGACAATTTACATTTACACCAAGCCAGTTAACCTACAAACCTGTACGTCTTTGGAGTGTGGGAGGAAACCGAAGATCTCGGAGAAAACCCACGCGGTCACGGGGAGAAGGTACAAACTCCGTGCAGACAGTGCTCCGTAGTCGGGATGGAACCCGGGTCTCTGGCGTTGCAAGCGCTGTGAGGCAGCAACTCTACCGCTGCGCCACCGTGACAGCACTTGATGGGCTGAATGGCTTAATTCTGCTCCAACGACATGAATATTCTTGTGAACCACCTCTGCACCGCTCCCAAAGCCTCCGTAACCTTCTTATAATGGGCTGACCAGAACTGCACTCAAAGCTGAAGATCATTGATACATGCTGTCATAGCTTCATCTGACAATACTCCCTCAGCACTATTCATTCCATTGAAGTCAATGTCTAGACAAAGTGATCAGAGTGCAGTATTTATACCAACCCTATGATTTTTTTCTGAATGTATTCCTTTATAGAATTTGTCCATTTTTAGTGTTGGAGCATGAACAAAGTCTACAAAGCATTGAACTCTATTGGTGATTTTCCTCTTTAAAAATTAGCCTTGAAATTCACAAGAAAGACTGCAGATGGTAGAAGATATTAGGTCCGTCACAGTGGTGCATCTGTAGAGATGCTGCCTCACAGCGCCAGAGATCCAGGTTCGATCCTGACTATGGGTGCTGTCTGTATGGAGTTTGCCCGTGACCCGTGTGGGTTTTCCCCGTGACCCGTGTGGGTTTTCTCCGGGTGATCCGGTTTCCTCCAACACACCAAAGATGTACAGGTTTGTAGGTTAATTGGCTTGGTATAATTGTAAATTGTCCCTAGTGTGTGTAGGTTAGTGTTAGTGTGCGGGGACCGCTGGTCAGTATGGACTCGGTGGGCCGAAGGGCCTGTTTCTGTGTCTAAACTGAAGTATTAACCAAACTAAATGTGTGATAAAAACTGAAAATGCCTGAAAATCAGGCTGCATCTGTGCAATGTGAAACAGAGATAGGTTTTCATGTTAGGTTAGACAAGGGTTCTTTAACGTGAAATGTTAACTCTGTTCCTTCAGATGTGACCTGAGCTGGCGGACTATATCTGAGTGTGTCTGAAGAAGGGTCCTGACCCAAAAGGTCACCTGTCCATCTTCTCCCGAGATGCTGCCTTACTGAGTTACTCCAGCACTTTGTGTCTTTTTTTCAAACCAGCATCTGCAGCTCCTTATTTCTACATTCTGAGTATTGATGATGATACATGTACCTACTGTAGGTGAACTGAAATCCTTTGTCTGGTAGATCAGCCAAGATTGGATGGCGGAGTCGACTCGATCGGTCGAATGGCTTAAGTCTGCTCCTATGACTTGTGAAGTTATGAACATTCTGGTAAACCACCTCTGCACCCTTTCCAAAGCCCCCATAACCATCCTGTTCGACACAAAGGCACTGACAAAGTTACAAAAAGTACTCATCCCTTCTTCAATCCCCCTCCCCCCCTCCCTCCCCCCCCTCCACGCCAGGACCCCCTTTGTCCTCGTTGCCCCCCCCCCCACCACCCCCATGCCGAGTCCTCCTTTGTTTAGTTTAGTATTAGTTCAGAGATACAGCGTGGAAACAGGCCCTTCGTGCCCACCAGCGATCCCGGCACATTAACACTATCCCACACACACTAGGGACAATTTTAACATTCACCAAAGCCAATTAACCTACAAACCTGCACGTCTTTGGAGTGTGAGAGGAAACCGAAGATCTCGGAGAAAACCCACGCAGGTCACGGGGAGAATGTACAAACTCCGTACAGTAGTCAGGATCGAACCCGAGTCTCCGGCGCTGCAAGCACTGTAAGGCAGCGACTCTGCCACTGCGCCACCGTGACCGCCCCCTCTCGCCGAGCCCCCCTGTGTTCTCCGCAGTGCGGCCTCTCCACCTCGTATTACCGAGCATTTTCTGTTTTTATATCCATTATTCCCTGAAAGTAGCAACACAAACAGAGTGGTTAATAAGGGGCTTATTGCATGCTTGCTTTCATAGGACAAGAAGTCATGATGCAATTCTATAGGATGTTGGTTAGAGAGAGAGAGAGTCAAGTCAAGAGTGTTTTATTAATAATAATAATAATAATAATAATAATAATAGTCTATTGTAGTTCAGAGCCTATATGAGGTTGTTGTGTTTAGTAGCCTGATGGGTGTAGGGAAGAAGCTGTTCCTGAACCTGGACGTTACAGTTTTCAGGCTCCTGTACCTTCTTCCCGATGGCAGTGGTGAGATGAGTGTGTGGCCAGGGTGGTGTGGGTCTCTGATGATGCTGGCAGCCTTTTTGAGGCAGCGACTGCGATAGATCCCTTCGATGGTGGGGAGGTCAGAGCCGGTGATGGACTGGGCTGTGGTCACAACTTTCTGTAATCTTTTCCGCTCCTGGACGTTCAAGTTGCCGAACCAGGCCACGATACAGCCAGTCAGCACGCTCTCCACCGTGCACCTGTAGAAGTTCAGGAGAAATCCTCTTCGACATGCCGAATCTCCGTAACCTTCTCAGGAAGGTCAGGTCATGTTTGGAGTATTGCATGCAGTTGTGGTCACCCCATTGCAGGATGTGGTGGCCTTGGAAATAATGTAGAAGAGGTTTACCAGAACGATGCCTGGATTAGGGAGTGTTACCTCTAGCTTGAGGTTGGACCCTGTCAGGTGGGTGGGGGTGGGGGGGGGGAGTCCCCCCCCTCCCCCACGGGTACCATGTCATCCCGTGTTACCTGCTGCATGGTCGGATAGTCGGCGACTAAACCGTCTCCCCCACCTGGTTTGCCAGGTGAGGAGGGGGCTGTGGACCCCCCAGCAGGACCAAAAACAAGACCTATCAAAGGGCGGATGAGCTCCTAGTGAGCCGACGGCCATCCACACAACAGTAGAAGTTGCGACCACTGTCGTACACGGCATTGTGAGGGAATTCCCGTCGGAAACCAGCACCACTGCGTCGCTAATGTTTTCAACGATGATGAATGCATGAGGTTAGACAGACTTGAATTATGAAGTCTATAAGATTATGAGAGACATAGATAGGGTCGACAGCCAGAACCTTTTTTTCCAGGATGAATATTATCAGACATTAGGGGGTGTAGCTTTATGATGAGAGGGCCAATGTTTAAAATAAATGTGCAGGCAAGTATATTTTACACAGAGGGTGATGGGTGCCAGGGAACGTGCTGCAGGGGATGGTGGTGGAGGTGTTTAAGAGGATTTTAGATAAGCACATGTGTATGCAGGGATACAGATTATGTGTAGGTTGATAAGAGTTGATCTCGGCATCATGTTCAGCACAGACATTGTGGGCCGAAGGGCCTTTTCCTGTGCTGTACTGTTCTATATGTGGGCCTTTTGCTTCTGATCGCTAGAGGCAGTGACCATGAGTTAGATTTTGTTTAAGAAAGAACTGCAGATGTTGGAAAAATCGAAGGTAGACAAAAATGCTGGAGAAACTCAGCGGGTCAGGCAGCATCTGTGGAGCGAAGAAATAGGTGACGTTTCAGGTCGAGACCCTTCTTCAGATGAAGGGTCTCGACCCGAAATGTCACCTATTTCTCCAGCATTTCTGTCTACCTATGAGTTCGATTTTGGTGACTAGATACTGTATGTACCTCTAGACATTAGTAGATCTGTGATACTTAGAAAACATAGAAAACATAGAAAATAGGTGCAGGAGGAGGCCATTCGGCCCTTCGAGCCAGCACCGCCATTCATTGTGATCATGGCTGATGGTCCCCAATCAATAACCCGTGCCTGCTTTCTCCCCATATCCCTTGACTCCACTAGCCCCTAGAGCTCTATCTAACTCTCTCTTAAATCCATCCAGTGATTTGGCCTCCACTGCCCTCTGTGGCAGGGAATTCCACAAATGTGGACTATGTGGACATACTTACGGGCAGGAGACAAAGCGCTAGAAGAACTCAGTGGGTCAGGCCACATCTTCAGAGGGAAATGGACGGGCCATGTTTAAGTGTCAAATCAAGAGCACAGAAGGATGAGGGGTGGTCTTATAGAGGTGTATAAGATCATGACAGGAAGAGATCGGGTCAATGCACGGAGTCTTTTACTCCAGGTAAAGGGCCTGTCCCACTTGCCGATTTTTTCGGCGACTGTCATAGTCATAGCGGGTCGTCGAAAAACCAGCGACTGGATCCCCTTCGACAATGTCTACAACAACCTACCACCTAGTCGACGTCAAGCTACGGCAAGCTACCGACAACCCAATAGGACGTCCACCTTCGACCACCTACGACAACCTACGTCCACCCGCGACAAGCTACGACCGTGTCGGCGACAACTGAAGACAACTGAAGAAAATTCAGTCCCCGGTACCTGTCGCCGGTTGTCGTAGGTTGACGTAGGTTGACGTAAGTAGTCACCAATGGAATTCACTGAAGTCAGCACCCGGCGACAACCAACGTCATCCTGGCGACAACCGACGTCATCCTGGCGACAACCGACGTCATCCTGGCGACAACCTACGTCATCCTGGCGACAACCAACATCATCCTGGCGACAACCAACGTCATCCTGGCGACAACCAACATCATCCTGGCGACAACCAACATCATCCTGGCGACAACCTACGTCATCCTGGCGACAACCAACATCATCCTGGCGACAACCAACATCATCCTGGCGACAACCAACATCATCCTGGCGACAACCAACATCATCCTGGCGACAACCTACGTCATCCTGGCGACAACCTACGTCATCCTGGCGACAACCTACGTCATCCTGGCGACAACCAACGTCATCCTGGCGACAACCAACATCATCCTGGCGACAACCTACGTCATCCTGGCGACAACCTACGTCATCCTGGCGACAACCAACGTCATCCTGGCGACAACCTACGTCATCCTGGCGACAACCAACATCATCCTGGCGACAACCAACGTCATCCTGGCGACAACCTACGTCATCCTGGCGACAACCTACGTCATCCTGGCGACAACCAACATCATCCTGGCGACAACCAACATCATCCTGGCGACAACCAACTTCATCCTGGCGACAACCAACATCATCCTGGCGACAACCTACAAAAGCCAACTGTCGCCGTAAAGTTTTGAACATTTCAAAACCCAGCGGCGACCAGAAAAACGCTACGATTCTTTGGGCAACTGAGGAGACGACTCACGACCATACAGGAGACATTCCGGTGACCATGTGGCGACGGCCTAGTCGCCTGTAGTCGCCTAAAAAATCGCCTAAGTGGGACAGGGGCTTTGGGGAATCGAGAACCAGAGGACGTAGTTTTAAGCTGAATTTGGGCAGCACGGTGGCGCAGCAGTAGAGTTGCTACCTCACAGCACCAAAGACCCGGGTTCCATCCCGACTACGGGTGCTGTCTGTACGGATTTTGTACGTTCTCCCCTTGACCTGCGTGGGTTTTCTCCGAGATCTTTGGTTTCCTCCCACACTCCAAAGACATACAGGTTTGTAGGTTAATTGGCTTGGTGTAAATGAAAAAAATGTCCCTAGTGGGTGTAGGCTGGTCGGCGCGGACTCGGTGGGCCGAAGGGCCTGTTTCCACGCTGTATCACTAAAGTAAACTAAACTAAAGGGGGGAGTTGAGGCTGGGACTATCCCAACATTTAAGAAACTGTTTGACAGACACATGAATAGGACAGGTTTGGAGGGATATGGGCAGGTGGGACTAGTGTAGATGGGAAATGCTGGCTCAGTGTGGGCTGTTGGGCAGAAGGGCCTGTTTCCACGATGTATGGCTCTATCACTCCATGATAGGAATCTAAATTTCCAATGGCCGCTATTGAATTTGCCTCTGGAAGAGAAGATAGTTTCAATGGCATAACGGCAAAAAGGGCAGCATTGTGAAACCGTATAGATCTCCAGCCTTGCGAGGTTTGCACTGCAGAGCGCACAGTGGGTAATGGAAGGAAAATCAATAACAACTTTCATGAAGGAACTGGATAAATGAAGCAGGAGCTAAAGGCACATCTAACGGGTTGAATAGCGTCTTGTGTGTCCGCGATTCTGCGATTCAAAAGGTACAGAAATATGGTCATTTATATCAGCATGCATTTGAAAAGATCTGTCAGGCCAGTGAAGGAGTTGGAATGGCAATGTTAGTAAACGGGTGTAAACAGCATTAGTGAAACACATAATGCTGGAGTAACTCAGTGGGACAGGCAGCATCTCTGGGTGGAAGGAATAGTCTCAACCTGAAATGTCCAGGGATGGCGGGACTGTCATTTGCTGAGAGAATGGAGCGGCTGGGCATGTATACTCTGGAATTTAGAAGGATGAGAGGGAATTTTATTGAAACATATAAGATTATTAAGGGTTTGGACACGCTAGAGGCAGGAAACATGTCCCCGATGTTGGGGGGAGTCCAGAACCAGGGGCCATAGTTTAAGAATAAGGGGTAAGCCATTTAGAACGGAGACGAGGAAACACTTTTTCACACAGAGAGTGGTGAGTCTGTGGAATTCTCTGCTTCAGAGGGCGGTGGAGGCAGGTTCTCTGGATGCTTTCAAGAGAGAGCTAGATAGGGCTCTTAAAGATAGCGGAGTCAGGGGATATGGGGAGAAGGCAGGAACGGGGTACTGATTGTGGATGATCAGTCACGATCACGTTGAATGGCGGTGCTGGCTCGAAGGGCCGAATGGCCTACTCCTGCACCTATTGTCTATTGTCCATTGTCACCCATTCTTTCTCTCCAGAGCTGCTGCCTGTCCCGCTGGGTTACTCCAGCATTTTGCGCCTGCAATGTAAACCAGCATCTGCAGTTCCTTCCTGCACATTAGTGGGAATTGTGGCTAGATTGTCTAAACATCGACTCAGTCTGGGTTGAGCTGAGCAAGACAAGGGGCAGGAAAATGATAGGATTCCGAACTTATCATTAATATTCAGGGAGACAGCATCAAACCGGAAGTTGGAGAAAGTTTAGTAAAGTCGATAAATGGGTCTCCAATGACAAAGGACATTTATTGTCACATATACCAATTGGTGCAGTGAAATATGAGTTGCTATGCAGCACACAAATAAGATAAGCACGTCCCATCTCTTAAGATGTGGATTACAAACATGTCCGAGACACTGCATCTTGAAAATATTAGGCTTGTCTAGGCAGAAAAAACAGATCACTTTTCCAAGACATGGCCACCCTTTACCAAATTCTTACAAGGATAGTATGGCACAACACAACTTTGGATTTAAATCTAGCTATGGGTTGGGTGAGATGGGTGAGGTGGGTGAGGTGGGTGAGGTGGGTGAGGTTGGTGAGGTTGGTGAGGTTGGGTGAGGTGGGTGAGATGGGTGAGGTTGGTGGGGTGGGGGTGGGGGGGACGAGAGGCAGGTATATCACCACTTTTCTCTCTCTTTTTCTTTTTGTTCTTTTTTTAAATCTACTTCTCTCCTCTCTCTTTCCTTTACCCACTCTGTGGCCACACTACTTTGGTAGTCTAGGGATCCTATCTTTTCACATCTCTCTTTTTCTCCTTCTTGTTCTTTCTCTTTTCTTTTCTTCTAATTCAAAGCCAAAAAGTCAAAATTGGAGCTGGACATTAACTGTATAATTTTATATGCCGTTTGTTCTACTCTTGTACATTTGCTTCTAATAAATTTAAAAAAACAACAGAAAAACCACAACACGATAGAATTCAACATAAAACATAAAAACATCCCTGCCGCAGCGGAATCAACGTTTCCCACTGTGAGGGAAGGCACCAAAGTCCAGTCCTCTTCCTCTTGTTCACCCGTGGTCGGGGCCTATTGAGGCCTCCACAGTCGCTGCAACGGCGGCCCGATGTTTCAGGTAGATGGCAGATAGACACAAAGCGCTGGAGTAACTCAGCGGGCCCGGCAGCATCTCTGGAGAAAAAAGGAATGGGTGACGTTTCTGGTCGGGTCCCTCCTTCAAACCGTTCCTTTTCCTTTTTCTCCGGAGAAGCGGCCTGGCCCGTTGAATTACTCCAAAACATTGTGTCCATCTTTGGTGTAAACCAGCATCTGCAGTTCCGTTCTACACATGAGGTAGATGGTAGGTCAGGAGAGGAATAGATCGGGTAGATGCACAGAGTCTTTTACCCAGAGTAGGGGAATCGAGGACCAGAGGACACAGGTTCAAGGTGAAGGGGAAAAGATTTAATAGGAATCCGAGGGGTAACTTTTTCCACACAGAGGGTGGTGGGTGTTTGGAACGAGCTGCCAGAGGAGGTAGTTGAGGTTGGGACTATCCCATCGTTTAAGAAACAGTTGGACAGGTACATGGATGGGACAAGTTTGGAGGGTTATGGACCAAGCGCAGGCAAGTGGGACTGGGGTAGCTGGGACATTGTTGGCCGGTGTGGGCGAGTTGGGCCGAAGGGCCTGTTTCTGCACTCTATGACTCTATGCTTTCTGGTTGTGGTAGGATGGTTCAGTTGACTGATAACAGCTGGGAAGCAACGGTCCCTGAATCTGGAGGTGTGCGTTTTCACACTTATGTACCTCTGACATGAGCTGTTTGTGGGCAAATGGGACTAGATTAGATGGGGCATCTTGGTGGGCATCTTGTTGGGCATGGATGTATCTGCGCTCTATGACTCTATGGCACAAAGGCAAATTGTGACTGCTGGTCAGAGGAATTTTCAAATATTAGTGGTGGATCTTACAGGAAACTATTGGACAAAGTTGGGGATGTCATAGAGTCACGCAGCGTAGAAACAGGCCCTTCAGCCCAACTTGCCCACACCGACCAACATGTCCCAGCTGCACTAGTCCCACTTACCTGCATTTGGCCCAAATTCTTCTCAACCTGTCCTATCCACGTACCTGTCTAAATGTTTCATTTGCTTATAATAAAAATGATTTTTATTAGAAGCAATTGTACAAAAATAAAACAATCGGCGTGTAAAATTATACCACTATTGTACAGCTTCAATTTTAACCTTTTAACTTGAAAATAAGGGAAAAGGAAAGAGAACGAACAAGAAAGAGAAAAAGTGAAAGGTGAAAAGATAGGAACCCCTAGACAACCAAAGTCGTGTGGCCAAAGAGTGAATGTAAGAGAGGAGAAAGGGAAAAAAAGGGAAAGGAAAAAAAAAAAAAAGTGGAGATATACCTGCCCCCCCTCCCCCTCTCCCCCCCTCCCCCCCCTCCCCCCCCCGCCCACCTCACCCAACCCATAGTTGGATTTGAATCAAAAGTTGTGTTGCACCATACTATCCTTGTAAGAATTCGGTAAAGGGTGTCCATGTCTTGAAAAAATGATCTGGTTTTTCTGCCAAGACAAGTCTAATATTTTCCAAATGTAGTGTCTGTCTAAATGTTTCTTAAACGTCGTGTTGGTCCCAGCCACGACTACCTCCTCCGGCAGCGCGTTCCACACTCCCACCACCCTCTATATAACAATGTTGCCCACAGGCTCCTATTAAATCTTTCCTCTCCCACTTTAAACCTATGCTCTCTGGTTCTCGATTCCCCTACTCTGGGTACAAGACTCTGTGTATTCACCCGATCTACTTCCTGAGAAGATTACGGAGATTCGGTATGTCAAAGAGGATTCTCTAGAACTTCTACAGGTGCACGGTAGAGAGCATGCTGCCTGGCTGCATCGTGGCCTGGCTCGGCAACTTGAGCGTCCAGGAGCGGAAAAGACCGCAACAAGTTGTGACCACTGCCCAGTCCATCACCGGCTCTGACCTCCCCACCGTCGAAGGCATCTATTGGAGTCGCTGCCCCAAAAAGGCAGCCAAGATAATAGACAATAGACAATAGACAATAGACAATAGGTGCAGGAGTAGGCCATTTGGCCCTTCGAGCCAGCACCGCCATTCAATGTGATCATGGCTGATCATCCCCAATCAGTACCCCGTTCCTGCCTTCTCCCCATATCCCCTGACTCCGCTATCTTTAAGAGCCCTATCTAGCTCTATCTTGAAAACATCCAGAGAACCGGCCTCCACCGCCCTCTGAGGCAGAGAATTCCACAGACTCACCACTCTCTGTGAGAAAAAGTGTTTCCTCGTCTCCGTTCTAAATGGCTTACCCCTTATTCTTAAACTGTGGCCCCTGTGATCTGGACTCCCCCAACATCGGGAACATGTTTCCTGCCTCTAGCGTGTCCAAGCCCTTAACAATCTGATATGTGTCAATGTCATTCAAGATCATCGAAGACCCACACCACCCTGGCCACACACTCATCTCACCACTGCCATCGGGAAGAAGGTACAGGAGCCTGAAAAACTGTAAGGTCCAGGTTCAGGAACAGTTTCTTCCCTACAGCCATCTGGCTATTAAACCTCATATAAGCTCTGAACTACAGTAGATTATTTTTATTATTATTGCACTGTTATTGTTTGTTTTTTGAGTATGTGTGTATGTGTATATATACACACTGAACTTTTTTTCTCTCTCTCGTTTATCATATTATTTATTATGAATACATATTGTGTTGTGCTGCTGCAAGTAAGTATTTCATTGTTCTATCTGGGACACATGACAATGAAACACTCTTGACTCTTGACTCTTGACCCTATTCCCTTCTACATCTCTGTGAGATCACCTCTCATCCTCCTGCGTTCCAAGGAATAGAGTCCCAGCCCGCTCAACCTCTTCCGATAGCTCGAGCCCTGGTGAATCATTTCTGCACTCCTCCCAGCTTGACAATATTTGGGGCGGTCACGGTGGCGCAGCGGTAGAGTTGCTGCCTTAAAGCGCTCGCAGCGCCGGAGACCCGGGTTCGATCCCGACTACGGGTGCTGTCTGTACGGAGTTTGTACGTGGGTTTTCTCCGAGATCTTCGGTTACCTCCCACACTCCAAAGACGTACAGGTTTGTAGGTTAATTAGCTTGGTGTATGTGTAAATTCTTCTCTAGTGTGTGTAGGATAGTGTTAGTGTGCGGGGATCACTGGTTGGCATGGACTTGATGGGCCGAGGGGCCTGTTTCTGCGCTGTATCTCTAAACTAAACTAAACATCAAAGGTAGATAAAAATGCTGGAGAAACTCAGCGGGTGAGGCAGCATCTATGGAGCGAAGGAAATAGGTGACGAAGGAAAAGGAAACATCACCTATTCCTTCGCTCCATAGATGCTGCCTCACCCGCTGAGTTTCTCCAGCATTTTTATCTACCATCGATTTTTCCAGCATCAGCAGTTCCTTCTTGAAGTAAACATCAGATGGGATGAGCTTAGATGGGGCTTCCTGCTCTGACGGGACAACGTGGGTGAAGGTGGAAGCAAGTTCTGGAAAAGTTACTTTAAAAATGACTTTAAAAATGTCTGGCTACCAATAGAAAAGGGAAAAGAAAATATTGAAAACAAAGAGGGGGGAAATTGAAATGGAAGTCACAAAGCAAGAAAACGAAACTAAACTGATTCAAGGCCATGTTTTGCAATTGGAGAAGTGACAATACTAATATTATACAACAAAAAAACAAGTTGGAAAATACTGGGTGAAAAAATTCAGCCTGAAAAAGAGTCAAACTATAGAGTCTGTCTGACGGTTTTTTGTGAGAAAAAAAAACGAATATTTGGGCAATGATTTTTCCTGAAAGCGAGAAATATTGTACAGCCGCAATAGAAAATATTTCTCAGTCAATTAGAGTGTTTGAAAAGGTTTGCTTGGAACTGATACCTTCTCCATTGCCTCCCCTCCTCTGTTTTTGCAGCTTAAGTGTACAATTATTAGTCATTTAAGTAACGCACTTTAACTCCGACTTTCATTTACTTTTTTAGTTTAAATGGATTTTCTTAGCTCCATTGTTGCATTTCACCCTTTTAAAATGTCACCAGGACAGGCAGGCATTGTTAGTTCTCAAGGTCAGGAGGTATCTAGCGGAAGTGTTCAAAAATGGTTTCTAAAGAGGAACTCGGGGACCATTTGCCACTGAAATATTTACAAGGGCAAAGGCAACATTCAGGAGAACAGGAATCAATCAATATATCTTTCAGCCACTACAGACAAGATAGTCTCCCTTTCAGCTACAAATGTAATGATTTTATATAAGAGATAGACACAAAGTGCTGGAGTAACTTACCGAATAGTGAAATGCCTGGACTGATGTTAGGGGAGTCCAGAACCAGGGGCCACAGTTTAAGGATAAGGGGTAGGCCATTTAGACAATAGCCAATAGACAATAGACAATAGGTGCAGGAGTAGGCCATTCGACCCTTCGAGCCAGCACCGCCATTCAATGTGATCATGGCTGATCATCCCCAATCAGTACCCCGTTCCTGCCTTCTCCCCATATCCCCTGACTCCGCTATCTTTAAGAGCGCTATCTAGCTCTCTATTGAAAGCATCCAGAGAACCGGCCTCCACCGCCCTCTGAGGCAGAGAATTCCACAGAATTTAGAACGGAGATGAGGAAACACTTTTTCACCCAGAGAGTCGTGAGTCTGTGGAATTCTCCGCCTCGGGAGGCAGTGGAGGTCAATTCTCTGGATGTTTTCAAGAGAGTTAGATCGAGCTCTTAAAGATAGCGGAGTCAAGGGATAAGGGGAGAAGGCAGAAACGGGGCACTGTTTGTGGATGATCACTCAGCCATGATCACAATAAATGGCGGTGCAAGCTCGAAGGGCCGAATGGCCTACTCCTGCACCTATTTTCTATGTTTCTATGTTTCCACTAGTGGAAGAATCTATAGCCTCTATAGCTACAGCTTCAGAATTACAGGACGTTCCTTTAGGAAAGAGATGAGGAGGAATTTCTTAAGTCAGAGGGTGGTGAATCTGTGGAATTCATTGCCACGGAAGGCTGTGGAGGACGTCAATGAATATTTTTAAGGCAGAGGTAGATAGATTCTTGATTAGTACGGGTGTCAGGGGTTATGGGGAGAAGGCAGGAGAATGGGGTTGAGATGGAAAGATAAATCAGCCATGATTGAATGGCGGAGTGGACTTGATGGGCCGAATGGCCTAATTCTGCTCCAATTATGAATTAATGTAACTCTGTGGGTCAGGAAACAACTTTGGAGAAAAAGGATCCATGTTCTCCAGAGATGCTGCCTGACCCGCTGAGTTACTCCAGCACTCTGTGTCAATCCACCATCTACCTCATTGGAGACCCATTTATCGACTTTACAAAACTTGCGGTTTGATGCTGTCCCCCTCAATATTAACTCTAGTTTGGAACCCTGTCAATTAAACCAGCATCTGCAGTTCTTTGTTTCTGCCTGATGGTTCTATGCTTCTGACTGGAAACCCCCCCATGAAATTTGCATAAAGTTGGACACAAGTCACTGGAGTGGCTCATCAGGTCAGGCAGCATCTCCAGAGAAAATGGTTAGGTGACGTCTTGAGTCGGGACCTTTCTTCAGACTTTATCAGGTACATTTCGCAAATACAGATTTAAGCGACCACAGCCATTGCAGAAGATAAAGAAGGAACATGCAAGGAAATATGAAATTTAGTGAAGTGAAACAAGAATATGGACCATTACAGCACAGGAACAGGCCCTTCGGCCCACAATGTCTGTGCCGAACATGATGGCAAGTTCAACTAATCCCCCCCCCTCCCCCCCTTTTCCTGCATATACAGTACATATGCCTATCGGAAATATAGAATAAACTCTATATGACAAACTCTATAGAAATATGACAAAACTCTATTTCGAATAGAATCACCGCTCAATTAAAATGTAACAACAACAATATATTGCAAGATATTAATATAGTTTGGCACAGCCAGATACTGTTGAGATCTGCACAAAAAATAGGTGTTACTGATAAAAGATCGTTAATGCAAGACAGTAACTCTTGGTTAGTTTAGTTTAGAGATACAGCGGGGAAACAGGCCCTTCGGCCCACCGAGTCCGCGCCGACCAGCGATCCCCGCACACCAACACTATCCTACACACAATGAGTGGCACGGTAGCAGAGAAGCATAGAAACATAGAAAATAGGTGCAGGAGTAGGCCATTCGTCCTCGAGCCAGCACCGCCATTCAATATGATCATGGCTGATCATTAAAATCAGTAGCCCGTTCCTGCTTTCTCCCCATATCCCTTGATTCCGTTAGTCCTAAGACCTATATCTAACTTTCTCTTGAAAACATCCAGTGAATCGGCCTCCACTGCCTTCTGTGGCAGAGAATTCCACAGATTCACAACTCTCTGGGTGAACAGGTTTTTCCTCGTCTCAGTCCTAAATGGCCGACCCCTTATTCTTAAGCTGTGACCCCCTGGTTCTGGACTCCCCCAACATGGGTGAGCATTTTTGCTGCATCTAGCCTGTCTAATCCCTTAAGAATTTTATATGTTTCTATAAGATCCCCTATATTCTAAAAGATAGCGCAGCGGTAGAGTTGCTGCCTTACAGCGCTAGAGACCCGGGTTCAATCCTGGCTACGGGTGCTGCCTGTACGGAGTTTGCACGTTCTCCCCGTGACCTGCGTGGGTTTTCTTCGAGAACTTCGCTGCCTGGTCAATCATCGTCTCCAGTTTCCTCCCACACTCCAAAGACGTACAGATTTGAAGGTTAATTGGTAATTATAAATGTTTAAATTGTCCGTCGTGTGGGATAGTGTTAGCGGGCGGGGATCGCTGGTCGATGCGGACTCGGTGGGCTGAAGGGCCTGTTTCTGCCCTGTGTCTCTAAACTTACAATTTACAATTTGACCAGGCCAATTAACCTACAAAACCTGTCCATCATTGGGATGTGGGAGGAAACCGGAGATCCCGGAGAAAACCCACACAGTCACGGGGAGAACGTGCGAACTCCGTACAGACAGCACCCGTGGTCAGGTTCGAACCCGGGCTGCAACTCTACCGCTGCGCCACCATGCCTCTCTCCACGGATGCTGCCTGACCTTAATGTTTTTATTTCTAATTTCTAGCATTTCTTTTGCGACTTTAACATGCCTACACTGCACAAGTCTCAATGGCCTGTCCCACTTTCACGACCTAATTCACGACCTTTTTTACTCGTGGACATTTTTCATCAGGCTAGAAAAAACGCCCCGACCTACTTGATGCCACGTGTACCTACGACTAGCATCACGGCCTGCTACGCCCTACCTACGACCTCCTACGACCTCGAGACGACCATGCTGCGAGTATGAGTCAAGGGCAAACTCGGCAGAGGTCGTGAATTAGGTCGTGATAGTAGGACAGGCCCTTTAGATAATCATCTACTCGTCGGATTAGAATTGAGTTTGGAGAAATGAAACGGGCCAAATAAGAATGCGGAAGTAGTAAAAACAAAGGGGAAATAGATGTTATTGAGTTAAAAGTGAAATTAGAATACATAATGGAGTATGAGATTCAGTTTAGTTCCGTTCAATTTAGGTTCAGTTTAGTTTATTGTCACGTATACCGAGGTACAGTGAAAAGCTTTTGTTGCGTGCTAACCAGTCAGCGGAAAGACAACACATGATTACAGTCGAGACGCGAGAGACTACAAGTGTTGGAATCTTAAGCAAAAACCGAACTGCTGGAGGAATTCAATGGTTCAGGCAGTGTCTGTGGGATGGAATTCGACAGATGACGTTTCAGGTCAGGACCCTGCTTCAGTCTAATGCTGCCCGACTTGCCAGTTGCTAACAATAAAAGTTAAACAAAATTTGGCAACAACAACTAACAAAAGCTTTTCACTGTACCTCAGTACACGTGACAATAAACTAAACTGTACTAGAAACATAGAAACATAGAAAATAGGTGCAGGAGGAGGCCATTCGGCCCTTCGAGCCAGCACCGCCATTCATTGCGATCATGGCTGATCGTCCCCAATCAATAACCCGTGCCTGCCTTCTCCCCATATCCCTTGACTCCACTAGCCCCTAGAGCTCTATCTAACTCTGTACTGTACTGCTCCAGATTATACACGTGGCATAAAGTAGGTCGGGGTGTTTTTTCTAGCCTGATGAAAAATGTCCACGAGTAAAAAAGGTCGTGAATTAGGTCGTGAAAGTGGGACAGGCCCTTGAGACTTGTGCAGTGTAGGCATGTTAAAGTCGCAAAAGAAATGCTAGAAATTAGAAATAAAAACATTAAGGTCAGGCAGCATAGAACATAGAACAGTACAGCACACAAACAGGCCATTCAGCCCACAATGTCTGTGCCGACCGTGATGCCAACTCTTATCTGCCTGCACGTTATCCATTTCCCACCATTCCCTGCCCATCTAAATGTCTCTTAAACACCACTATGGTATCTGCCTCCACCACCACCCCTGGCAGTGCGTTCCAGGCACCCACCACCCTCTGTGTAAACTTGCCCAGCTCGCCTCCTTTACACATTGCCCCTCTCACCTTGAAGCTGTGCACTCTAGTATAGGATATTTCTATCCTGGGGAAGATTCTGATTGTCTACTCCATCTATCCCGCGCATCTTTTTATACACAGGGACTACCTGACTTACGTAATGGTCATGTTTTCTTCGCCCACACGTAAATGGAGCAGCGGTAGAATTGCTGCCTCACAGTGCCAGAGACCCGGGTTCCATCTATACCTCGGGAGTTGTCTGTGTGTGTGCGTGCGTGCTTGCGTGCCTGCGTGCTTGTGTGTGTGCATGCGTGTGTGTGCTTGCGCGTGTGGGTGTGAGAGTGAGTGGGAGTGTGTGTGTGTGCGTGTGTGTGTGTGTGGGAATGAGTGTGAGTGAGAGAGTGTGTGTGTGTGTGTGAATTTTACACGCTCTCCCCATGACCACGTGGGTTTCCTCCAGGGGCTCCGGTTTCCTCCCGCACTCCAAAGACGTACAGGTTGTCGGTCAGACAGCGTGGCAGACAGGCCCTTCGGCCCAACGTGCCCATGCTGACCAACATGCCCCATCTACACTGGCCCCACCTGCCTGCGCTTGTCCCCGTATCCTTCTAAACGTGTCCTGCCTGTCATAAATGAAGATTTTGGTACAAGTATCAAAATACGGATGAAAGAAATGGGACAGGAGATCGCTGGTGGGCACGGACTCGATGGGCCGAAGGGCGGGTTTCCCCACTGTATCTCTAAAGTAAACTACATAGGTTATAAATGGCATCCTACCAGTGCAAGGGGAAGAGGTGCGGTGGAGAGACATGTGAGGGTAAAGACGGGGAATTTACAAGCTCATTTAAGTAAAGAGGAAGTTTGACATAATGTGGAACACAGGAGTAAACAGATCTTATGCAAAGTATGCCTGTTCCCAGTCTGGACAGTTCCTGGTTTCAGACTGATTGCTTCAACATCGACACGCGGTAAAGAGTCATACAGCGTGGAAACTGGCCCTTCGGCCCAACTTGCTCATGTCCACCAACAGGTCCCATCTATACCAGTCCCATCTATCACCTAGCTTGTGAGCAATATGAACATTGACTTCTCTAACTTCAGACAGCCCTCTCTCCATCCCCTCCCCCTTCCCAGTTCTCCCACTAGCCTTACTGGGCCTCCTCCATTGTCAGAGTGAGGCCCAGCACAAATTGGAGGAACAGCACCTCATATTTCGCTCGGGTAGTCCACACCCCAGCGGTGTGAACGCTGACTTCTCTAATTTCCGATAGCCCTTGCTTTCCCTCTCTCTCCATCCCCTTCCCCTTTCCCAGTTCTCCCACCAGTCTTACTGTCTCCGACTACATTCTATCTCTGTCCCGCCCCCTCCCCTGACATCAGTCTGAAGATGGGACTTGACCTGAAACGTCACCCATTCCTTCTCTCCAGAGATGCTGCCTGTCCCGCTGAGTTACTCCAGCATTTTGTGTCTACCTTCGATATTTCCTCCATGTCTGTCACTTGTTTAGATTGTGCAAGTGATCAATGAGTTACAGGCCCGTCATAATGTTCCAGATGTTTCCAGGGTGGAGAATAAAGGAAGCCTTCAGTTAAAGGGGATACTCTTCAGTTTTGGTTCTTGATCTTTCAAATCTGCAAAATCCTGTGCTCCCTGGGGGTGGAGTCAAGAGAAAGTTTATATTCCATAACTAATGACTGGAGACAGACCTCAGAGATACAGCGCAGAAACAGGCCCTTCGGCCGGCCCACCGTGTCCGCGCCGACCAGCGACCACCCCGTACAGTAGCACTATCCTACACACCAGGGACGATTTCACAACTTACTTCAAGCCAATTAGCCTACAATCCTGCGTGTCCTTGGGGTGTGGGAGGAAACCGGAGCAACCGGGGAAAACCCACGCGGTCACGGGGAGAAGGTACAGCCAGCACCCGTAGTCAGGATCGAACCCGGGTCTCTGGCGCTGTGAGGCAGCAACTCTACCGCTGCGCCACCATGCCGCACTTAAATCAATAAATATATATTGAAAGCTGCATTCTTGAAAGAAAATGCATGATTAATGCCATAATGTTTAATAGCAACAAGTACATTACCAACAAGTATCAATAAATTAAAAAGTTGTTTTTAAATAGTTATTGGTTATATTGACAATATCAGGTCAAGTCCTATATTTGCTATATCCTTCTCTAGAACATGAGGGGACTTAAAGACACTTTATGATACATCTTCTTGAGTAGGCAAGGGCTCCATTCCTTGGAGCATAGGAGGATGAGGGGTGATCTTACAGAGGTGTACAAAATTATGATCAGAGAAGGGGAACTGAGAACCAGACGACATAGATTTAAGTTCATTATTACATGAGCTCATAAGTTCATAAGCGATAGGAGGAGTTAGGCCAATCGGCCCATCAAGTCTACTCCGCAGGTCGAGGTTGGTATGAAAAATATATACGGCTTATATAGTTTTACAAAATGCTGAGAATTAATCATAATTAATAATTAACAATACTAATATAGAAATAATATTTGAAACTGATAAAACTGTGGTGCCTGCGTCATAACGCAGACAGCAGTTATCACCTATGTGCGCAGCTCGTGGAGAGGAGAGGAGATCAGGCACCTGGCACAATTCCAGGAACCTGACTCCGGTTAATCCACTCAGTAAACCGCTCACTTTAACAATACTAAATTCATTTTAAAATAGTTAAGAGATAAAGAGTGAGTAGGATATGGAATCGAATACATTTGACATATATATAAATTGTAACTGGGTGAAATAGAACTGAATTGGAAACGGTAATGACCCCATAGATTTTGGGTAATAAATACAGCGGGGCTAACTTTATACCAACTACGCCGGAAGCGTTATGGATGTCGTACCCCACAGACGAGTGGGCCACTCACTACGGTGTTGAAATTTTAGACACCGTAAATTTATTTGATTTATATATATTTTTTTTAATCACAATATGTCACATCTGTGTGTTTTTTCTTCAAGGACAATCGCGCAGGAGAACTACCAAGGAAGTCTATAATAGAAATACTCCCAAAATAACCAGAGTCCGGAGGTATGAACGCACCACAATAATTAAGGTCATTAAAACTGGTAAAAATGCATGACGACAATCAAAAGAAAATAGGAGGAATCACATTATGTAGTTGGAATATAAGGGGGATTAATGAACCTATTAAAAGGGGCAAGATACTAGCTCAGTTGAAATCATACAACACGGACATTGCGTTTCTACAGGAAACACATCTTAAACAGCAAGATCAGACAAGACTGAGGGCGAACTGGATAGGCCAAACATTTCACTCTTCATTTACCTCCAAATCTAGAGGTACTGCAATTATTATTCGTAAAGGAATTCCATTTAAATCAAAGAACACTATTTTAGATAAGGAAGGGAGATATCTTATAGTAGCAGGGGAGATCAATAATATGCCAATTACGCTGGTAAACATATATGCGCCCAACTTTGATAACCCTCAATTTTTTAATAAAATTCTGAATATAATTGCAGAATCTAATTATCAAAATGTTATAATCGGAGGAGATTTTAATTGTGTTTTAGATCCTTATTTAGATAAATCGATGCAAAAACAAAAAGGTCAGACGAAATCTAAAACCAGTGAACTCTTACACACATATATGGAAAACACAAATATAACAGATGTATGGAGGATTGCAAACCCGACGGGAAGGGATTACTCGTTTTATTCAATGGTGCATAAAACATATTCACGGATAGACTATTTTCTTGTGGATACAAAATTAATTTCGCAATCTCTGAATCCTAAATATCATATTAATGCGATCTCAGATCATTCTCCGTTAACTTTTGTTCTAAAACTAGAAGGAATGTCTATGAATAAACCGTTCTGGAGGTTTAACTCACAAATTTTAAAAGACCCTCAAGGGAGTATCTATCTAAAAAAACAGATGGATCTATTTTTTGAGTTAAATGATACACCAGAGATATCCCCCACGTTATTATGGGAATCCTTCAAAGCATTTATAAGAGGAGTCATTATTTCATTTCAAGCTTATCAAAATAAAAAGAATAAGAATGAACAAAGACACTTAGAAGATCAAATAAAACAGTTAGATATAGATAATGCTAAAGACCCAACTATGGATAAACATAATAAAATACTACTACTGAAATTTCAGTTAAATAAATTACTGTCAGAGAAAGTTATAACATTATTTCAAATCACAAAACAAGAACACTTCGAATTCGGGGACAAACCCCACAAACTTCTAGCACGACAACTTAAAAAACGGGAAAAAGAGAATGCAATATTAAAGATTAAATCAGATAGAGGGGAAGTATTAACACTACCCAAGGATATTAATAAAAGATTTGCTCAATTTTACCAGAATCTATACACATCTAAAACGTCAATAGACAATAATAAAATCTCAGAATTTTTAGATAATTGTAATCTACCACAATTAGAATGCAGGGAACAAGAGGAACTGGGAGCACAAATTACTTCTAAGGAGATAGAAGACACAATAAAAACACTAAAAAATGGAAAAACACCAGGACCAGACGGATTCAGTAATGAATTTTATAAATCTTTTTATGATATAGTTACTCCACGATTACAAAAAATGTATACATATGCTTATAAAGAGCAAAACCTACCTGAAACACTAGCGGAATCAACGATCATATTAATACTTAAAAAAGATAAAAATATAGAAGAACCAGGATCATATAGAGCTATTGCTTTGTTAAATACGGATCAGAAAATAATAGCAAAAACATTAGCCAATAGATTAAGCAAGTATGTTAGTAGACTAATACATGAGGATCAAACAGGATTTATACCTAAGAGACACTCATTTAATAATTTGAGACGTTTGCTTAACATAATGCATTCACATAAATCTTATGACCAAGAGTTAGCTATCATCTCACTGGACGCAGAAAAAGCGTTTGATCAAGTAGAATGGGACTATATGATCAAAGTATTGCAAAAATTCCAATTGGGAGAAAACTTTATTGCATGGATAAAACTACTATATAACAAACCTACGGCTAGAATACTAACTAATAATATATTATCTTCAAAATTCGAATTATCTAGGGGCAACAGACAAGGATGTTCACTATCACCGCTGTTATTTGCTTTGGTAATTGAACCCCTTGCTGAAAAAATAAGAACACACTCGAATATTCACGGTTATAACACAAAATATTCAAACAACAAACTATCCCTATATGCTGATGATGTACTACTGTACATCACAAAACCACAAATTAGTATACCAAATATATTAAACTTAATTGAGGACTTTGGATCCTTTTCAGGATATAGAATAAATTGGAACAAAAGTGAAATTATGTCGATTAAACCAAAAGACTCAACACATCTCAGGAAATTCCCTTTTAAAATAGCTATGGAAAAATTCAAATATTTAGGAATTGAGATTACTAGAAATTACCATGATATGTTTAAAGCTAATTATAATCCCCTACTTAAGAAATTAAATAATTTGATTAAATTTTGGAAAACACTTCCGATGTCCTTAATAGGTAGGATAAATGCTATAAAAATGATTTTCTTACCACAAATCCTTTACCTATTTCAATCAATACCTATATATCTCCCAAAAAAGTTTTTCAAAAAACTGGACTCAGACATTACAAATTTTATATGGGATTACAAATCCCACAGAATACAAAGAACACACCTTAACAAACGAAAAGAGTTGGGGGGTCTAGCGCTCCCTAACTTTATGTATTATAACTGGGCAGTAAATATTAAAAATATGATTCACCTGCTGGACAATTCTGCCCAGCAGGTGGACTGGATTATAATGGAAAAAGGGGATTGCTCCCCAAATAATATAGGAGCGATTATTCTCTCTCCAATAAATTTGAATAATAAAAATTATAATAAAAATCCAATTATATATAGCACTATTAGAACATGGAAGCAAATAAAACAGAATCTAAAATTAAGAAACCTATCTCTCTTAATACCAATAGTCAATAACCCATCGTTTAAACCTTCAATCATAGATAAATCATTTATACAATGGGAAAGAATGGGAATCAAAACGCTCGAAGATCTGTATGAATTAGAAAAATTACTATCATTCCAACAACTACAACTGAAATATAATTTGAAAAATAATCAATATTTTAAATATCTACAAATCTGTGACTATTTGAAAACACACACAAAAGATTATTATAATATGCCTTCCGACTTACTAGATGAAGCAATGAAGACAAAGGCGGAATCAGTTAATTTAATATCATACATATAATATCATCTTAAATATAGAAATACCCACAACAGATGGAATTAGAAGAGATTGGGAACAAGATCTAGGTATAAAAATTTCAAAAGAGAGTTGGGATAATCATTTATTACAGGTGCATAAATGCTCGATCAACGTACGACATACGCTTATCCAATTTAAAACATTACATAGATTATATTATTCAAAAACCAAACTAAATAAAATCTTTCCTAACGTCTCACCAATCTGTGATAAATGTATATGTCAAGAAGCTACCATAGCACATTCTTTTGTTTTTTGTACAAAAATCCAAAAATTCTGGTTTGAAATATTTGATATTTTTTCAAAATTAATCAAAATAAAACTGGTACCAAAACCAGAATGGATTATTTTTGGAATATCGGAAGGTATTCCTGAATTAAACGTGTATCAGAAGAATTTACTCAATTATGGGCTAATAATGGGAAAAAAGCTTATACTTAAATTCTGGAAAAATGCGCCCACACCAACAATAAAAATGTGGACATCAAATATGTTGGAAACATTACATCTGGAAGAGATGAGATTCCTCCTAGTAGGCAAAGTAGACTAATTTCAAAAAGACCGTGGTCTACGTTTTTGGATCCTATTACAAGCATGAGGTGCAATAGTAATTTAGAAAAACAAATAAATAAATAAAAGGTATCTGGACCTGGTAATGGGAGGTAAAATAAAAAACAGACTTGGTTGGTAGTTCCTTCTCTATGAAGTATGTTATAAAGAGTTATAATAGAGCGATTGTTCCTTCTTTTCTTTCTCTTTCTTTTCTAGGGTCTATTTTCTAACTTTACTTCCTTCTCTAACTTCTTTTCTAAGGGGCTTTCTTTTCCCAACACTCTTTTGCACTTCACAACCTTTGCGCACTTTCTTCACTTTTCTTACTTCTTTCTTTTTCTTTCTTAAAGTTTAAAAAAAGTGAAGCGGTAACAAAAAATGTATTAATATATACGTGTTGTACATTACTGTAATCTACCGTACTTCTATTAAAAAAATTATTTAAAAAAAAAAAAAAAAAAAAAAAGTCTACTTCCGCAGGTACACAAAAATGCTGGAGAGAAACTCAGCGGGTGCAGCAGCATCTATGGAGCGAAGAAATAGGTAACGTTTCGGGCCGAAACCCTTCTTCAGACTGAGAGGGGGTGGGAGAAGAAAGGAAAAATGGAAAGGAAAGGAAAGGCGGAGGAGGAGCCCGAGGGCTGGGGGAGGGGAGGAGACAACCAGATGGCTGATGAAGGGGAGGGGACAGCCAGGGCTAGCAGAATTGGGAGAATTCAACGTTCAGGCCACCAGGATGTAGACTGCCCAAGCGGAATATGAGGTCATTTCCTCCAATTTTACGGTGTTGCTCGCTGTGGCCATGGAGGAGACCCAGGACAGAGAGGTCAGATACGGAATGGGAGGGGGAGTTGAAGTGCTGAGCCACCGGGAGTTCAGGTTGGTTATTGCGGACCGACCGGAGGTGTTCGGCGAAACGATCGCCAAGCCTCCGCTTGGTCTCACCGATGTAGATCAGCTGGCATCTAGAGCGCGAATGCCAATAGATGAGGTTGGAGGAGATGCAGGTGAACCTCTGTCGCACCTGGAACGACTGCTTGGGTCCTTGAATGGAGTGGAGGGGGGAAGTGAAGGGACAAGTGTTGCATCTCTTGCGGTTGCAAGGGAAAGTACCAGGGGAGGGGGTGGTATGGGAGGGAAGGGAAGAATTGACAAGGGAGTTACGGAGGGAGCGGTCTTTGCGGAAGGCAGACATAGGGGGAGATGGGAAGATGTGGCGAGTGGTGGGGTCACGTTGGAGGTGGCGAAACTGACGGAGGATCACTTATTGTATGTGACGGCTGGTGGGGTGAAAGGTGAGGACTAGGGGGACTCTGCCTTTGTTGTGAGTGGGGGATGGGGGAGAGAGAGAGCAGTGTTGCGGGGTATGGCAGAGACCCTGGTGCGAGCCTCATCTATGGTGGAGGAGGGGAACCCCCGTTCCCTGAAGAATTAGGACATTTCAGATGCCCTGGTGTGGAAACGCCTCATACTCCGCCATTCAATCATGGCTGATCTTATCTTTCCCT
>CM075983.1:3954283-3988530 GCA_038087875.1 Malacoraja senta | reverse complement strand
ATTTAAATGACCATTAATTTACAGGAATTAAACACTAAATTCCTTCCATTTGGCCTGTAAATGAATGACAATGAGATTTAAAATCATGTTATATTGTGAATTCTTGTCTGAATGTTATTTGGACACGTAGGCTATTTAAAAATGTTAATCTTTTCTTAAGAAATGGATAGATGTTTAGATTTAGTAATTGAATTTTGTAATTAGTTACAATTGGGTAACTAACTAATTATATGCTTTAATTTCAGGTCAACCAAGTATGATTGTTTATATTTGTTTCAGAATGCTTAAATCTATAATAACTGAAAATTTCATTCAGTTCTCTTAATTTTTAAGAAAGTTATGGGCTTTTGACTGTCCTCGATCACAGCTTTTGTGTTAAGTCAATGGAAAAGCAATAGAAAACAAGATGCTAATTTCCGAGTATGAAAATGGCCATAACTCTTTAAATACTGAAGATATGAAGTGAATTAGGTGTCAAATTAAACTTATTTTTATGCTTTATCTGATGGGATGAATTGATTTTTAAAATCTCAAAATGTTGTAACATTGCTACTTAATGGGTCACCGGTTATCGGTAGCTTGCCGTCGACTAGGTGGTAGGTTGTCGTAGCTTGTCGTAGACATTGTGACTGTCGCCGGCAGTCGCTGAAAAATCACCTAAGTGGGACAGGCCCTTAATGGAAGTAGCGACTTTTAAAATATCAGTACAGTTGACATATATGGTAAGTAACAGTGTGATAAAAATGGAACTCAGACATTAGCAGCCCCCCCCTTGATTTCACATCCAATACCAAGTTAATGTCAAGGTCAAATGTTTCAAGCTGTCAGCTCAGTGTTTGAAACAACTGACAATTTTCCAGCTACCAGTCTTTGACTCTTGTCTTGTAAAAAGCAAGGTGCAGAAACTCAAACGAAATTCTTCAAAAATAGTCAAATCTCTTCTGTCTTCAATCCAGTTTCTCCAGCTGAATCGATAAAGCAGGCTTGTTCCCATCCTCCTGCTGAACAAGGTGTCCTTGATCCGAACTCACTCATGGTTATGTAACATTTCTATTTCTGTTCAGCAATTATCTAGAAAGGTCAGAAGCATTTTCTCTTCGAGTAAACATTTTGCTTGTTTTTTCTTGTCATAGAGTGGCAGAGTTGTACAGGATGGAAACTGGCCCTCAGCCCCTTCGTGTCCATGCTTACCCTCATGCCTTTCGGTGCACTGTGGGCGGCACGGTGGCGCAGCGGTAGAGTCACTGCCTACAGCGCCGGAGACCTGGGTTCGATCCTGACACGGGTGCTGTCTGTATGGGGTTTATACGTTCTCCCCGTGACCTGCATGGGTTTATTCCGGGTGCTCCGGTTTCCTTGTTGGTTAATTTGGCTTCTGTAAAAATTGTCCTAGAGTGTAGCATAGAACAGGTGTAAGGGGTAATTATTGGGTGGCTCAGTCTCAGTGGGTCTCAGGGCCTGTTTCCACACTGTATCTCTAAACTAAACTGAACTAAACTAAACTAAACTAAACTAAACTAAACAGACAGAACAGAAACAGAACAGAACAGAACTGGACTGGGACTGGACTGGACTGGACTGGACTGGACTGGACTGGACTGGACTGGACTGGACTGGACTGGACTGACTGGACTGGACTGGACTAGACTAGACTAGACTGGACTAGACTAGACTGACTGGACTGGACTGGACTGGACTGGACTGGACAGGGACTGGACTGGACTGACTGGACTGACTAGACTGACTAGCCTAGACTGACTAGACTAGACTAGACTGGACTGGGACTGGACTGGACTGGACTGGACTGGACTGGACTAGACTAGACTAGACTAGACTAGACTAGACTAGACTAGACTAGACTGGACTGGACTGGACTGGACTGGACTGGACTGGACTAAATTGAACTGAACTATTCCCAACATAGACACAAAATGCTGGAGTAACTCAGCGGGACAGGCAGCATCTCTGGAGAGAAGGAATGGGTGACGATTCGGGTCGAGACCCACCTTCAGACTGAGAATCAGGGAGAGGGAATTGAGGGATATGGAAGGGTAAGGTGTGAAAACGAGGGATCAAAAGGGACGAGTTTAAGGAAAATGTAGAAGAGATCATTGTTAGCTCGGGGAAGGTGACAACGAGGCATAACATATTGAATCTGGGTTAAAACATGGTGGTCGAGCCACAGCGGGAGGAATTGCAGAGGGGGAGCAGCGAGAGAGAGAGTTAGATTAGCTCTTAGGGCTAATGGAATCAAGGGATATGGGGAGAAAGCAGGAACGGGGGTACTGATTTTGCATGATCAGTTTTTAGGAGGTCGTTTTCGGCAGGACCATCCCAACATTTAAGAAGCAGTTATACAGGTACATGGATAGGACAGGTTTGGAGGGATATGGCAAGCGCGGGCAAGTGGGATTAGTGGACATGGGACATGTTGGCTGGTGTGGGCAAGCTCTCATCGAGAGAGGAGGAGGAGAAGTCTGAAGAGGGGCCTCGATCCTAAACGTCACCCGTTCCTTCTCTCCAGAGATGCTGCCTGTCCCGCTGAGTTACTGCAGCATTTTGTGTCTATCTCAAAGTAGGCACACCTTGAGGAGTCTTTGCAGTGGAGCAGACAAAATTGTACTAGTTCCCCTGTACCTGTCCAGAATGCACTTAAACGTAGTACAGCTCCAGTCCCCACCTTCACATCTGGTCATCATTCCAGAGAGCAACGACTCTTTGTGTGAGAAATTTTTGCCCACCCGTCCATGTACAACTCATTTAACCTCTGCCCTCTAGTTTTAGACATCCCCACTCTGGAAAACCACACACAGTCTGCAATCCCTCACTGTGTCATATACCTCTGGCTATTAGTTTAGTTTAGTTCAGAGATGCAGCGCGGAAACAGGCCCTTCGGCCCACCGGGTCCGCGCCGACCAGCGATCCCCGCACACTAACACTATCCTCACCCACTTACTTACTTAGACTTAGTCCTCCCACACTGTGAGTGCATTGGGCAGCAAGCTTTCGACATTCAGTTCGACGTCAAAGGACGATTTTTACATTTACCCAGCCAAAAACCTGTACGGCTTCGGAGTGTGGGAGGAAACCGAAGATCTCGGAGAAAACCCACGCAGGTCTCATGGGGAGAACGTACAAACTCCGTACAGGCAGCGCCCGTAGTCGGGATCGAACCCGGGTCTCCGGCGCTGCATTCGCTGCGAGGCAGCAACTCTACCGCTGCGCCACCGTGACTGCCAGTGACACTGGCATGTCACATCTCAGCCTTCTTCACACTGTCTGAAAGGATGGGTAATGTTGCAGGTCGGGACCCTTCCTCAGAGTGATCTGGTGAAGGGTCCCGACCGAAGCGTCACCTATCCATGTTCTCCAGAGATGCTGCCTGACCCCTGAGTTACTCCAGCACCTTGTGTCTATCTCCAGATTCAGGGATAGCAACTGGATGGACCATCCTACGCAACTAGGGTGGTCACGGTGGCCCAGCGGTAGAGTTGCTACCTTACAGCGAATGCAGCGTCGGAGACCCGGTTCGATCCTGACTACGGGCGCTGTCTGTACGGAGTTTGTACGTTCTCCCCGTAACCTGCGTGGGTTTTCTCGAGATCTTCGGTTTCCTCCCACACTCCAAAGACGTACAGATTTGTAGGTTAATTGGCTTGGTAAATGTAAAAATTGTCCCTGGTGGGTGTAGGATAGTGTTAATGTACGGGGATCGCTGTTCGGCGCGGACCTGGTGGGCCGAAGGGCCTTTTCTGCGCTGTATCTCTAAACAAAACAGGAGAACAGCCTGAACTATTATCTACCTCATGGGGACCTTCGGACTATTTACGATCGGACTTTACTGGTTCTACCTTGCACCAAAAGTTATTCCCCTTTATCATGTATCTGTGCACTGCGAATGGCTCATTATAATCATGTATTGTCTTTCCGCTGACCGGATAGCGCGCAACAAAAACTTTCCTCTGCACCTCGGTACACGTGACAATCAACAAAACTAAAACAAAAAAGATCAAAACTAAATCTTTGGCATAAACCAGCATCTGCAGTTCCTTGTTTCAACATTGGGCTTTGTAAAGGCCTTGCTAAAGTCCACATAGACAACACCTGTCCTCGTCAATCCTTTTGACCACCTCTTCTGAGAGCTTGATTCTAATTCATGAGATATGCGTTCCATGCACAAAGCCATGCCCAACATCCCGCATCAGTTTGAAGAAGTGTCGGCTTGTTGAGTCTCATTGTCTGTAACTGTTTTCACCTAGCCCACAGCCTACAATGCCTGGTTTCCTTTATCATCCTTACTTCTTTGCATATCTCATCCATTTGTTCGATATCTCTCTAATTCCTGCATACGTCACCATTCCATGTTCTCCAGGGATGCTGCCCATTACTCCAGCACTTTGTGTATCTCTCATCAACCCCTCTCTTTCCAAATGCAAATAAATCCGGTCCCTCGGAATCCTTCCAAGAACATGATTCCCGTCATTGATGTAAGGCTCACCGACCTACCAGCGAGTTGAAGCAAAATTGCTGCCTATATAAAACATATTCCTTCTATTGGCCAAAGCCAGTTGCTATCTTCGAAATAAATTTGGTCAGAGATATGCGTAGACAGGAAGGGTCTAAAGGGCGGCATGCTGGCGCAGCGGTCGAGTTGCTGCTTCACCTACCAGAGACCCGGGTTTGATCCCGACCACGGGTGCTGTCTGTACGGAGTTTGAACGTTCTCCCCGTGACTGCGTGGGTTTTCACCGGGTGCTCCGGTTTCCTCCCACACGCCAAAGACTAACAAGTTTGTAGGTTCATTGGCTTTGGTGAAATTGTAAATTGTCCCTAGTGTGTGTGAGATAGTGTTAAGGGCCTGTCCCAATTACGTGTCCATGGCACGCAAAGTACGCAACCTCATGGTCGCGTTGAGGCGCACGGGCATCGTATGGCCGTGCGGGGCTGGTCCCACTGAGAAGCGAGGAGGGGTATGTAGTTGTGCGCGACATCGCGCGGGGCTCCGAAATTTTTGTAGCCAACGAAATCTTCGCCCGCCAACGGCCTGTCGCGTAACTGACGGCCAAAGTGGGACAGGCCCAAGACCCTGGCGCGACACAACATCTCACCTCCAACTGCAGCAGAAGCAGGCAAACGATCGCCGAGCTCGGCCTGGGGCTCACGGCCGTTGTGGATCCGGATCCGCCCCCACTCCTACTCCCAGAGAGGGGCCAAGCGTGCCCGCGTGTCCCTAGAGAGGGAACATGCGGTGTCCACGGGGACTGTGGAGGCCTTCTGTGAACGCTGGTCACCGCAGGAGGTTGAATATATTATAGATAAAAATGTTAATATTTTAATTTGATAGTTTTGTGTAAATGTTTTTTAAATTGTGTGAGCTTTCTACCCTTCCTTGTAAATTGTACATTTGTTTAAAAATCTAATAAAAAAAACATTTAGGGAAAAAAAAAAAAAAAGAGCGGGGCCAAGAAAATTGAAGATAGACACAAAATGCAGGAGTAACTCAGCGGGACCGGCAGCATCTCTGGGGAGAAGGAATGGATGACGTTTCGGGTCAAGACCCTTCTTTCAGACTGAAGAAGAGTCTCGACACGAAACATCACCCATTGCTTCTCTCCAGAGATGCTGCTGGTCCCGCTGAGTTACTCCTGCATTTTGTGTCCATCTTCAAATGACGTCACGCGCTCCAGACGGCTGTGCGGTCGAATGAAATCGCGCGCGACCTTTGCGGGACCGTCGTGGCTCCACGCGTCCAGGAGGTCGTGTAATTTGCATGCCAAGGACACGTAAGTGGGACAGGGGCTTTAGTGTGCGGGGATCGCCGGTCGGCGTGCACTAACCTCCCATCTACCTAATTGGAGCCATTTGAACTAACATTAATCAGACTTTATTAGAATTTATCTTGCACTAAATGTTATTCCCCTTTATCCTTTATCTGTACACTGTGGACAGCTTGATTGTAATCATGCATAGTTTTTTCTTTGACTGAATACTACGCAACAAAAACGCCTACCACTGTGCCTCAGTACATGACAATAATGAACTAAATTAATCTAAACAAAAAGATTAAATTAATTTACTGGAGGGTTAACTGTTTGCTTGTCTGCATCTGTCATCTGAGTTACTTCCTTTGGATCGATGCTGCCTACTCAGCTATTCATCAGTAATAACAATAGCTTGCCGTTTCATAATACTTCTGTACCTACAGTATTATTCAAATTGAGAGAGCACTGATGAACCACTCAGCCACACTTCTTACAAGAGGGCATAGAATTCAGTCTTTCCCCCAGGATAGAGGAGTCTAAAACTAGAGGGCATAAGTTCAAGGGTACATGGATCGGAAGTGTTTACGAGGGCTATGGCGGCACGGTGGAGCAGCGGTAGAATTGCTTCCTTACAGTGCTTCTTCTTCATCTTCTTATCGAGTCCACACACAGGATTAGAAGTTGTTCATCCAGAGCTGAACACACTTCTCGGCATCTGCACACAATGGTGTCTACTTGTGCTTCTTGTGGTGGTGGAAAGATTGGTGGAGACAGGGCCGCGACGTGAACGCTCTATCCTTGACCCCCTTACTGTGCTTGCAGCACCAGAGACCCGGGTTCCATCCTGACCACGGGGTGCTGTCTGTATGGTGTTTGCACGTTCTCCCCGTGACCGCGTGGGTGTTCTTCGAGATCTTCGGTTTCCTCCCGCACTCCAAAGACGTGCAGGTTTGTAAGTCAATTGGCTTGGTGTATGTGTAAAATTGTCCCTAGTGTGTGTTGGATAGTGTTAATGTGCGGGGATCGCTGGTCGGCGCGGACTCGGTGGGCTGAAGGGTCCACGCTGCTTCCGCGCTGTATCTCTAAACTAAACTAAACTATGGGCCAAATGTATCAGTCACGCCACTTTCTCTGACAGATCGTTCCATACACCCGCCACCTTCAGTGTGGATTCAGTGTTGACATCCTTGCCGCTTGCCTCCATATTAAATCTTTCCCCTCTCACCTTAAACCAATGCCCTCCACTTTTAATGTGTAGGAAGGAACTGCAGATACTGGTTTTACCGAAGATCGATGTAACAGCGGGTCAGATCAATGGTCAATGGATCAATGGTTTAATGGTCAATGGTTCAATGGTCAATGGTCAATGATCAATGACCAGGGTACTTAAGGAAGTGGCTCTAGAAATCGTGGATGCATTGGTGATCATTTTCCAATGTTCTATAGATTCAGGATCAGTTCCTGTGGATTGGAGGACAGCTAATGTTATCCCACTTTTTAAAGAAAGGCGGGAGAGAGAAAACGGGGAATTATAGACCAGTTAGCCTGACACCGGTGGTGGGGAAGTTGCTGGAGTCAATTATAAAAGATGAGATAGCCGCACATTTGGAAAGCAGTAACAGCATCGGTCCGAGTCAGCATGGATTTACGAAGGGGAAATCATGCATGAATAATCTTCTGGAATTTTTTGAGGATGTAACTAGGAAAATGGACAAGGGAGAGCCAGTGGATGTGGTGTACCTGGACTTTCAAAAAGCATTTAATAAGGTCCCACATAGGAGATTAGTGGGCAAAATCAGGGCACACGGTATTGGGGGTAGAGTGCTGACATGGATAGAAAATTGGTTGGCAGACAGGAAACAAAGAGTAGGGATTAGCGGGTCCCTTTCAGAATGGCAGGCAGTGACTAGTGGGGTACCACAAGGCTCGGTGCTGGGACCGCAGCTATTTACAATATACATCAATGATTTAGATGAAGGGATTCAAAGTACCATTAGCAAATTTGCAGATGACACAAAGCTGGGTGGCAGTGTGAACTGTTAGGAGGATGCTATGAGAATGCAGGGTGACTTGGACAGGTTGGGTGAGTGGGCAGATGCATGGCAGATGCAGTTTAATGTGGATAAATCTGAGTATATCCACTTTGGTAGCAAAAACAGGAAGGCAGATTATTATCTAAATGTTGTCAAGTTGGGAAAAGGGGAAGTACAACGGGATCTGGGGGTCCTTGTTCATCGGTCAATGAAAGTAAGCATGCAAGGACAGTAGGCAGTGAAGAAAGTGAATGGCATGTTGGCCTTTATAACAAGAGGAGTTGAGTATAGGAGCAAAGAGGTCCTCCCGCAGTTGTATAGGGCCCTAATGAGACCACACCTGGAGTATTGTGTGCAATCTTGGACACCTAATTTGCGGAAGGACATTCTTGTTATTGAGGGAGTGCAGCGTAGGTTTCCAAGGTTAATTCCTGGGATGGCGGGACTATCATATGCTGAGAGAATGGAGTGGCTGGGCTTGTATACTCTGGAGTTTAGAAGGATGAGAGGGAATCTTATTGAAGCATATAAGATTATTAAGAGTTTGGACACGCTAGAGGCAGGAAACATGTTCCCGATGTTGGGGGAGTCCAGAACCTGGGGCCACAGTTTAAGAATAAGGAGTAAGCCATTTAGAACGGAGATGAGGAAACACTTTTTCACACAGAGAGTTGTGAGTCTGTGGAATTCTCTGTCTCAGAGGGAGGTGGAGGCGGGTTCTCTGGATACTTTGAAGCGAGAGCTAGATAGGGCTCTTAAAGATAGCGGAGTCAGGGGATATGGGGAGAAGGCAGGAATGGGATACTGATTGGGGATGGTCAGCCATGATCACGTTGAATGGCGGTGCTGGCTCGAAGGGCCAAATGGCCTACTCCTGCACCTATTGTCTACTGTCTCATACTCCAGGTGCGGGCTCACCAGGCCCCTGTACAACTGCAGTAGGACCTCCTTGCTCCTAAACTCAAATCCTCTTGCAATGAAGGCCTACATGCCATTGGCTTTCTTCACTGCCTGCTGTACCTGCATGCTTACTTTCAGTGACTGATGTACAAGCACACCCAGGTCTTGTTGCATTGTCCCAATAGTTTGAGCAGATCTGAAATGGGTCATCACAAAATTGGAGCAACATTCGGTTCTTGTAATTCTTCACTCTCTTTAAAGTCGTTCTTCACAAGTTTGTTTTCTCTTTGTTGCTGTCAATGGGGCTGCCATTCTCTAGATTATCATGAGGCTTTGATGAACAAATGGCAACAGCCAAATGACATTTTTCGGCTGAAAAGGAAATTAATGTTCAAGAACTCTCCCAAATGGCCAGATGAGCTAAAATGGGCAAAGACATTTACTGCCTATCCTTGACTGACTTGAAAAGTCCTTAGAATTAATTCTATTCTTTCAGACCAGACCCATTATACGTGCACTAAATTCTCGAACGATGTAGACAAAGAAACATTACAGAATTCTTCAAACTCAATCGCCCACAGTTTTCGTCTGAAGTAATTGTGTGTCTGAAATCATTATTTGATATCTAACTGAAGGACAGGGCCATTGTTTTCAGGCTTGTGATTATTTTCTGACAGGAAAGTGCCTCGCTCCGTTTGTTTGTTGCGTAAGAGACTGCAGTTACTGGAATTTTCAGTATGATCAATGGTAAAGGAAAGGACACAAATCGCTGGAGTAACTCAACGGGTCATGCAGCATCTCCGGAGAACATGAATCGGTGACATTTTGGGTCGGGTCCCTTCAAAAGTTCATATGTTCATAGGTTCTAGCTGCAGAATTGTGCCATTCGGCCAATCAAGTCTACTCCACCATTCAATCGTAGCTGATCTATCTCTCCCTCTCAACCCCATTCTCCTGCCTTCTCCCCGTAACCCCCCAACACCCGCACTAATCAAGAATCTGTCTATCTCCGCCTTCAAAACATCCACTGACTTGGCCTCCACAGCCATCTGTGGCAAAGAATTCCACAGATTCACCACCCTCTAACTATAGAAATCCCTCCACATCTCCTCCGTAAAGGAACATCGCTTCTTCAGACGGATTACTTCACTAACACTACACCGGGGCCAATTTTTAACATTTCATACCAAGCCAATGTGGTAGGTCTTTTGTAAGTGTGGGAGGAAACCTGATGATCTCGGAGAAAACCCCACGCAGGTCACGGGGAGAACGTACAAACTCCGTACAGACAGCACCCGCAGTCAGGATCCAACCCGGGTCGCCGGCGCTGTGAGGCAGCAACTCTACCGCTGCGCCACCATGCCGCCCTGATTGCGGGTGGGCGGGTGGAAGCCGGAAGAGAGGAGGGGCAGGACAAAGCAGGACATTTACTAGATGAACACAAGTGAGAGGGGGGGTTGGGTTTTTTGTTTGTAGGCAGATGGTTGGAACAAAGGCCAGAGATTAAAGCAGAGGGCGTGAGTCAGAATGATTGAAGAGTTACAAATTGTGAAGCTGGAGGAGGGATGTAGGAGATGGGGGAGGGGGTGGGAAGGAGGCATGCTTTCTTTCATAAGTCAGGTTACAGAATATAGAACGCGTAGGAAGGAACTTCAGATGCTGGTTTATACCGAAAAGACACAAAATGCCGGAGTAACTCAGCGGGACGGGCAGCATCTCTTCTTCTCCTTTCGTGTGGCGTGCACAGCCTAAAGTTGTTGGACAACTTGTTCTATTTGATCTTCCGTTTGTGCACGTCGAGTTGATTGCATTCGTCGAAACAGGGCGGACCACGTGAAGGTTGCAATCTCCCACCCCGCAGCATCTCTGGAGAGATGGAATAGGTGACATTGAAGGGGTTCTGACCCGAAACGTCACCCATTCCTTCTCTCCATAGATGCTGCCTGTCCCGCTGAGTACTCCAGCATTTTATGCCTATCTACAGAATATAGTCAAGAGAGTGTTATTGTCATGTGTCCCAGATAGGACAATGAAATTCTTGCTTGCTGCAGCACAACAGAATATGTAAATGCAGTACATAACGGGAGATGAAAGTTCAATGTGTGTATACACATGGACATATACTCAATAAATAACAAATATCGTGCAATAATAATAATAGTCTGTGTAGTTCAGAGCTTATATGTTGTCGTGTTTAGTAGCCTGATGGCTGTGGGGAAGGAGCTGTTCCTGAACCTGGACGTTACAGTTTTCAGGCTCCTTTACCTTCTTCCCGATGGCAGGGGTGAAATGAGTGTGTGGCCAGGGTGGTGAGGGTCTTTGATGATGTTGGCTGCATTTTTGAGGCAGTGACTCCGATAGATCCCTTCGATGGTGGGGAGGTCAGAGCCGGTGATGGACAAGTTGGGACATTAGGTTACAACTTTATTAAACACTGGTTAGGCTGCCCTTGGAGTACCGTGTGCTGTTCTGGTCACCACACTCTATACCCCGTGACTCTACTCTCACTCCCCATCCCCCCACTCGTAACAAGGGCAGAGTCCCCCTTGTCCTCACCTTCCACCCTACCAGCCGTCACATACAACAGATAATCCTCCGTCATTTTCGCCACCTCCAACGTGACCCCACCACTGGCCACATCTTCCCATCTCCTCCCCGGTCTGCTTTCCACAGAGACCGCTCCCTCCGTAACTCCCTGGTCAATTTGTCCCCTCCCACCCGAACCACCACCTCTCCGGGTACTTTCCCTTGCAACCACAAGAAATGCTACACTTGTCGCTTTACCTCCCCCCTTGTCTCCATTCAAGGACCCAAACAGTCTTTCCAGGTGCGGCAGAGGTTCACCTGCATCTCCTCCAACCTCATCTATTGCATCCTCTGCTCTAGATGTCCGCTGCTCTACATCGGTGAGACCAAGCGTAGGCTTGGCGATCGCTTCTCCCAACACCTCTGCTCGGTTCGCAATAACCAACCTGATCTCCCGGTGGCTCAGCACTTCAATCAATCAATCAATCAATTGTCATCTTGCAAGCAACAGTTGTACAGTGCAAAATGAAAAGACGTTTCCCAGGGAATACCGGAGCATCGCACATGAAATTTAAAACATTTCACACATAATAACACTGAAAACAATCCAGTCCCTGATGGAACAGTATAAATAGTTAAAAGTAGGTAAAACAACAATGTTAAAATACAGTAAAACCAATCATGAACATGTCCGAGGTGGCTGATTTGAGTGGCCAGTGCCAGTTATTGAAGTGGCCAGTGCCAGTTATTAAAGTGTTCGTGCCAAGCCACAGAATCAGGTGACTGTGAGTACAGAGTGGCTGTTTAGCAGCCTCACAGCATATGGCAGGAAGCTGTTTAGCAGTCTTGTAGTCCGGGCTTTGATGCTGCGATATCTCTTGCCTGATGGCAGGAGATCCAGGTGTATGTGGAGGGGGTGCATTTTGACCTTAGCAATTCTCTGAGCTTTTTTCCGACAGCGGCTCTGGAACAGTTCTTGTACCGAGGGTAGGGAGACGCCAATGATCCTCTCTGCTCCCCTCACTACCCTCTGCAGAGCCTTCCTGTCCGAGCAGTTGCAGGTGGAGTACCACGTATTTATGCAGTATGTGAGTACAGACTCCACCGTGCCCCTGTAGAAAGTCCTGAGGATGTTGGTGGGGAGTGAGGCCTGTTTTAGTTTCCTCAGGAAGTGCAGTCGCTGATGTGCCCATTTGACGGTCCCAGTGGTGTTGCTGGACCAGGTGAGGCTGTCTGTAATTTGCACCCCGAGGAACTTTATGCTCTCCACTCTCTCCACTGTGGCGCCGCTGGTTCAACTCCCCCTCCCATTCCGAATCCGACCTTTCTGTCCTGGGCCTCCTCCATGGCCAGAGTGAGGACCACCGTAAATTGGAGGAGCAGCACCTCATATTTCGCTTGGGTAGTTTACACCCCAGCGGTATGAACATTGACTTCTCCAATTTCAGGTAGTCCTTACTTTCTCCTCCCCTTCTCAGCTCTCCCTCAACCCACTCTCTCCGCCTCTTCCTTTCTTCTTCCCACCCCCCCCCCCCCCTCCACCCTCACATCAGTCTGAAGAAGGTTTCGGCCCAAAACGTTGCCTATTTCCTTCGCTCCATAGATGCTGCCTCACCCGCTGAGTTTCTCCAGCATTTTTGTCTACCTTCAATTTTCCAGCATCTGCAGTTCCTTCTTAAACACTGTAGTGAGGATACGTTTACACTAGAAAGAGTGCAGAGGAGAGTTACCAGGATTCACACACTTCCGATTCCCACACTGACCTTTCTGTCCTGGGCCTCCTTCATTGTCAGAGTGAGGACCACCGTAAATTGGAGGAGCAGCGCCTCATATTTCGCTCGGGCAGCTTACACCCCAGCGATATGAACATTGGCTTCTCTAACTTCAAGTAGTTGCTGCTTTTCCCTTCCCCTCTGCTCCCACCTCCTCCAACCTCATCCCACCACTTCCACTCTTTCCATCCATGTATCCCTCTTGTCATCACGCCTTCCCCAGCCAACAATGGACCATTGTGGGCTCCATCCTTCCCGAGGTCTTCTGTAGCCGGCCCTGACCTGTTCTGTGCAGGAAGGAACTGCAGATGCTGGTTTACACTGAGGATAGTCACAGAAAGCTGGAGTAACTAAGTGGGACAGGCAGCATCTCTGGAGAAAAGGAGTGGGCGACATTTCGGGTCGGGACCCTTCATTAGACCTTTGTTCTGGCCTTTTTTTGCCTCGTTATCCTTCCCCTCTCTCTATCCCCTCAGTTTAACATAGAAACACAGAAACATAGACAATAGGTGCAGGTGTAGGCCATTCGGCCCTTCGAGCCAGCACCGCCATTCAATATGACCACGGCTGATCTAACATCAGGTCCCCACGTTCCTGCTTTCTCCCCATATCCCTTGATTCCTTTAGCCCTAGGAGCTTCCCCTTGTATTTCCCCACCTCCTCTGATCTTTGCTCAGAGCACAGATACACGGCCGGCGAACCGCTGCCTCACAGCGCCACAGACCTGGGTCCGATCCTGACCTCGGCTATTGTCTGTGTGTGGAGCTTTATTGGTATTCTATGGTATTTATTGGTATCTTTATATTGTATATTTAAAAAATTGGTCATAAAACAATCCCAAATACTTGGAGGTTTGTAACTGAATTAAGTGGGATAACATGGAACTAGCGTGAATGGCTATTTGATGGCAGGTCTGGACTCGGTGGGCCGAAGGGCCTGTTTCCCGGTTGTATTTCTAAACTAAACTAAACTAAACTGAACTGAATTAAACTAAACTAAACTAAACTAGGTCACCCATGATCGAATGGCAAAGCAGACTTGATGGGCCAAATGGCCTAATTCTGCTCTTGCGTCTCGTGGTCTTAATGGTCCAAACTAAAACTAAACCAGCCCACCTGTCCCCTTCGTGAGATTGACTAATCTGAGTCTCACCTGCAGCTCTCGTTCAAGGTGAGCTTGCGGCTGTCCTGATTAGATTGCCGTTACGAAACACATTGAACAAAGATGCACCGACTCTTCCAGACAGACCTGTCTGGTTTTTCTATTCTTCTTGGATGTTTTGATGTTCTTCCCCTGCATCACAGAGTGCTGTTGGCAACGTGATTATTCTGCCTGGGTTTGCATCCTCCTGCCATTCTCGCTCCTGTGCTAATCTGAGTCATCCGGTTTGTCCTTCACCTGGAAGGCTTTTCACAATGGATCTTCTGTCCCCCTGCACTGATCCCTGCATGTCCGATACTCTCCCCGATGAGACAATTTCCACCAACCCGTTTACAGGCGGAATCTGTCACTGCCCACGTCAGCTCAGCCACCGGGTAAAGTTAGGCAGAGTTGCCGCCTCACAGCGCCAGAGACCCGGGTTCGACCCTGACTGCGGGTGCTGCCTGTACGGAGTTTGTACGTTCTCCCTGTGACCCGCGTGGGGTTTCCCCCGGGTGCTCCGGTTTCCTCCCACACTCCGAAGACGTACAGGTTTGTAGGTTAATTGGCTTCTGTAAAATTATAAATTGCCCCTAGTTTGTGTAGGATAGTGCTACTGTACGGGGTGATCGCTGGTCGGTGAGGACTGGGTGGGCCGAAGGGCCTGTTTCCACGCTGTATCTGCAGTCTAAAGCTCAGCTTTGTACAGTCTTACACGGTCTGGTGCACCTGTAAAACTTTGGTTGGGCCGTATTGGAGTATTGTGTGCAGTTCTGATCGTCACATGACAGGAAGGAATGATTAATTGATTGAAAGACACAGCATGGAAACAGGACCTTCGGCCCACCGAGTCCACACCGACCATCGTTCACCCATTCACACTAGTTATGTCAACACTGACTTCATAAGTTCATAAGTTATAGGAGAAGAATTAGGCCATTCGGCCCATCTACTCCACTCCACCATTCAATCATGGCTGATCTATCTCTCCCTCCTAACCCCATTCTCCTGCCTTCTTCCCATAACCCCTGACACGTACTAATCAACAATCTATCTATCTCTGCTTTAAAAATATCCATTGAATTGGCCTCCACAGCCTTCTGTGGCAATGAATTCCACAGATTCACCACCCTCTGACTAAAGAAATTCCTCTTCATCTGCTTCCTAAAGGAATTCTGAGAATGTGACCTCTGGTCCTAGACTCTCCCACTAGTGGAAACATCCTCTCCACATCCACTCTATCCAGGCCTTTCACTATTCGGTAACGTTTCAATGAGGTCCCCCCTCATCTAGGGCGGCACGGTGGCGCAGCGCTAGGGTTGCTGCCTCACAGCGCCAGAGACCCGGGTGCGATCCTGACTATGGGTGCTGTCGGTATGGAGTTTGTTCAGCGCAGACACAGGGCTCTGTGTTCTCGGACCGGATCTCGGTTATATTTCCGGGTTTTCTGACCCTCTCTCAGCCTCCGCTTTCCCTCAGACTGTTGGGAAAACTTCTAATCGAACCACAATCCAAAACAAACCATTTCTTCTGCAGGTATATATCCCTCTCTGCCTCTCTGGTTAACACAATCTAGTTTGCATCCATGTTAGACTTCTGCAGTAGACTGTTAAATTAGGCTTTTAGACTTTACAGATACAGCGCAGAAACAGGCCTTTCGGCCAACCGAGTCCGCGCCAACCAACGATCACCCCGTACATTAACACTATCCTACACACACGCGGGACAATAGACATTAGACATTCTGTCCTTGATTTGTGTACTGTGGTGCTTTTATATTTAATTTATTCCGATAATGTGTTTTGTATTGTTGTGATTCTATGCCTTGTAAGGTGTCCTTGGGTTTTAGAAATGCGCCAGCAAATAAAATGAATTGTTATTATTATTATTAGATAATAGACAATAGGTGCAGGAGTAGGCCATTTGGCCCTTAAAGCCAGCACCACCATTCAATGTGATCATGGCTGATCATCCCCAATCAGTACCCCGTTCCTGCCTTCTCCCCATATCCCCTGACTCTGCTATCTTTAAGAGCCCTATCTAACTCTCTCTTGAAAGTATCCAGAGAACCGGCCTCCACCGCCCTCTGAGGCAGAGAATTCCACAAACTCACTACTCTCTGTGAGAAAAAGTCTTTCCTCGTCTCCGTTCTAAATGGCTTACCCCTTATTCTTAAACTGTGGCCCCTGGTTCTGGACTCCCCCAACATCAGGCAGGTTTCCTGCCTCTAGCGTGTCCAAACCCTTAATAATCTTATATGTTTCAATGAGATGCCCTCTCATCCTTCTAAACTCCAGAGTGTACAAGCCCAGCCGCTCCATTCTCTCAGACAATTTACAATGTTACCGTAGCCAATTGACCTACAAACCTGCGCGTCCTTGGAGTGTGGGAGGAAACCGGGGCACCCGGGGAAAACCCGCGCAGGTCACGGGGAGAACGTGCGAACTCCGTACAAAACAGCACCCGTCGTCAGGATCGGACCCGGGTCTCTGGCGCTGTGAGGTAGCAACTCAACTTAACTTTACCTAGCACTGAGAAGCAGCAGCTCTACCCGCTGCACCACCGTGTAGCTTGTTAACGAACAAAATTAAATAAAGGCAACAGAAAGTGTACGCTGGCAAGGAAATATCTTTGCTGCGTTCCATGCCTTACGTAATATCAACTAAATCAAATTAAAGTCCAAGATTAGCGCGTGGGATGCCCATAAGACGTGGAGGTCAATAACCTAGTAGGACCGTTCAGCAGAAAGTTCTGGAGGCAGTTGTTTTTGGCACAAACGCAAATGCATCAGAGTTTTGCTGAGGTAAGTGAGCTGATATAATCAATTCATTTCAGATCTTAAATATTCACCAGAGACCTCCCTTGGCTTCTGCTGTAGCCAGGATCAATGGCAGCTGCAACACACACAACTGAGGTCCACATCCACAAGCTCACAAGTTATAGGAGTAGAATTAGGCCATTCGGCCCATCGAGTCTACTCCGCCATTCAATCGCGGCTGATCTATCTCTCCCTCCTAACCCCATTTTACTTCGGAGTCACATGAGTGACTACGTGAAGAACCCCGCCAGTGCGCCTGCGCGTCATTACGTCAGACGCCTTGACGCAAACGGACGTGAGGAGCAGAGCTCCTCCAGTGGTTTGTAGTTTTTACAACTACAAGGTAAGTAGAAACTTTTAAAAGTATTTCCAGGTCCGTTTTCTGTGGGTCTATGGGATTTTTCCACAGACGCCATGGAAAAAACGGGCAGGGGGAAGAGGCGTGCGATTCAGCCGGCAGAAAGTCGGGAATCTCCGGGTACAAGCCAGCCACCTCTCACCCCGGTACAGTCGCCAGCGGTGAGCATAGCGACTGTGGACCTGGGGCTGATGAAAACTCAGTCAGCGCCTGTCGGGCGAAAGGCCAAGTTTAAATCCAGACGGCCCACGGAGGAGGAGTCCCAGGCAATGGAAGCTCCAGGGCTAGATACTGCCTTTGTGCGTATTAGCCAGATGGAAAGCCTTCTGCATAGGCTATTGGAGCAAAGTACACTCAGGGAGTGTACTGAAATACAAGCTGCTGGAAGCAGCCTAACAGCACCTGGTACAGGGCTGATGGAATGCACCCTCAGAGATGAGGAGAGTGCTATGGGTCATGAGAGTTCAGACCCCGACTCTGACGGTGAGGCTATACAAGGTGAAGAACTGCAGATACCAGATATTCCACCACTGGCAGTACGCTTCGCTGCCCCGTCAGGGTCAGGAGAGCCACTAGGAGATGAGCTGGCCTCCTTAATAAATTACTTGGTTTCCCATCAGCTGGAACAGCAGGAGATGGATGATACTGCAAGAAAGCATGAGACCCCAAGCAACTGTGTGTTGCTGAAAGCACCAGCAGTGAATCAAATCATCTGGAATCAATTGAGTATGACTATGAGAACTCAAGAATTAAAATTGCAGAGAATATTAACGCTGCTGGGTTCTGGAATTACTGCTTTTGCCAGAATAGCAGATAAAAGCCGAGAGTTGACGGAGTTGCATCAGAAAGCACTGGGGTTGCTATGCAGCACCCACTTCGAGATCAATTGTCCGAGGAAAGGTGCTATATGGCCTATTATGAAACTGAAATTCGCAGCACTCTACAAACCAAGTAATGTACAATTACCCAACTTACTCTTTGGAGAGGATCTCGAGAGATGTGTTAAAGAGTTGGAAGATGAAGCGAAAACAGGATTAATGAAAATATCAATGGTTGTAAAGTCTGTAAAGAGGAAGTATCCTTTCAGACGTCATACGGATCCTGGACCAGGACCAAGTCGCTCATTAACGCAGGAACATAGCTGGCGGCCTGCAGCGGGAGCAAGAACCAGTGAGGGTGCTTCCGGGAGAACCCAGGAATCTCAGGGTACTCAAATGAGTCAAGAGGTAGGTGGACCTGGTTCTTATGGGAACATACTAACTGGATTAAGTCCAAAAGTTGGAGGCAGATTATGTCTCTTCTATAAACAATTGGAAGATTACTTCAGATGTGGTAATTCTGAATAGTATACAAGGATTTCGAATTGAATTCAATCCAAATTATGATTTGCCTGTCCAGCATGTTCCTAGCAGAACTCTCCACTTCTTCGGCATGGACTTGAAAGGCCGAGATGGCCTGTTTTCCTGCTGTAATTGTCATATGGTTTGCACAAAAAGAAGTGATGGAGGTTCAAGCTGCGTTTCAAACCCTATATATAAAAGGTGTTATTGAAGAATCAGTCTACCAAATTCACCAATTTGTGTTAAATATATTCCCTCGATCAAAAAAGGATCGAGGATGTGGGATTATTCTAGACTTGACAAGTCTGAATCCTTATGTTTAATTTAAACATTTTAAAAAGAGACATTTGTGACTGCCAAACAACTTATTTCAGAAGCATGTCATATGGCAACTATAGATTTAAAAGATACATATTCAGTATCTTAAATTTACATGGATGAACCAGTTATGGCAGTTCAAAGCTTTGCCTAATGGGTTAACGTCCGCTCCCAGAATATTCACAAAATTATTAAAACCAATTCTGGGGTTGCTAAGAAGCCAGGGGCATGTACTAATGGCATATTTTGGATGATGTCCTGATTATAGGAAGGACAAAACAGTCAACAGAAGCATCTGTTGCAGTTGTGAAATCTACTTTTAAAAGTTTGGGGTTTCTAATTCATCCAAAGAAATCAAGGTTAACACCATGTACCTCGGTTGATTATTTGGGGTTCACAATTGATTCAGTCCAAATGAAAATTACTTTGCCCAGTGAAAAAAGGGTGGAGTTGATTAAAGATTGCAGTAATCTGTTAAACGAGCAAAAACCCTCAATCAGACAGGTGGCTCGAGTACTGGGAAAATTAGTAGCAGCATTCCCAGCAGTCCAATATGGACCATTACATTATCAACAGCTGCAGAGAGTTAAAGAACAGGCACTGAGAATGCATGCTGGTCATTTTGATAAAACCATGCAACTAACAACAAATGCTGTTTCTGATCTGCAGTGGTGGATTCTACATGTCTCAAGCAGTTCCAGCAAAGTGCTGATTGAACAAACCTTCCATGATATTACAAACAGATGCCAGTGCACTAGGATGGGGTGCAACTGACTTAGCATCTAGCTGCGGTGGCAGATGGAATCAGGAAGAGTCATTGTTACTGCAGACATGGGCAGTTAACTATTTGGAGTTTTAGGATGTTTCTATGGACTCCAAGGTTATTGTTCTAACACAACTAAAAGGCATGTTCAAGTTCAGATTGATAAACACAACAGCAGTTGCCTATATTAATGATATGGATGAAATCAAGTCAGGGTCATGTGACAAAATGGCTAATCAACTTTGGACTGGGTGTATTGAAAAGAATATTTGGATTTCAGCTATCTATCTACCAGGTAGAATGAACACGATAGCAGACACCAGGTCACGAAAGTTCCATGATAATAAGAATGGATGTTGAATCGAGAGGTATTCAATGATATAGTAATCAGATTTGGTATGCCCGACATTGACTTGTTTGCATCTAGACTGAATCATCAGCTATCGAGATATGTCTCATGTGCATCAGATCCAGGAGCAGTGGCGATTGATTCTTTCTTGCTACATTGGAGTGGTATGTTGTCATATATATTTCCACTTTTCTGCCTTATAAGCCAGTGTTTGCTTAAAGTCAGGCAAGATGCTGATTCAGGTGTATTGGTAATACCAGATTGGCCTACACAGCCATGGTATCCGTTGATATTAGAATTAACAACACAAATGTTGATGAAAGTCCCAAAAAGGAGTAATTTATTGCTGCACCCTGTAACAGGGAAACAACATCCATTATATGATCGTTTGGATTTGTTGATTTGCAGGTTTAAGAAGGCCTTTTCTGGGGCGAGGACTGTCTGAGCGTACTGTGGACATGCTTACGGCAGCCTGGAGGAAGAGCACTCAAAAACAGTACCTTTCTTATATTAAGAAATGGGAAAAGTTCTGTGTACAAAAGAATTTGCAATATAGTACTGCAGATATTTCAAATGTTTAGAAAATCTGTCAAAACTCTATTATGATGAAGGTCTGAGTTGTAGTGCAATTAATTCAGCCATAAGTGCATTGCCCTCATATTTGGTTCTGGATTCAGAAATAAACCCAATTGGGTCACACCCAATTCTTTCCAGACTAATGAAAGGAATCTTTAATTCCAAACCACCGAAACCTAGGTACATGACAATCTGGGATGTAAGTATGGTACTGAAACTACTTCGTGAATGGTCACCAAGTGTGTCTTTACCTTTGGTCAAGCTCGGGATGAAAGTATTCATGCTTATGGCATGAGTGACAGCACAACGAGTGCAAACACTTGGAAAATTACAAATAGACACTATGGAAGTAACTGAAGACAAGGTTACATTCTATATCTATGACCTATTAAAGCAAATTAGGCCAGGTGTGACAGGATTTAAAATTATGCTAGCAGCATATCCAAATGATCCTTGTCTCTGTGTTAAGACATATTTGTGACAATGCATTGAGGTCACAAAGAATTTAAGAAATACGGAAACTGGGTTGTTAATCACACACAAGAAACCACACAAGAGAGTTTCAATACAGACTATTTCCTGATGGATACAAGAAGTCATAACAGCTGCTGGTATTAACACTTATGTTTTTACGTCTCACTCGACTAGGGCAGCAGAAAAGTCGGCGGCCAGGGCATAACAAGTCCACGTCGACCATATCCTCGCAGCCGCCGGATGGTCCAATGAGTTGATGTTTCAACATTTTTACCATCGGCCTATTGTTAATGCGGGATTGTGTGCAGAAACTATTTTAAGTTCTGTGTAAATTCCTCTGGTTTAAAGGGGATCTGATTAATTTCATTATTGAAATGAATTACTGCATTTGTGGTACAAATGTTATTATGAATGCATGATTGATTATTCTCATTCCGAGTCAATCTATGCAGTGAGAAGCCGGGATTGATCCACGGCATGAAATCACAAAGCTTTAAAATCTTCACGTAGTCACTCACGTGACTCCGAAGTAAAATAGTAAGATTAAACGAGAACTTTGACGCGCAGGCGCACTGGCGGGGTTCTTCATGTAATCACCTACATAACTCCTCATAAAATAAAGATCAAACTTCAAACTTAGGTAAGTTCTCGTTTAATCTTACTATTCTCCTGCCTTCTCCCCATAACCCTTGACACCCGTTCCAGATTCCACATCGATAGAATGCTCAATGGTGCTTCCCGGGAATCGGTCCCTGCTCCGATCTTCCCACCTTTGACCACACTGGGCCTGCGCTCGCTGGAGTTTAGAAAAAAGAGGGTGGACCTCATAGAAACGTATCGAATAGTGAAAGGCTTGGATAGAGTGGATGTGGAGAGGATGTTTCCACTGGTGGGAGAGTCTAGGACCAGAGGGCACAGCCTCAGAATTAAATAACGTTCCTTTAGGAAAGAGATGCGGAGGAACTTCTTCAGTCAGTGGGTGGTGAATCTGTGGAATTCTTTGCCACAGACGGCTGCAGAGGCCAAATCAATGGATATTTTTAAGGCAGAGATAGATAGATTCTTCATTAGTATTGTCTATTGTCTATTCAATCATGGCTGATCTATCTCTCCCTCCTAACCCCATTCTTCTGCCTTCTCCCCATGACCCCTGACACCCGTCCTAATCACAGTTCTCCGACCAGTCTTACTGTCTCTGACTTACTCCGAATAGACAATAGACAATAGGTGCAGGAGAAGGCCTTTCGGCCATTCGAGCCAACACCGCCATTCAATGTGATCATGGCTGATCATCCACAATCAGTACCCCGTTCCTGCCTTCTCCCCATATCCCCTTGATTCCTTTATCACTGTGTATCACTCTATGATTCCAGCATCTGCAAATCCTTGTCTCCTCCAAACTTTGCCCCTCTCAGCTCACGGCTGTGGCATCTATTCTTGGACATTTCCACCGCCTTCTTGAGAACAGCAATATGTTTCTGGAGTACAACGGCTGGCTCGGCAAGAATATGGCAGGGAAAGCTTTAATGTAGGACAGAGCGTGATTTTGGATAGGAAAAGACAAGAGAATCTACGAAATAAATAAAAATATTTCAGAGGCTGCAAAAAGGTTGAGAGTTTACATTTTTTGAAGGTAATAGGATAAGCTAATAAGGTTAGTAAAAGATATGCGGTAATCTTGCTTTATATACAGAGAGGGGTTGGTGGGACGCGGCCTGAAGAGGGAGCCATCGAGCCGGCCCCCCTTTGTGCCCCCGAGGACCAGAGAACCAGCTCGGTGGCGCTGCAGTAGAGTCGCTGCCTCACAGCGCCAGGGACCCGGGTTCGATCCTGACTGCGGGTGCTGCCTGTATGGAGCTTGTACGTTCTCCCCATGACCTGCGTGGGTTTTCTCCGAGATCTTCGGTTTCCTCCCACACTCCAAATACGTGCAGGTTTGTAGGTTAATTGGCTTTGGTAAAATGGTAAATTGTCCCTAGTGTGTGTGTAGGATAGTGTTAGTGTGCGGGGATTTACTGGTCGGTGCAGACTTGGTAGGCCGAAGGGCCTGTTTCCACGCTGTATCTCTAAATTGAACTGAACAAAACTGAACCAGAGAGGAGGATGGAGAGATCTGGTGATGATGGACACAAGAGCAAGGACCGGTAAGAGAAGGAAGAAGGGTCTTGCCTTCCCACCTCGCACATCTATATATTACTAAAACTCTCATCTTGTCTGTGTGTGCGTGCATGCATGCAATTCATGCTCTGAATTATGCCAAAACCGTACACGATAGTGCTACAATTTTTGGACCACCTTACTCACCATTGTCCTGTGGTGTGGTGTGGTGTATCATTTTGTTCAGATTGATGGTAAATTTTACAAGTTATTCACATTTAAAACTTTAACAATTTTTCTTTTTCACTTAACTTCTCAGTATCAACAATCCAAATCCTTGCTGACCCTGCCCGCAACAATGTTGGAAAACCAGGACACTGAGTCCTGGCAGCAAGTGAAATCCGTTTTTTTTTCCTGGCAGCATTTTTTAAAATTTTTAAATAAGGGAGGGTGAATAAGGGGAAATGAGCCGCCTCTGCACAGTTGTGGCTTATGGGTGAGTGGTGGAATATTGCATTGGGGGAACGGGTTGTGCTGGGGGAATGGGTGAGTGGTGGAATAGGCCTCCTGTAGGGGCTATGGGTGAATGGCGGAACATTGTGTTGGAGGAACGGGTTGTGTTGGGGGACCAGGCCTCCCGTGTGACCTGGACCCAACGGGTCCCACTTGGTCTAGTTTCCTTTAAAGCGTAGAAGCACGAGCAGCGACCTCATTGAAACTTACCAAATAATTAAAGGCTTGGATGAAGTGGAAGTGGAGAGGAAGTTTCCACTAGTGGGAGAGCCTAGGACCAAAGAGCACAGTCTCAGAATAAAAGGACTCCATTTTAGAAAGGAAATTCTTTAGTCAGAGGGTGGCGAATCTGCGGAATTCATTGCCACAGAAGGCTGTGGAGGCCAAGTCAAATGATAATTTTATTCTTCATTAGACAGGGTGTCAGGGATTACGAGAAGAAGGCAGGAGAATGGTGTTAGGAGGGTCATAAGGTCATGTGATAGGAGTAGAATTAAGCCATTCGGCCCATCAAGTCTACTTCGCCATTCAATCATGGCTGATCTATCTCTCCCTCATAACCCCATTCACCTGCCTTCTCCCCATAACCTCTGACACCTGTACTAATCAAGAATCTATATATCTCTGCCTTAAAAATATCCACTGACTTGGCCTCCACAGCCTTCTGTGGCAATGAATCCCACAGATTCACCACCCTCTGACTAAAGAAATTCCTCATCACCTCCTTCCTAAAAGAACATCCTTTAATTCTAAGGCTATGGCAATAGAGGCTATAGACTCTCCCACCAGTGGAAACAGGCCCTCCGACCCAACTTGCCCACATCGGCCAACATGTCCCAGCTACGCTAGTCCCACCTGCCTGCGTTTGGCCCATATCCCTCCAAACCTGTCTATTCCATGTACCGTCTAACTGTTTTCTTAACAATTACAATAGTCCCAGCCTCACCTACCTCCTCTTGCAGCTTGTTCCATACACCCCCCGCCCATTGTGTGAAAAAGTTACCCCTCAGATTCCTATTAAATCTTTTCCCCTTCACCTTAAACCGATGTTCTCTGGTTCTCGATTCCCCTACTGTAAAGAAGCTATAACGAGGCATTGTTACTTTACTATCTTTATTCATACTGGAGCATTACATATTGCACTAGCTGTATGTGGTCTGTCACAGGAACTAGAGAGCGATCTGTGGGTGGGGAGGTTGTAGTTATACTTGTGATATGGGGAGTGGTTAGTAGGTATGAGGTCACTATGTTAAAGGCACATGCATATATCATCTAAACCTACTCTGGCAGAGAATCGGTGCATCTACCCGATCTATTCCTCTCATGATTTTGTACACCTCTATAAGATCACCCCTCATCCTCCTGCGCTTCAAGTAATAGAGTCCCAGCCTGCTCAACCTCTCCCTATAGCTCAGACCATCTGGTCCTATCAACATCCTTGTAAATATTTTCTGTACCATTTCGAGCTTGGACAACATTTTTCTATAACATGGTGCCCAGAACTGAACACAATACTGTAAATGTGGCCTCACCAATATATGCCAGCTTGTGGCATCAACTGACTGCTTGCTGTATCTGACGTTTAGTTCAGTTTAGTTTAACGTCACGTGTACCATGAACAGTACTGACACCGTGAAAAGCTTTTATTGCTTTTAGTTTAGTTTAGTTTAGTTCAGAGATACAGCGTGGAAACGGGCCCTTCGGCCCACCGAGTCTGCACCGACCAGCGATCCCCGCATATTAACGCTATCAAGGGCACACATCAGGGACAATTTTTAACACTTTTTACACCAATTTCACAATTTTTACATTTATACCAAGCCAATTAACCTGCAAACCTGCACGTCTTTGGAGTGTGGGAGGAAACCGAAAATCTCGGAGAAAACCCAGGCAGGTCACGGGGAAGAACGTGCGAACTCCGTACAGACAGCGCCCGTAGTCAGGATCGAACCCGGGTCTCTGGCGCTGCAAGTGTTAAACTGGATTCTTCTCCCCTCGGTCCTTCTGCAGTAAATATACTGAACCAACACACCGAGGGGGGACGTACTCTGGTCCGCAGCTTCTGAATCCCAAGGAATTCCAAGTGTTCCCCAGAGTAAGTGGTTTACAATAGGCATCGTACCAGTATATAAGCAGTCGCAAGCAGAAGCAAGTTTGCCGTGCTTTCTTAAGGGCCTGTCCCACTTGGCCAACATTCACGCGCCATTTACGTGACCTGCTAGCGTGTGGGTAGCGGGTAGCTAGCGCGGGACTGGCGCATGGAGTGGCGCGGAGGAGTGTGGACTTCGTCCTGCACGAAAATGTTGCGCGCCACCGGCCTGTCGCGTAACTGACGGCCAAAGTGGGACAGGCCCATTAGTCCTCCGATCATATCATGACATGGTATGTGTGTAACGCCATAGGTCAGGTTCCTCAAGACAGAGTGACTCATGATCCCATTATCACCAGTGTTTGAGAAAGAACTGCAGAAGCTGGAAAAATCGAAGGTAGACAAAAATACTGGAGAAACACAGCAGGTGAGGCAGCATCTATGGAGCGAAGGAAATAGGCAACGTTTCGGGTCTAGACTCTTCTTCAGTGATCAGGTTAAATGACGCAAACATTTGAATCGCAAATGGCATGATCTCATTATCGCAAACAATCAGGTTCCTCAAATTGAGTGACTAACTTTGTCATCACAGCTGCAACAGAACCCAGTATTTTCCCACTCAACGCTGTAATTTTCCACTAACTTACACAGCAAAAACCAAACTCGTCACAAGCGCTGTAAGGCTTTTGTTGCGTGCTAACCAGAAAGACAATACGTGATTCCAATCGAGCCACTCACAGCGTACAGATACATGATAAGGGAATAACGTTTAGTGCAAGGTAAAGCCAGCAAAATGAATTAGTTTAGTTTATTGTCACGTGTACCGAGGTACAGTGAAAAGCTTTTGTTGTGTGCTAACCAGTCAGCGGGAAGTCAATGCGTGATTACAATCAAGGCATTCACAGTGTACAGATACATAACAAGAGAATAACGTTTAATGCAAGATAAAGCCAGTAAAGTCTGATCATGGAGGAGGTTAAGAAGATGATAGTGGCACTAAGAAACGTTGCTGTAGGATTAGAGATTTAAGAGTGTGGAGCGATTGTATTATGTGTTTGTAGATTTGCTTCTGTGGCTAGCATGCTAGTAGTTGCCTGGGCTGGATGCCATCTTGGAAGACTAGCATTTAGTGCAAGGTAAAGCCAGTAAAGTCCGATCAAAGGTTGTCCGAGGGTCACCGATGGAGTAGACAGTAGCTCAGATTCATTAGGTCTGGAGAAGGGTCTCGACACGAAATGTCACCCATTCCTTCTCTGCAGAGATGCTGCCTGACCCGCTGAGTTACCCCAGCATTGTGTGTCTATGTTAGATTCAGACGGTAGCTCAGTCGTTGTGTGTCAATTGTCAGAGAGCAGATGTCTCTCTATTTCTCTATGCTTGCTGTAAACGAGAGCACATTCAGTTCGTTTAGTGTTGCCAGTTGTCCTTGGTGTTCCCATCGAGTCAGCTTTTGTTAGAGGAAGCTGCAATGAGCCACGGCCTTCAATTATATAATTGCGAAGCTTCTGCCAAGGTCTCATTTGCCCAGTGGTGTGGGCTGAGTTTTTGGCCTTGCCGCAGTTAATCTCCAAGGCTGAAGACACTTTTATTCAACCAGTAATCACGGGTCCTTGATAAAGATCAAGTGGCTATTCAATTTGTTGTACTCATCTGAGATAATTTGTGAATTGTAACACTGATCGATATGAATAAGGTCAATCAATGCAGGATGTATCTTTATTGTGTTTGTCCACAGCAGAAATCAAGGTTCAGCCCATCCATAGAGAGTGGACGACTGCAACTAAAATTGAGCATTACCCTGTGCTTTTCCATTTCGAATCCTGTGATTTAGTTTAATTTTTTTTTTTAACACAGAAACATAGAAAATAGGTGCAGGAGTAGACCAATCAATATACCCAATCAATACACCCAACCAAGTGCGTAGTCTATGTTTGCTATACTCAGAGAAAACAGTGATTACAACATAACTGAACAACATGGTCTGAAGAAGAATCTCGAGCCGAAACGTCACCCAATCCTTCTCTCCAGAGATGCTATCTGTCCCGCTGTTACTTCAGCATTTTTGTGTCTATCTTCGGTGAAGATACATAGAAACATAGACAATACGTGCAGGAGTAGGACATTCGGCGCTTTCGAGCCAGCACCGCCATTCAATGTGATCATGGCTGATCATCCAAAATCAGTACCCCATTCCTGGTTTTTCCCCATATCCCTTGATTCCTTTAGCCCTAAGATCTAAATCTAACTCACTCTTGAATACATCCAGTGAATTGGCCTCCACTGCCCTCTATGGCAGAGAATTTCACAGATTCACAACTCTCTGGGTGAAAAAGTTTTTCCTCATCTCAGTCCTAAATGGCCTATCCCTTATTCTTAAACTGTTCCCGACTCCCCCCAACATCGGGAACATTTTTCCTGCAACTAGCCTGTCCAATCCCTTAAGAATTTTATATGTTTTATATGTATGTAAAGACGGAAGGAGATGAGGGGAGATCTTATAGAGGTGTATAAAATCATGAGAAGAATAGATCGGGTAGATGCACAGAGTCTCTTGCCCAGAGTAGGGGAATCGAGGACCAGTGGGCATAGGTTTAAGGTGAAGGGGAAAAGATTTAATAGGAAACTGAGGGGTAACCTTTTTACACAAAGGGTGTTGTGTGTGTGGAACAAGCTGCCAGAGGAGGTAGTTGAGGTGGGGACTATCCCAATGTTAGACAGGTACATGGACAGGACAGGTTTGGAGGGATATGGACCAAACGTGGGTAGGTGGGACTAGTGTAGCTGGGACATGTTGGCTGGTGTGGGCAAGTTGGGCCAAAGGGTTATAGTCTGTGACTCTATGATTCTAAAGACAGGGCAGTGCTATCAACCATCAACAAAGTCATGAATTCCCTAGAAGGTTTCACAGGTTGAATCCATCTCGATTGTAATCATGTACTGTCTTCGCGCTGACTATACAGCACGCAACAAAAGCTTTTCACCGTACCTCGGTACACGTGACAATAAACTAAACTGAACTGAACTGAGACGCCTCACATAATCCTCAACATTTCAACGACTTTCAGAATGTCTGAAGAATGAGACAAAATTGAGACGTCAGCTATCCATGTCCTCCAGAGATGTTGCCTGACGCGCTGAGTTCCTCCAGCACTTTGTGTCTTATGCAAGATTCCTGCATCTGCAGTTCCTTGTGTGCCCACGTGATCTGTTGCTCCTGTAGTCACAGACCTGGTAAAGTTTGCTGCCCCAGTTCCACTTTTGAAAAGTGTCATTTAAGTTCTTGGACACAAAACCCAGACGGCATTGTGAGCTGCAACAATCAGTCTGAGGTAAATATTGGCATAAATATATGATGCAATCACTCGAGAAGAAATAACTAACTGTAGCTTCATGGCCTTAGCCTAGTCAATACTGTGGAATAACATTTAGCTGAACACTTGCGCTCGCTCCGCCACGGCCCACCTAATCTGGTTGACCTGGTTGACAACCATTTCAACTCCCCCTCCCCTTCCCACACTGACCTTTCTGCCCTGGGCCTCCTCCATTGCCAGTGAGGCCACATGCAAACTGGAGGAACAGCACCTCGTGTTCCGTTTGGGTAGAAACATAGAAACATAGAAAAATAGGTGCAGGAGTAGGCCATTCGGCCCTTCGAGCCAGCACCGCCATTCACTGTGATCATGGCTGATCATCTAAAATCAGTACCCCGTTCCTGCCTTCTCCCCATATCCCGTGGTTCCTTTAGCCCCAAGAGCTAAATCTAACTCCCTTTCTCATTGGTAGCTTACATCCCAATGGTATAGAAACATAGAAAATAGGTGCAGGAGTAGGCCATTCTGCCCTTCGAGCCTGCACCGCCATTCAATATGATCATGGCTGATCATCCAACTCAGTATCCCGTTCCTCCCTTCTCTCCATACCCCCTGATCCCTTTAGCCACAAGGGCCACATCTAACTCCCTCTTAAATATAGCCAATGAACTGGCCTCGACTACCCTCTGTGTCCGAGAATTCCACAGATTCACCACTCTCTGTGTGAAAAATGTTTTTCTCATCTCGGTCCTAAAAGACTTCTCCCTTATCCTTAAGCTGTGACCCCAAGTTCTGGACTTCCCCAACATCGGGAACAATCTTCCTGCATCTAGCCTGTCCAACCCCTGAAGAATTTTGTAAGTTAATTTAATGTGTGAACATTAAATTCTCCAATTTTGGATAATCTGAATACAGTATTCCCCATCTGAATACAGACCCATTCCCCACACACCCGCCCCACTCCCCCGCCCCACTCACCCGCTCTGTACCACTGCAGCCTACATCTGATCCACCCGCTCGGCCTCTTGGATCAAGTTCTGACTGCCTACTCTAACAATGCAGTTCAGTTCAGTTTAGGGATGCAGCGCAGAAACAGGCCCTTCGGCCCACCAAGTCCGTGACGACCAGCGATCCCCGCACACTCACACTATCCCATACGCACGAGGGACAATTTTACATTGATGCCAAGACAATTAACCTACAAACCTGCACGTCTTTGGAGTGTGGGAGGAAACAGGAGCACCTGGAGAAAAACCACGCAGGTCACGGGGAGAACGTACAAACTCCATACAGACAGCGCCCGTAGTCGGGATCGAACCCGGGTCTCTGGCGTTGTGAGGTAGCAACTCTACCTCTGCGCCACCGTGCCGCCCAGCGTTGTATATTTTTTTATGATCCACAATCAGCCCAAAGTATAAGTAAAGTTTAAGAAGGGTCTCGACCCGAAACGTCACCTATTCCTTCGCTCCATAGATGCTGCCTCACCCGCTGAGTTTCTCCAGCATTTACGTCTACCTTCGAAGTAAAGTTTAAATCACCCTCTCCCCTTCCTATCTGCTGCGATGAATCATTTAAATAAAATAGCAAGTTAATGATTCTCAACACTGCCTCCTACAGTTCATCACTGTGAAAACTGTAATCATATTCTTCTGACAAATTTTTGCTAGGATAGTGATACTAAATGGTTTTGAAACATTAAAGATAAAAGTTTATAAATATTGATGTAAAAATTGAGCTAATTGAATCATCTGAACTGAGGGAGGAAAGTGTACACAATCACAAACTTGTAAGATCAACATTGCAATTATTTAGAACATAAATATATACCTGCACGGTGGCGTAGCGGTAGAGCTGCTGCCTCACAGCCCCAGGGACCTGGGTTCGATCCCGACTACGGGCGCTGTCTGTACGGAGTTTGCACGTTCTCACTGTGACCGCGTGGGTTTTCTCCGAGATCTTCGGTTTCCTCCCACACTCCAAAGACGTGCAGGTTTGTAGGTTAATTGGCTCGGTGTAAATGTAAACATTGTCCCTATTTGAGTGCAGGATAGTGTGAGCGTGCGGGGATCGCTGGTCAATGTGGACACTCGATGGGCCGAAGGGACAGTCTCCAACCTAAACTAAATAGACATAAAGTGCTGGAGTAACTCAGCAGGTCAGGCAGCATCTCTGGAGAGAAAAGGCTGGTTGAGGTCCGGGTCAGGACACTTCTTCAGACTCACGTGTCGGGTCGAGACCCTTCTTCAGAAATGTCCAATTCTACTGAAGAGTCAAGTCAAGAGAGTTAATTGTCATGTGTCCCAGGTAGGACAATGACATTCTTACTTGCTGCAGCACAACAGAATATTGTAGGCATAAATACAGAACAGATCAGTGTGTCCATATATCATAGAATATATATATACACACACATAAATAAGTATATAAAGTGCAATAGGCTGTTATAGTTCAGAGTTTGTTTGTTGTGTTTAATAGTCTGATGGCTGTGGGGAAGCAGCTATTCCTGAACCTGGATGTACCAGATTTCAGGCTCCTGTACCTTCTACCTGAAGGCAGCGGGGAGATGAGTGTGTGGCCAGGATGGTGTGGGTCCTTGATGATGCTGCCAGCCTTTTTGAGGCAGCGACTGCGATAGATCCCCTCGATCGAAGGGAGGTCAGAGCCGATGATGGACTGGGCAGTGTTTAGACATTTTTGCAGCCTTTTCCGCTCCTGGGCGCTCAAGTTTCCGAGAGGGCCGGGATAGTGGGAGAAATGGGTGGACACCAGGATGATGGGATGTTGGGGTGTAGATGCAGGAAGGAGAGAGGGGAAAGAGGGAGATGTTACCTAAAATTGGAGAGTTGAATGTAAACGACCCAAGCAGAATATGAGGTGGTGTTCCTCCAATTTACGGTGTGTGGCCTCACTCTGGCAATGGAGGAGGCCCAAGAAGGTCGGTATGGGAATGGGAGGTTGTTCAGTTTAGTTTAGTTTAGTTTAGAGATACATCGAGGAAACAGGCCCTTCGGCCCACCGGGTCCGCGACGACCAACGCACCAGGGACAATTTGCACATACACCAAGCCAATTAACCTACAATCCTGTACGTCTTTGGAGTGTGGGAGGAAACTGAAGATCGCGGAGAAAACCCACGCAGGTCACGGGGAGAACGTACAAACTCTGTACAGACAGGACACGTAGTCGGGATCGAACCCGGGTCTCCGGCGCTGCATTCGCTGTAAGGCAGCAACTCTACCGCTGCGCCACCGTGACTGTGTGCAGAGTTAGGTCCTCATAGTACGAGCGTTTGTTGGGAAAACAAGGGTTAAATGCTCAGTGGGGTGAAGCGGACAAGTATGTTTAGACGTGTGAAAATACAAGTGCTACACTTAGAGTCATAGTCATAAATACTGCGTGGAAACAGGCCCTTCAGCCCAACTTGCCCATGCCGACTAACATGCTCCATCTACCTGCCCGGGTTTGGCCCATATCCCTCTAAACCTGTCCTATCCATGTACCTGTCCAAATGTATCTTAAGCGTTTCGATTGCCTGATGGAATGGGTGTGTGTGGAACCTAATTAGGTGCATGGACATTTCATATCGGGAGGTGGTTGTACCTGCTTACCTAGAAGCAAGGAATTGCAGATGGCCGCGTACAAAACAAAAAGACACAAAGTGCTGGAGTAACTCAGCGGGTCAGGCAGCATTTCTGGAGAACATGGATAGGTGATGTTTTGGGTTGGGACCATTCTTCTTCAGCCACTTAGGTGACGTTTCGGGGTCGGGATCCTTCTCCTGGGTCTGAAGAAGGACCTGTGTCCTGACACGAAACGTCATTCGGTTTAGTTTGGAGATTCAGCGCGGAAACAGGCCCTTCGGCCCACTGAGTCCGTGCCGACCAGCGCCCCCCGCACAATGAAACATATAAAATTGTTAAGGGCTTGGACACACTAGAGGCAGGAAACATGTTCCCGATGTTGGGGAGTCCAGAACCAGGGGCCACAGTTTAAGAATAAGGAGTAAGCCATTTAGAACGGAGACGAGGAAACACTTTTTCACACAGAGAGTTGTGAGTCTGTGGAATTCTCTGCCTCAGAGGGCGGTGGAGGCAGGTTCTCTGGATGCTTTCAAGTGAGAGCTAGATAGGGCTCTTAAAGATAGCGGAGTCGGGGGATATGGGGAGAAGGCAGGAACGGGGTACTGATTGGGGATGATCAGCCATGATCACATTGAATGGCGGTGCTGGCTCGAAGGACCGAATGGCCTACTCCTGCACCTATTGTCTATTGTCTATTGTCTATTAACACTATCCTACACACACTAGGGACAATTTGCACCTATCCCGAGCCAATTAGCCTTCAAACCTGTGCGTCTGTGGAGTGTGGGAGGAAACCGGAGCACCCGGAGAAAACCCACGCGGGTCACGGGGAGAAGGTACAAACTCCATACAGACAGCATGCGCCCGGAGTCAGGATCAAACCTGTGCCTCTGGCGCTGTGCGGCAGCGACTGTACCCGCTGTGTCCACGTTCTCCAGAGATGCTGCCTGACCCGCTGAGTTAATCCAGTTAATTGTGCCTTAATCTGGAGTGAGCCTTGGTAGGTAACATAACAATAACAATCCTTGGAAAAGCAAAGAGATTCAGATGCAAGATTGTCCCTGTAAAATATGACTCTTTCATCTCAGCCTCAATGATGCTGCCTCTTCTATTTAAAGACTTTTTTTTATTTAGCCGGTGAGAGATTTTTCGTACACTCTGTTCTAGGTGACCATCAGTGGATTAATAGCTCGTCTCCTGCAGTCAAAACATCACGAGTACAGAGAGGCAAGTGCCTAGTGTGTCTGATGTCCCTAGTGTATCTGCATGGTGCGCATACATTACCCCCACCTTTAAAGAGAGACAAGGTTATTCAGACCGATTCCTTTCAACGCGCAAAATAACCCAATTGAGCTGCAATTTGTTTTTTTTTTAAACGGTGCTATCCATCAGCTCAGTGTTTAGTTTAGTTTAGAGATACAGCGCGGAAACAGGCCCTTCGGCCCACCGAGACTGCACCGACCAGCGATCCCCGCACAAAAGACAATACACAATAGGTGCAGGAGTTGGCCATTCGGCCCTTCGAGCC
>CM075983.1:3882261-3941583 GCA_038087875.1 Malacoraja senta | reverse complement strand
TCTGTGGAATTCATTGCCACAGAAGGCTGCGGAGGCCAAGTCAATGGATATGGACAATGGCAGGGTCAGATAGATTCTGAAGAAGGACTCGGCACGAAACGTCACCCCCACCCTTTTTCTCCAGAGATGTTGCTCGACCCGCTGAGCTACTTCAGCACTTTGTGTCGATCGTTGGAGCGCAGGGTACATATTTTTTCCGCGGTTTTCTATGCTTGTCAGCATTGGAAAGGGTCAGGTGAATTTGAGCTGGAATTTCAAGAGAATCACAACCTCTGAGAGGATGGTAACTTGATAAGAACGAGCTGAACCAGTCGCGTTTGACATGAAACCTCTTCTGTCCCTGGCAAGAGCAATGTTATTCTTGGCAGACCCGCGAGGAAATAGAAATGAGGCACGACGCAGGAAGAAACTGCTGGAAACATGCTGGGAGAGGAACTATGAGAGAAACAGTATATAAACAAAATAAAACAGTTCCTCACTGAAATCTTTATCTCGAGGATCAGTCGACGAAATTCAATTCCAGTTGATATTTTAGTTTTTCTTTTCGTTTCGAGATACAGCGTCGAAACCTCTGACACCCGTACTAATCAAGAACCGAACAATCTCCACTTTAAAAAAATACCCACTGACTTGGCCTCCACAGCCGTCTGTGGCAATGAATTCCACAGATTCACCACCCTCTGACTAAATAAATTCCTCCTCATCCTCTTCCTAAAGGAATGTCCTTTTATTCCGAGGCTGACCCGCGTGAGTTTCCTCCGAGATCTTCGGTTTCCTCCCACACTCCAAAGACGTGCAGGTTTGTAGGTTAATTGGCTTGGTATCAATGTAAAAAAAATCCCCCTAGTGTGTGTAGGATAGTGTTAGTTTGGTTTTAGTTTAGTTTAGAGATACAGGCCATTCAGCCCACCGAGTCCACACCGACCAACACCCTGCACAATAATAATAATAATAATAATAATGAATTTTATTTACGGGCACCTTATACCGGGGTCTCAAGGACACCTTACAGAGATTTATAGGAAACATATAATCAGAATTAAAAAAAATAAGTTATAAAGACCAATACACAAATCAGGGACAGAATTCCTTCCAAAAACACAAGAAATAAAATCAGAAGCACAATAACTCTATCCTACACACACTAGGGAAATTTGCACATGCACCAAGCCAATTAACCTATAACCCAACACATCTTCGGAGTGTGGGAGGAAACTGAAAATCTGGGAGAAGACCCTCGCGGTCACGGGGAGAACGTACAGACTCCGTGCAGGTTGGGATCGAACCTGGTTCTCTGGCGCTGCAAGCGCTGTGAGGCAGCAACTCTACCGCTGTGCCACCGTGCCGCCCCTTAGTGTGCGGGGATCGCTGGTCAGTGTGGACCCGGTGAGCTGAAGGGCCTGTATCCGCGCTGTATCTCTAAACTAAACTAAACTAATCTCAACAGCATGTCCACATCAGACATGTGCGACACGCATTGTACAGATCCGGAATATATACACAACTGTAATGATCTGCAACGAAATCCCCAAAATATTTATTAAACCATAAATATTAAACATAAGAAACATCCACTTGGCAAACAGGAACAACAGCTGCCGTTGTAGACAGAAGATCAAAGTTCCTAACTTGCCTCAATGGGAATTTCTCTTTTCTAGCTTATTTGTTCATCAAGGTTTTCCCCAAGTCTTTCTTCCGAGGAGCGGTGTCAAATATCTAGATCGTTTAGTTTAGATTAGAGATACAGCGTGGCACCAGGCCCTTTGGCCCACCGTGTCCGCACCGACCAGTGATCCCTGCACACTAACACCATCCCACACACACTAGCGACAATTTTTACACTTATACCAAGCCAATTAACCTACAAACCTGCAAGTCTTTGGAGTGTGGGAGGAAACCGAAGATCTCAGAGAAAACCCACGCAGGTCACGGGGAGAAGGTACAAACACCTGTACAGACAGCACCCGTAGTGAGGATCGAACCCGGGTCTCTGGCGCTGTAAGGCAGCAACTCTACCGCTGCGCCACCGTGCCGCCCCTGAAATTAAAAAAGACATCCTGTTTAGTTATTTGATTTACTTCAGTTTAGTATAGTTTTAGTTTATTGTCACGTGCAACGAGGTACTGCGAAAAGCTTTTGCTGCGTGCTAACCAGTCAGCGGAAAGACAATACATGATTACAATCGAGTGACTCTGGTCTGAATCCCATTGCTTACACCTTGCTAATTTTGCTACATGTAGAATATAGTTCTCAGCATTGTATCAGAACAGTTTTTGATTTGTAATCTGAATAACAATATTTTAATGTGCAGGTGACAGGTTTTGCAATTTGGTAGCAAGATGGTTCATCATTAAAGACATTTTGTAACCTTCCTAGTGGTACTGGCCCTGATAACATCAAATAATGAATGGTAGATAAAAATGCTGGAGAAACTCAGCGGGTGAGGCAGCATCTATGGAGCGAAGGAATAGGTGACGTTTCAGGTCGAGACCCTTCTTCAGACTGATATTGGGGTGGTGGGGGAGGGGGGAGGGGAGGTGGGGGAAGAAGAAAGGAAGAGGCGGAGACAGTGGGCTGCGGGAGAGCTGGGAAGGGGGAGGGAAGGAGGGAGAAAGCAAGGACTACCTGAAATTGGAGAAGTCAATGTTCATACCGCTGGGGTGTAAACTACCCCAAGCGAAATATGAGGTCCTCCAATTTGCAGTGGGACTCACTCTGGCCATGGAGGAGGCCCAGGACAGAAAGGTCAGATTCGGAATGGGAGGGGGAGTTGAAGTGCTGAGCCACCGGGAGATCGGGGTGGTTATTGCGAACTGAGCGGAGGTGTTGGGCGAAGCGATCGCCAAGCCTGCACTTGGTCTACATGCGCAGACATCAAATAATGAAGTGCGTATCTATGTAGATCCATTGAAACATTCACTTTGTTTAGTTTAGTTTAGAGATACAGTGTGGAAATACAGTTTAAGAATAAGGGGTAAGCCATTTAGAACGGAGACGAGGAAACACTTTTTCTCACAGAGAGTGGTGAGTCTGTGGAATTCTCTGCCTCAGAGGGCGGTGGAGGCAGGTTCTCTGGATACTTTCAAGAGAAAGCTAGATAGGGCTCTTAAAGATAGCGGAGTCAGGGGATATGGGGAGAAGGCAGGAACGGGGTACTGATTGGGGATGATCAGCCATGATCACATTGAATGGCGGTGCTGGCTCGAAGGGCCGAATGGCCTACTCCTGCACCTATTGTCTATTGTCTATTGAAACAGGCACTTTGGCCCAACCAGCGATCCCTGCACATTAACACCACCCTACACACACTAGGGGCAATTTAACATTTATACCAAGGCAATGAACCTATAAACATGCACGGCTGTGGAGTTTGTGAGGAAGCTGAAGACCTCGAAGAAAAGATACTCTTAGTAGAGGCAGGTATTGTAACAACATTTAAAAGATACTTGGACAGGTGGACACAAGATGCTGGAGTGGCTCAGCGGGTCGGGCGGCCTCTATGGAGAAAAGGAATAGGTCACGTTTCGGGTCGAGACCCTTCTTCAGTCACTTATTCCTTCTCTCCAGAGATGCTGCCCGACCCGCTGAGTTACTCCAGCATTTTGATCCATTTTCGGTGCAAACCAGCATCTGCTGTTCCTTCCTATACACTTGGACGGGTACATGGATAGGAAAAGTATTGTCGGTAACTTGGATGGTATAAGACATGTGTGGTCTTTCTGCTGAATGGTTGGCACGCATCAAAGGCTTTTCACTGTACCTCGGGGCGTGTGACAATGAAGCCAACTCAAGAAAGATTTAGAGGGATACTAGACCAAGTGCAGACCCGTTGGGTGTGTTCCTCCAAAGCACGGTTGCGGGGTAGGAATCTGGCACCCACAAACACACACACTCATCACACCCCTTGATATTATCTTCATTTTATTAATTGGCTTCTTTTATCCCATCTCCACCCTATCCACTGATGAATAGCCCTCACCTCTCAGGTGCGTCTAGAGGGGGGGGGTGGGCAGAGAGAGTGTGCACAGACAGAGTGGAAGAGAGAGAGAGAGAGGGCAGAGACAAAGATAAAGATCAAAGAGAGAGCAGAGAGCAGAGAGAGAGCGGCTGACAGGCGCTGCAAGTGGATATGGGCCAAATGTGGGACTAGTGTCGATGGGGCAGCTTGGTTGGTTTTGGTAAGTTGGACCTGTTTCCACACTGTATGAATCTCTGACACTATCTCTGACAAAACCCACGCAGGTCACGGGGAGAACGTACAAAGTCCGTACAGACAGCACCCGTAGTCAGGATTGAACCCGGGGTCTCTGGCGCTGTGAAGGCAGTAGCTCTACCTCTACCCAACTGTGCCACCCTTGAAATCAAGACTGTGAAGAAAATAAAAGTTTACTTGGCCCCTCACTGCTGAGACCGCAGTGTTGGTGATTGTGCGGGAAGGAACTGCAGATGCTGTTTTTCACTGAAGATAGACACAAAATACTGGAGTAACACAGCGACAGCAGAACAGGAAGTATCACAGGAGAAAAAGAATGGGTGACGTTACGGGTCGAGAATCCTTCTTCACACTGAGAGACTAACTATTGTGATTCATTTGTGAAAAGCAGCAAAATATCACGTCAGAACCTGTACCACGCTGCTTCATTTGTCCAGAACTTGGGGCTGTAGAAAATGTGCGCAAATTCTCCGCAGAATGGAAAGCGTCGAACTTTTTTTGTTCCGTTCAGAATCAGGCCCTTTGGCCCACCGTGTCCATGCCAACCGGCGATCCCCACACAATTACACCCGAAGCCAAGTAACATACAAACCAATACACAATAGACAATAGATGCAGGAGTAGGCCATTTGGCCCTTCGAGCCGTTCAATGTGATCATGGCTGATCATCCCCAATCAGTACTCCGTTCCTGCCTTCTCCCCATATCCCCTGACTCCGCTATTTTTAAGAGCCCTATCTAGCTCTCTCTTGAAAGCATCCAGAGAACCTGCCTCCACCGCCCTCTGAGGCAGAGAATTCCACAGACTCACCACTCTCTGTGAGAAAAAGTGTTTCCTCGTCTCCGTTCTAAATGGCTTACTCCATATTCTTAAAGGAACCTGCACGTCTTTGGAGTGTGAGAGGATACCGGAGCACCCGTGGAAAACCCACGCGCGTCACGGGGAGGACGTGCAAACTCCGTGCAGACGGCACCCGTGGTCAGGATCGAACCCGGGTCTCTGGCGCTGTGAGGCGACGACTCACCGCGGCGCCACCGCGCCGCTCTTGGGAATCCACTCCATTTAATTATTGAAAATGCAAATAAATAACAACACAAGAGAGAAAACCATGTCAGATATAATTGCTGCACTCAACCACAAAGAGGGCTGTCGAAATTATCGGGAAAAATTAGTGTCAATTTTTTGAGACATTTTGTCAGGAATGCAGTTTGTTTTAATTAAGAGCAATTATTTGCTCATTTCTGTCTCTCTCCCCGCTTGCTAGAGAAAGCCATGTCTCAGGAAAGATTGTGAATGCGATGCCTGCTCTCACCTAATCTTTTCTTCAAAAGGGTAATTATTCCGTTCATGACAATTCAATGCCGTTCTAGAGAACAGAACTTTCCCTCTCTCTCTCTCCAGACCCCCCCCCCCCCCTTCCCAGTTCTCCGACCGGTCTGACTGTCCGAAGATAGAGACAAAATGCCGGAGTAACTCAGCGGGACAGGCGGCATCTCTGGAGGAAAGGGAACGGGTGACGTTTCGGGTCGAGACCCTTCCTCAAACTTCGAGACCCACTTCAGATTGCATCTCTGTCAGCTTTGTTGTCACCTTCCCCGAGCTAACAATGGTTTATTCTTGGTAGACAAAAGTGCTGGAGAAACTCAGCGGGTGCAGCAGCATCTATGGAGCGAAGGAAACCTTCGCTCCATAGATGCTGCTGCACCCGCTGAGTTTCTCCAGCACTTTTGTCTACCTTCGATTTTCCAGCATCTGCAGTTCCTTCTTAAACACAATGGTTTATTCTTCATTTTCCTTGCACTTCTCTTTTGATCTCTTATGCTTCCTTTTCTCTGTGTCTCCCTCTCCCCTGACTCTCAGTCTGAAGAAGGGTCTCAACCCGAAACGTCACCCATTCCTTCTCTCCAGAGATGCTGCCTGTCCCGCTGAGTTACTCCAGCATTTTGTGTCTCTAACCATATAACCATACAACCATATAACAATTACAGCACGGAAACAGGCCATCTCGACCCTTCTAGTCCGTGCCGAACACGTATTCTCCCCTAGTCCCATATACCTGCGCTCAGACCATAACCCTCCATTCCTTTCCCGTCCATATAACTATCCAATTTATTTTTAAATGATAAAAACGAACCAGCCTCCACCAACTTCACTGGAAGCTCATTCCACACAGCCACCACTCCCTGAGTAAAGAAGTTCCCCCTCATGTTACCCCTAAACTTCTGTCCCTTAATTCTCAAGTCATGTCCCCTTGTTTGAATCTTCCCTACTCTCAGTGGGAAAAGCTTATCCACGTCAACTCTGTCTATCCCTCTCATCATTTTAAAGACCTCTATCAAGTCCCCCCTTAACCTTCTGCGCTCCAAAGAATAAAGCCCTAACTTGTTCAACCCTTCTCTGTAACTTAGTTGCTGAAATCCAGGCAACATTCTAGTAAATCTCCTCTGTACTCTCTCTATTTTGTTGACATCCTTCCTATAATTAGGCGACCAAAATTGTACACCATACTCCAGAATTGGCCTCACCAATGCCTTGTACAATTTTAACATTACATCCCAACTTCTATACTCAATGCTCTGATTTATAAAGGCCAGCACACCAAAAGCTTTCTTTACCACCCTATCTACATGAGATTCCACTTTCAGGGAACTGTGCACAGTTATTCCAAGATCCCTCTGTTCACCTGCATTCTTCAATTCCCTACCATTTACCATGTACGTCCTATTTTGATTTGTCCTGCCAAGATGTAGCACCTCACACTTATCAGCATTAAACTCCATCTGCCATCTTTCAGCCCACTCTTCCAACCGGCATAAATCTCTCTGTAGACTTTGAAAATCTACTTCATTATCCACAGCCCCACCTATCTTAGTATCATCTGCATACTTACTAATCCAATTTACCACACCATCATCCAGATCATTGATGTACATGACAAACAACAGTGGACCCAACACAGATCCCTGTGGCACCCCACTAGTCACTGGCCTCCAACCTGACAAACAACCATCCACCATTACTCTCTGGCATCTCCCATTCAGCCACTGTTGAATCCATCTTGCTACTCGACCATTAATACCCAACCATTGAACCTTCTTAACCAACCTTCCGTGAGGAACCTTGTCAAAGGCCTTACTGAAGTCCATATATACAACATCCACTGCTTTACCCTCATTAATTTCCCGAGTAACCTCTTCAAAAAATTCAAGAAGATTAGTCAAACATGACCTTCCAGGCACAAATCCATGTTGACTGTTCCTAATATGCCCCTGTTTATCCAGATGCTTATATATATTATCTCTAAGTATCCTTTCCATTAATTTGCCCACCACTGACGTCAAACTAACAGATCTATAATTGCTAGGTTTACTCTTAGACCCCTTTTTAAACAATGGAACAACATGCGCAGTACGCCAATCCTCCGGCACTATTGCCGTTTCCAATGACATTTGAAATATTTCTGTCATAGCCCCTGCTATTTCTACACTAACTTCCCTCAATGACCTAGGGAATATCCTGTCCGGACCTGGAGACTTATCCACTTTTATATTTCTCAAAAGTGTCAGTACTTCCTCTTCTTTGAATCTTATATTTTCCATAGCTACTCTACTTGTTTCCCTTACCTCACATAATTCAATATCCTTCTCCTTGGTGAATACCGAAGAAAAGAAATTGTTCAATATCTCCCCCATCTCTTTTGGCTCTGCAGATAGCTGTCCACTCTGACTCTCTAATGGACCAATTTTATCCCTCGTTATCCTTTTGCTATTAATATAGCTGTAGAAACCCTTTGGATTTACTTTCACCTTACTTGCCAAAGCAACCTCATATCTTCTTTTAGCTTTTCTAATTTCTTTCTTAAGACACTTTTTACAATTTTTATACTCCTCCAGCACCTCATTTACTCCATGCTGCCTATAATTATTGTAGATCTCTCTCTTTTTCTGAACTAAGTGTCCAATTTCCCTTGAAAACCATGGCTCTTTCCAATTTTTACTATTTCCTTTCAACCGAACAGGGACATAAAGATTCTGTACTCTTAAAATTTCACCTTTAAATGTCCTCCATTTCTCTTCTACATCTTTCCCATAAAACAACATGTCCCAATTCACTCCTTTTAAATCCTTTCGCATCTCCTCAAAGTTAGCCTTTCTCCAATCAAAAATCTCAACCCTAGGTCCAGTTCTGACCCTCTCCATAATTATATTGAAACTAATGGTATTGTGATCACTGGTCCCGAACTGTTCCCCAACGCATACCTCTGCCACCTGACCCGTCTCATTTCCTAACAGGAGGTCCAGCACTGCCCCTTCTCTAGTAGGTACCTCTATGTATTGCTGCAAAAAACTATCCTGCACACATTTTACAAACTCCAAACCATCCAGCCCTTTTACAGAATGTGTTTCCCAGTCTATGTGTGGAAAATTGAAATCTCCCACAATCACTACCTTGTGCTTACTACTAATATCTGCAATCTCCTTACATATTTGCTCCTCCAATTCTCGCTCCCCATTTGGTGGTCTATAATACACCCCTATAAGTGTTGCTGCACCTTTCCCATTTCTCAGTTACACCCAAATAGCCTCCCTAGAAGAGCCCTCTAATCTATCCTGCCAAAGCACTGCTGTAATATCTTCCTTGACAAGCAATGCAACACCTCCACCTCTTGCCCCTCCAATTCTATCACACCTGAAGCAACAAAATCCTGGAATATTTATTTTCCAATCACAGCCCTCCTGCAACCATGTTTCACTGATCGCCACAACATCATACTTCCAGGTGTCAATCCAGGCTTTAAGTTCATCCACCTTTCTTACAATGCTCCTAGCATTAAAATATACACATTTAAGAAACCCACCCTCTCTTATTCTCTGTTTATTGTATTTTTCTTCTCTCTCCCCTACATTTTGGGTCAGAGTGCTTCCATTCTCTGCCTCCTGCCTCCCACACTGACTGCTAGCTTTCCCAATTTGAGTCCCTCCCCCCAACCATACTAGTTTAAAGTCTCCCCAGTAGCCTTTGCAAATCTACCCGCCAGGATATTGGTCCCCCTCGAGTTCAAGTGCAACCCATCCTTTCTGTAGAGGTCGCACCTTCCCCAAAAGAGGTCCCAATGATCCAGAAACTTGAATCCATACCCACTGCACCAGTCCCTCATCCACTCATTTATCCTCCACCTCGCTCCATTCCTACTCTCACTGTCGCGTGGCACAGGCAGTAATCCTGAGATTGTTACCTTTGCAGTCCTTCTCCTTAACTCTCTCCCTAACTCCCTAAATTCTTCTTTCAGGACCTCTTCTCTTTTTTTTACCTATGTCGTTGGTACCTATATGTACCACAACCTCAGGCTCCTCTCCCTCCCATTTCAGGATTTCTTCGACACGTTCAGACACATCACTGACCCTGGCACCAGGGAGGCAAACTACCATCCGGGTCTCCTGTCTGCGTCCACAGAAACGCCTATCCGACCCCCTGACTATAGAGTCCCCTATTACAATTGCCCTCCTCTTCTTTTCCTTACTCTTCTGAGCAACAGGACCGGTCTTTGTGCCAGAGGCCCGGCCGCTGTCGCTATCCCCAGGTAGTCTATCTACAGTTCCTTCCTACACAGAAGAGGTTAGAATACACTCAGAAGCTTATGTAGGTCTGAAATTATTTACAACTGCTGAAGAAAGTTAACATCAATCTCTTTTGAAGTGAAGCAGCAAATATTGGCCACTTATTGTTAGCCCACATCTAACAATGGCCTGTTTCCTTTATTATCGTTACTTTTTTACATATCTTTCATTCATTTGTTCCATACCTCTCTCTCTATCACCGTCTATATCTCTCGTTTCCCTCTCCCCTGACTCTCAGTCTGAAGACGGGTCTCGACCCGAAACGTCACCCATTCCTCTTCTCCAGAGATGCTGCCTGTCCCGCCGAGTTACTCCAGCATTTTGTGTCTGTGGCAATTTATTAGTTCACCCAAGTCCGAATGATGCATCTAATTCAATTTTACAAAGTAAGTCACACGTCGAATTCTAGACTTCCATTTCACCCTCAATTTAATTCATCCACAGAACCTAAGCAGAATTCAAAATGGCTATTTTTTGGGCTGTTGCAAAATTCAGTGTAAATCCAAGACCCTGTGACTTTGCTGCTAAGATCACCAGTAGAATTCTTTCCCACAGACGGCTGTGGATGGATATATTTAAGGCAGAGATTGAGAGATTCTTGATTAGTACGGGTGTCAGGGGTTATGGAGAGAATGGGGTTGAGAGGGAAAGATAGATCAGCCATCTATCTTTGGCGTAGTCGACTTGATGGGCCGAATGGCCTAATTCCGCTCCTATCACTCATGAACGTATGAACTATAGTGAGACTGTTTAAATTCATAGCTTGCTTTTTCTTAGCAGTGTCAAACATATTAGAATAAAAATAAGGACCACAAGCACCTACAATGATGACTTTGAAAATGGCAAGAAATAATGTTTGGGTAATTTAATAAAATGTTTCAGTGTTCAGGGAGTGAATGAGAAACTGGTGTAAACTGGTCAGCATGGATTCGATGGGCCAAAAGGCCTGTTTCCATGCTGTACCTCTGAAATGCTAGGATTTTCCATTATATCACTATCTGATTTGGCAGCTTAGCATGCAAAACACGCTATGCAAATCAGCTGCCATAGCATGCAAATCAACTGCCATAGCATGCAAATCAGCTGCCATAGCATGCAAATCAGCTGCCATAGCATCGCATGCAAATCAGCTGCCATAGCATGCAAATCAGCTGCCATAGCATGCAAATCAGCTGCAACAGCATGCAAATCAACTGCCATAGCATAGCATGCAAATCAGCTGCCAAAGCATGCAAATCAGCTGCCATAGCATGCAAATCAGCTGCCATAGCATGCAAATCAGCTGCCATAGCATGCAAATCAGCTGCCATAGCATGCAAATCAGCTGCCATAGCATGCAAATCAGCTGCCACAGCATAGCAAGCAAATCAGCTGCCACAGCATAGCATGCAAATCAGCTGCCATAGCATGCAAATCAGCTGCCATAGCATGCAAATCAGCTGCCATAGCATGCAAATCAGCTGCCACAGCATAGCATGCAAGCTTTTCACTGTACCTCAGGTACACATGGCAATAATAAACCTGAACCTCATGCAAGGATTCTTGAAACAAAGAGTTTTATCAAAATAGTCAGTCAGCGTAGATGTGAAAGAGTCATAGAATCACACAGTGTGGAAACAGGCCCTTCGGCCCAACTTGCCCACACCGACCAACATGTCCCAATCTACACGAGTCCCACCTGCCTGCGTTTGGCTCATATCCCTCTAAACCTGTCCTATCCATGTACCTGTATCAATGTTTCTTAAACATTACAATAGTCCCTGCCTTGACTACCTCCTCCAGCAGCTCGTTCCATACACCCACCACTGTTTGAGGGGAAAAGTGATCCCTATTAAATCTTCCACCCTCACTTTAAACCTGTGTCTTCTGGTTCTTGATTCCCTTACTCTGGGCAAGAGACTCTGTGTGGTTACCCGACCTATTCCTCTCATGACTTTTGTACACCTCTATGAGATCACCCCTCATCCTCCTGCACTCCAAGGAATAGAGTCCGGGCCTGCTCAACCTCTCCCAAAAACTCAGACCCTCGAGTCCTGGCAGCATCCTTGTAAATCTTCTCTGTACTCTTTCCAGCTTGACAGCATCAATTAGTCAACTAACATCTAAAGAAGGGTCTCGACCCGAAACGCTGCCTATTTCCTTTGCTCCATAGATGCTGCCGCACCCACTGAGTTTCTCCAGCACTTTTGTCTACAATTTGCTTATTCCAGCAAATATGAATGGAATTCCCTTTCCCCTGACTCTCAGTCTGAAGAAGGGTCTCGACCCGAAACGTCACCCATTCCTTTTCTCCAGAGATGCTGCCTGTCCCGCTGAGTTACTCCAGGATTTTGCGTCGATGAATAGATAAGTACAGAGAGAGAGAGAGAGACAGACACACACACACACACAAGGAACTGCAGATGCCAGAACCTTGAATGAAAGCACAAAGTGCTGGAGGAACTCAGCGGGTCAGGCAGTAACTGTGGAGGGACTGGACAGGTAACGTTTTGGGTCGGGACCCTTCCTCAGACTAATTGAATGGTTGGAAGGGTGAAGTTACTCCCGATCTGTGTGTTTGTGTATTTAGCCGTAAATCACTTCATTGGAATGCAATCTGTCATTTTTTCTTGGCCGTTAGAACTGTTTCCGGAAATCAAATGACTTTATTTTAAACAATTACACATGAATTCAAACAGAAAAAAGACACAAAGTGCTGGAGGAACTCAGCGGTTCAGGCAGCATCTCTGGAGAACATGGACAGGCGACATTTTGGTTTGGGACCCCCCCCCCCTTCAGACCTGAAACACCACCGATCCACGTCACGTTCACAAGTTATCGGAGTAGAATTAGGCCATTCGGCCCATCGAGTCCGCTCCGCCATTCAATCATGGCTGATCTCTGCCTCCTAATCCCATTTTCCTGCCTTCTCCTCATAACCCTTGACACCCATGCTAATCAAGACCTTGTCTATCTTTGCCTTAAAAATATCCACTGACTTGGCCTCCACAGCCCTCTGTGGCAATGAGTTCCCATAGATTAACTTATTTTTCTAAAAGAGCGCCCTTTAATTCTGAGGCTGTGACCTCTGGTCCTAGACTCTCCCACCAGTGGAAACATCCTCTCCACATCCACTCTATCCAAGCCTTTCATTATTCTGTAAGTTTCAATGAGGTCCCCCCTCAACCTTCTAAACTCCAGCGAGTACAGGCCCAGTGCCGTCAAACGCTCATCATATGCAAACCCACTGGAACCTGGAATCATTCTTGTCCTCCAGAGACGATGCCAGTCCTGCTGAGTTACTCCAGCACTTTGTGGGGTTTTTTTTGTCAAGCAGCATCTGCAGTTCCACGTGTCATCAAGACGCCAAAGAGGTTGCAGCATTTAAAATAAGAGAGGGTTACGGCTTTTGAGCAGTTTAGCCGAAGATATTGCATTATAAACCAAGTAACGAGAGGATGAATATTAACTTTTTTAAACCTATTGTGTCGGATAGGTATGGAGAAATCAGGATGGTTTGGGCTCGGAGTTGCAACCTATGCTTGGGTGGCGCAGTGGTGCAGCGGTAGAGTTGCTGCCTTAAAGCACCGGAAACCCAGGTTCGATCCTGACTACGGGTGCTGTCTATACAGAGTTTGTATGTTCTTTCTCTTGTACTTTCAAGAGAGAGCTAGATAGGGCTCTTAAAGATAGCGGAGTCAGGGGATATGGGGAGAAGGCAGGAACGGGGTACTGATTGGGGATGATCAGCCATGATCACATTGAATGGCGGTGCTGGCTCGAAGGGACGAATGGCCTACTCCTGCACCTATTGTCTATTGTCTATTGTCTCCCCGTGGCCTGCGTGGGTTTTCTCCAGGACCTCCGGTTTCCTCCCACACTCCAAAGACGTACAGGTTTGTAGGTGAATCAGCTTGAGTTACAATTGTAAATTGTCCCGTGTGTGTGTGTGTGTGTGTGTGTGTGTGTAGGAGTGTGTATGTGTGTATGTGTGTGTGTGTGTGTGTGTGTGTGTGTGTGTGTGTGTGTGTGTGTGTGTGTGTGTGTGTGTGTATGTGTGTGTGTGTAGGAGTGTGTATGTGTGTGTGTGTAGGAGTGTGTGTGTGTGTGTGTGTGTGTGTGTGTGTGTGTGTGTGTGTGTGTGTGTGTATGTGTGTGTGTGTAGGAGTGTGTATGTGTGTGTGTGTAGGAGTGTGTATGTGTGTATGTGTGTGTGTGTGTGTGTGTGTGTGTGTGTGTGTGTGTGTGTGTGTGTGTGTGTGTGTGTGTGTAGGAGTGTGTATGTGTGTGTGTGTGTGTGTGTGTGTGTGTGTGTGTGTGTAGGAGTGTGTAGGTGTGCGGGGAGGGGTCGCTGGTGGACGTGGACTCGGTGAGCTCGAAGGGGTCTGTTTCTGCGCTGTATCTCTAAACGAGATCATTACATCGCGGTGCAGGAGAAAATTCCTACGTTAAGAAAGAGCAAAGGAGGTTTCTGGCTGTTGACGTGCTAATTCCCAGAAGTGCCATCAGTAAGTAATTAGAATGTGTGAGGCCATACTCTACATCAGCATGGGCTTGTTTATTCTCATTATTTTATAATTTTAAAAACCCTCTAGGTGATATGACAGAGCTGTATAGAACATAATTCAGATTATTAGCATACTAATTGGACAAAAATATAGGCCCTCTACAAGGGATCCAACTGAATAATTTCACATCAATCTAGTTCCATGATGAATGGTTCAATATTAATTGGGAAGAATCAAATTCATTATTAAATGCCACACTCTTAAAAAAAAATAATTCTGCTACCTTATAATCTTTCATCACTTCATATTTTCCAGGAGGTTCTGTAATTCAATTCAATTTTCCAAAGAGATGAGTCATTAATATATCTACAAATATGTTGAATTGATATAAAAATGGATGCTGCTAATACTTCAACGTTTCCCTTCCAAGCATCTTAAGAAATTCATAAAACATTTAAAAATACATATTGCATATTTTATAACTGCGCTCCAATGTAGGGGAGAGAGGGCCGCTTTAAATATTCAAAGATGGTTTTGCCACCAGCTTAACTACTCATAACTTTTTACAAATAGTTTTTTCCATGTTAATTATATAACCATAATCAAAAAAAATATTTGCAATTCCAGACCATCCAGTCTATCCAGTTAGTATATTTAAGGTGTAACATCTCAGAAGTTCATAAGTGATAGGAGCAGAATTAGGACATTCGGCCCATCGAGTCTACTCCGCCATTCAATCATGGCTGATCTATCTAACCCCATTCTCCTGCCTTCTCCCCATAACCCCTGACACCTGTACTAATCAAAACTGGTTTGCTTTCTGGGTGTTAATCAATGGGAGGAAATGTGGAATTACACCAACCAGCCCAGAACACTTAGAACGCTAGAACCAGACCAACGGAAACCATCTTCCCTTCCATTGACTCCATCTACACCTCACGCTGCCTCAGCAAGGACCAGTCAGTCGCACCCCGGCCACTCCCTCTTCTCCCCTCTCCCATCAGTCAATAGGTACAGAAGTGTGAAAACGCACACCTCCAGATTCAGGGACTGTTTCTTCCCAGCTGTTATCAGGCAACTGAATCATCCTACCACAACCAGAGAGCAGTCCTGAACTACTATCTACCTCATTGGTGACCCTCGGACTATCCTTGATCGGACTTTGCTGGCTTTACCTTGCACTAAACGTTTTTCCCTTGTCATGTATCTATACACTGTAAATGGCTCGATTGTAATCATGTATTGTCTTTCCACTGACTGGATAGCACGCAACAAAAGCTTTTCACTGTACCTCGGTACACGTGACAATAAACTAAACTGAACTGATGTTGACTCTCTGAAAAAATTGAATCAGTTCACTTCAATCCCCCGAACTGTATTGTTAATTTTAAAAAGCGCTTCCATTTTCTACTGGACATTTTAAAATGTACATCCATCATCCAATGCTGATAAATTCTGCTTCAATTATGGTTCATAGAACATAGAGCAGTATAGCACAGGAACGGGCCATTCGGCCCACAATGTTGGTGCTGAACATAATGCCATGTTAAACTGATCTCATCTGCCTGTACGTGATCTGTATCCCTCTATTCCTTGCACTTCCATGTGCTTATCTAAACGCCTCTTAAACGCCACTATCATATCTGCCTCCACCACCACCCCTGGCAATGTGTTCCAGGCCCCCACCACTCTGTGTAAAACAAAAAATTGCCCCGCACATCTCCATTCAACTTTTGTTTAAGAAGGAACAGCAGATGCTGGAAAATTCGAAGGCAGACAAAAATGCTGGAGAAACTCAGCGGGTGAGGCAGCATCCATGGAGCTAAGGAACAGATGACGTTTCGGGTTGAGACCTTTGGTTTGTGGGTCTGAAGAAGGGTCTCGACCCGAAACGTCACCTATTCCTTCATTCCATAGATGCTGCCTCACCCGCTGAGTTTCTCCAGCATTTTTGTCTGCCTTCCATTAAACTTTTCCTCTCTAATCTTATAGCAATGCCCTTCGGTGTTGGGTATTTCCACCCTGGGGAAAAAAGTTGGACACAAAATGCTGGAGTAACTCAGCGGGACAGGCAGCATCTCTGGAGAGAAGGAATTGGTAATGTTTCGGGTCGAGTCCCTTCTTCAGACTGAGAGTTAGTGGTGAGAAGGAGTCCAGAGATATGGAAGGGTAGATGGTGATAAGGAAATGTAGTAAGAAGAAGGGTCTCGACCCGAAACATCACCCATTCCTTCTCTCCAGTGATGCTGCCTGTCCCGCTGAGTTACTCCAGCATTTTGTGTCCATAAGGGAATGTAGAATGGTTCATTGTTAGCTGAGGGCAAGTTAGCAACAAGGCGTCCAATCAGTAATATTTAATCTGGAGGACAATAGAAATAGTTGGGGAACTAGGATGGGGGAGGGACTGGGGAAAAAAGGTTTTGGATAGAAGATCTCATCGTAGCAGCTTCAAAGTGGTCTTGTTGAGTCTCATTGTCTGTAACTCGTTTTCACCTAGCTCACAGTGAACAATGGCCTGTTTTCTTTATCATAGTTACTTTTTTGCATATCTTTCATTCATTCGTTCTATATCCTACATCACCGTCTATATCTCTCGTTTCCCTCTCCCCTGCCTCTCAGTCTGAAGACGTCCACTGCGGGAGGGCTATATGTACGTATTTATGTATGTACTTAATCTATGAACCACTGTTGTATAACGTTAGTACCTCCACCAATGTAAAGCACTTTGGCCAACGAGAGTTGTTTTTTAAATGTGCTATAGAAATAAAAGTGACTTGACTTGACTTGACTTGACTTGAAGAAGGGTCTCGACCCGAAACGTCACCCATTCCTTCTCTCCAGAGATGCTGCCTGTCCCGCTGACTTACCCCAGCATTTTGTGGTCTATCTTCATATTTAATAATGTCGTAGGTTTAAAAAAAAAAATCCCTCGCCTTGATGCTTTTCCCGTGGATTCGGCATTTAATAATAATTTGTGCACAAATGAAACATTAAATTAGGTGATAAAACGTTTCTTTAAATGCTACACCCTTGGTTGAATTCTGTTAAGTGGAAGACAATTGGATCCGTCACAGAAACAAAGATGATCATGTTGCTAACAAATGAGATGTGAATGGAATTGATTGTCTGCCAATTAAAAGTGCAATGTGCTCCACTCATTCAGCCTTTTGCATCTGACGTTGATCAGGACAGATTTTCCCTGGTACTGACCTATTGTTATTAATTGAAGTAGATTATTGGCTGGCTCGTTTAACAAATGGCCTATTTATTGTTGAACAGAATGTCTTTCTCTGGCACGTAAGAATTTAACCAGTCTTTGATTGCCAGGCACAATTGTTGTCCATTCCTGCACTTTGCATCAAAAAGATAATTCAGCTTTCTTTTTCTCCTTGCCAGGATCGATGAAAACTGATTTAATTCTTAATCTCTAAATTTGCTGGTTTCACAATTCATTAATTGTCTAATTCTTGACTTAATATCCTTATGTGACTTTCATACCAAAATTATTTTAAGCCTTTTTTTCCCCAAATGTATCAATTGTCTAATTCTTAATTTAACATCTTCCACTTTTCTTATGCGGCTTTCATGCTGAAATAGTTTTCATGCTTTTCTTCTTAATTTGATCAATTGTCTAATTCTTGATTTAATATTTTCTACTTTTTCTTCTGCCAACTTTAATATTGATATTATCTGTATTTTCAAATTCTTAATTTAATATCTACTTTTTTCTTTTGCTACATTCACACTATAATAGTTTTTAATCCTTCCCCCCCCCCAAAATTTATCATTTGTCTAATTCTTAATTTAATACTTTCTACTTTTCTTATGTGGGTTTCATGCTAACATTATTTTATCCTTTTTTAAATAAAATTTATAAATATAAATAGTCTAATTATTGATTAATATCTACTTATTCTTATTTCTTTTCAAACTTAAATTATTTCTCATTAATCTCTATACGTTAATTAGTCTGGGCAATAATTATATGATTATATTTATTATTTCATATTTATGATATATGTTTATTTCATTTAATTATATAATTATTTTATAATAATATAAATATAAAAAATATGTAATAATTTAAAAATATATAAATAGATAAAATATTAAACATCATGATTGAAATATCTTGTTTTCCATAAAGTATTATAATTATGTTATTTTTATTGTAATTATTATATAATAAAATATAATAAATATATTTAAAAATTATAATAAAAGTGTAATTTTAGACATCATGACTAAACAGCTAGTTTTCCATAAACTAAAGTAATTATATTATTTTTATATTTAATATATATATTAATTATATTTAATGATAAAATAATTATTTTAGTTTATGGACAACAGACTGTTAAAGTCATGATGTCTAATATTTTGGTTTAATTAAAAAAAAGTATAATATTATAATTTGCTGTAACCCAGTACAAATGGGCAAATATTTGTCTTTATTTGCAAGCATTGATATATCATCGCGGGGTGAAATGTCTTTTGTTTGAAGGTAGGCCAGCAGAATAAAACCTCTGAATTTCTGCTTCCCTTTTGTGCCACTTCACAGAGCGAATCTCCTGCCTTGTCAGGATGTCCACTTTGTGTTGCTTGGCTGCGAGCCAATGTCCTCGATATAAAAGGAATCTCTCCATTTGCATATCAAAGCCAGCAGGAATAAAATGCTTCTAATGGTCTCAGAAGGAAGCCAAAAAAATATGTGAGCGCAGAACTAATGCCAGCCCTTCGCAAACAAAAAAATAAGTGCAAGGAACTGGACGGACTCACAAGCGTGTTACATAGAGCAACATAATTAACTTTTTAAAAATGTGGTTATGAACTGCAGAATGAGGAAGAAAAAAGTTCTAATCTTTCTTAAATGTATTACAGTATAATCCCTTTGATGGAAAAAGAAACACATAAAATAGACTGGGATCCTCAGAGAATAGGTTTCTCTGATACATCCTTTGAACTATGAGCTGCTTAGAAATGTTTGACTTGTGATGAAGGCTATTCATTATTTAAAGCCCTGCCATATTGAGGGAAAGCCAATCTGTTTCCGAGGCAGCTGAAGTGTAGCCCAACTTTGTGTGATCAAGGGGCAAGGAGGAGTTGGCCATCGTCTGCACAGAGTTGACTCCCGCCAGCAAACTTTGAGGAGAGAGTTAGCCTGGTCACTAATGCAAATGCATCCAAAAACGACACCACATAACAGCCAAAATACTCCTTCTTTTTCCATTTCATTTCCAGCCCACAATTGCTATTGCAAATTAGAGTCATAGAGTCATACAGAGTGGAAACAGGCCCTTCATAAGGGTATAAGGTGATAAGGAACAAGAGTAAAATTAGGCCATTCGGCCCATCAAGTCTACTCCGCCATTCAATTGTTTGGCCTGCCCTGTGCTTGAAACGGCAATGGAAATGGAAATGAAATGAAAATGCAATGAGCTGTTTGGCCTGCCCTGTGTTTGAAATTGAAGTGGAAATGGAAATGAAATGAAAATAAAATGAAATGAGTTGTTTGGCCTGCCCTGTGCTTGAAATTGAAATGGAAATGGAAATAATAATAATAATAATAATCATTTTATTTACTGGCGCCTTTCTAAAACCCAAGGACACCTTACAATGCATAGAATCACAAAAAAATACAAAACACATAATCGGAATAAATTAAATATAAAAAAACACAATGAGTTGTTTGGCCTGGCCTGTGCTTGAAATTGAAAATGGAAATAAAATGAAATGAGTTCTTTGGCCTGCCTGAAACCACTCATTTCGGCCCACAAGACCCCTACTAGCCGAGAAACCAGTCCCCTTTGCCCAAAATACCCATATTAGTCCAGGGGGAGCATTTTGGCCAAAAGGCCTGTGCCAGGCCAAGAAAAGTCCAGAAAAAGTGCCTTTCACTGAGATTTCACTCAGATTTTTTTTTAAAGAGCCCCTTTGGCCCATCAGGCCTATACTGGCCCAGGAGGAGTCCCTTCGACCCATCAGTAAGTATTCCCCCTGCAAGTATTAAACCTCACGCTAGTATTTTTCTCCCTCCCTTCATTGGCTCCCTGTGAGATCCAGGCCAGGATAGACTTTCCTCCTTCATTGCTGTGATCTGCAGAAAATGATGAAAAATGTCTAAAATTGATTCTTCACCCTCTCTCCCTTCTCGCTCACAGAGTCTCTCACCTGTTTTGGGCAGAATTTCTGGCAGTTTCTGAGCTGCCAGCCCACCAGGCCTGAGTGACCGAGCTGCCAGCCCACCAGGCCTGAGTGGCTGAGCTGCCAGCCCACCAGGCTTGAGTGACTGAGCTGCCAGCCCACCAGGCCTGAGTGGCTGAGCTGCCAGCCAAGAATCCATTCGGCCCACAATGTCCATACTAACCCTCTGAAAACCAATCCCTTCGGCCCACAACACCCATACTAGCGCTCCAGAAAACCCCCACCCCCACTGGCCACCAGGATTGGAATTGGTGGAGAGGTGGAATATTGCGTTGGGGGACCAGCCCTCCCGTGCGAACATGGGACCCAATGGGTCCCACTTAGTCTAGTATCTGCATATACCTGTCGAAAAAAAGGATTAAAATAAATGCATTCTAAATGTTTTTATAGTACGTGTCTCAATTACCTCCTCTGGCAGTTCGTTCCCGAGGGATATGGACAAAATTCTGGCAGGTGGGAATAGTGTAGCTTGTGCATGTTGGCCGGTGTGGGCAGGATGGGCCGAAGGGCCTGTTTCCAGGGTCTGCATCACGCCATGACTATGATTCGAAAATCGTTCAAGTCTGTCGGTGAATAGGCTTGGTGAGATTGTAAATTGTCCCTAGTGTGTGTAGGATAGTGTTAATGTGCGGGGATCGCTAAAGATGTCGTTATCCGACAGCGCTGGCGGTGGCGAAGCCTCGCGGGTCGACTCGCGGTCGTCGGTCGATGAGAGCGTGGGGGGGCCACCATGGGGGGGGGGAAGAACAATAGACAATGGGGATAGACACCAAATGTTAGAGTAACTCAGCGGAACAGGCGGCATCTCTGGAGAGAACGAGTGGGTGACGTTTCGGGTCGAGACCCTTCTTCGGACAATGGGCAATGGGGACCCGGCGTGGGGGGACCCTCTGTGGGGGAAGGGGTGGGGGGGGAAGAACGGAGGAAGAGCCGGCGTGCTTTGTAACGTTGTTAGCGCCGTAGGTGCCGACTATTTGCGTACATTGGGAACGCAAGCGAAGAATCTCATTGTGCCCTGTCATTCAATTCCATTATTCGAACCAATAACTATCACTATCGGGTCACCATCCAACATCCATCGCGACCCACTAAACAAAATCATATCGTTGAGCAGTAAAATAATCGGACTAGAGCAGGAACCACTGATCAGTATTTACAATAGAAGGACTAAACTAAAAGGAACACAAATAGCCTCAGACACCACTCACTCACTGCACAGCCAATACAGTCTTCTACCCTCAGGCCAGAGATACAGGTCACGCACATTCAGGACTAAGAGAGACATGTCGAGTTTCGTGCCTACATCCGTTAGACTCATGAATAGTTGATCTATTTATTTATTCATTTATTCATTTATTCATATGTACAATTTTAACATACTTTTAATGTTTTTATTGCCTATTCTTCATGTATTGTGCTTTGCAAGTTTTACCTACTGACCGCTGTTGGACTGCTGGTATGTGATGTGTGTGGTATATGGTGTTGTGTTGCTGGGGACGTGAACTGTACACGCACTGATGTTCTGCACAAATGAAGTTCCTAACGGATAAATAAAGTTCATTGAATTGAATTTACAGTATCAGGTTGCAGTATCGGATTGTTTCATCCCCAGTTACTTCCGATACTTGGTCTGAGATAATTGGAACCAATAATGAACATGTTCCTTTCAATCTTATGAATTAGCCTTCCTTTTATTCTCCAGCCAGTGATTATCAGCCAAATCCTGTTCCCTGTGATCGGGGCGATCGACATTGATGTTTTCGAGGAGATGTATTGATGTTTTTGAGGAATAATCGATTGCATATTTTGGGTCAGTGCAGAGGCAGACCGGTGGCACAAAAATGGTTCGGATCTGGTCCCTACTTCAGTCTGAAGGGTAGATGCATCTACCCTGGACAGTCTGAATAGACAATAGACACTTCACACCAGCCACTTCCCCCCGCCATCTCCACACCTCAATAGACAATAGACAATAGACAATAGACAATAGGTGCAGGAGTAGGCCATTCGGCCCTTCAAGCCAGCACCGCCATTCAATGTGATCATGGCTGATCATCCCCAATCAGTACCCCGTTCCTGCCTTCTCCCCATATCAGCTATCTTTAAGAGTCCTATCTAGCTCTGAAGAAGGGTCCCGGCCCGAAATGTCACCTCTCCATTTCCTCCAGAGAAGCTGCCTGACCATTTGAGTTACTCCAGCATTTTGTGTCTATCTTCGGTATAAATCAGCATCTGCATTTCCTTCCTATGCAAGGAACTGCAGATGCTGGTTTCCAAAAAGAAAAAGAAAATGCATGAAGTGCTGGAGTAACTCAGGGGGTCAGGCAGCATCCCTGGAGGACATGGATCGGTGATGTGGCAGGCCGGGACGCTAGCGGATACGTTTGCGGCACTGATGCCTGATTGAAGTGACCATGTGACCATTGGCGGCACGGTGGTGCAGCGGTAGAGTTGCTGCCTCACAGCACCAGGGGCCCGGGGTCGATCCTGACTATGGGTGCTGTCTGCACGGAGTTTGCACGTTTTCCTTGTGACCACGTGGGTTTTCTCCGGGTGCTCCGGTTTCCTCGCACTCTCCAAAGACGTACAAGTTTGTAGGATGATTGACTTCGTGAAAGATTGTGGATTGTAGATTGTCCCTAGTGTGTGTCGGATAGCGTTAATGCGCGGGGATCGCTGGTCGGTGCGGACTCAGTGGGCCGAAGGGCCTGTTTCCCCCTGCATCTCTAAACTAAACTAAACAGAAGAGGCATGTTGGAAGGAACTGCAGATGCTGGTTTACACCGAAGATAGACACAAAATACTGGAGTAACTCAGCGGGACAGGCAGCAACTCTGGAGAGAAGGAATGGGTGACATTTCGGGTCAAGAACCTACTTGAAACTGGGGAGAGATTTCACACCTTACCCTTCCTTATCTCTATGTCTCCCTCTCCCCTGACTCTCAGTCTGCAGAAGGGTCTTGACCCGAAATGTCACCCATTCCTTCTCCCCAGAGATGCTGCCTGTCCCGCCGAGTTACGCCAGCTTTTTGTGTCTATAGGCAGAGGATGGGCTGCCTCTTAAAGGGGCTGTCCCACTTGGGCGACCTAATTGGCGAGTTTAGAAGAGTTTGAAAAAATGACATGTTGAAGACCTCCTTCGACTATGTAGAAGACCAGCTTCGACTAGCTACGACTAGCTATGACTAACTTCGGGAAACTTGGACACCGAATAGTGGAGAGTGAAGACGATCTCCTTCGATCTCCTTCGACCTCCCTTCGACTATGATGAAGACTATCTACGACTACCTTCGACTACCTACGATTAACATGCCGACCTACTACGACTAAACCTACAAGTATCAATTTTTTCCATGGCGACCTTTTTTTACTCACGGGCATTTTTTAACATATTGAAAAAAACGCCGCGACCTAGCTGAGGCCTCGAGTACGCGGAGACCACTCTCGAGCATGAAGGAGAGTTACAAAGACCTCCTATGACCTTGTGTCGACCATGCTATGAGTCGAGGGCAAACTCGCCAGAACTCGCGGATTAGGTCGCCCAAGTGGGACAGTCCCCTTTACACGTGAGTGTGCTTCCCGTCTGAGTGTAATCTTTCATACATAGTTCATGCAACTGCACACAGTTCTTCCGGATGGCGGAGGGTGCAATGTTGGCGACGAACTGCTTTGTTCTGCTGCGATCGATACCCGGACGTTAGAAAACGGGGTGAATATCCTCCAAAAGTTGGTTCTAATGTGAATGGGGACAGAAAGGAATGATGACAGTGGCGATGGGTTTAAACTATTGTTAATAACCGCATCGTTCAACCAGTAAATGCCGAGCTATCAGCGGTTCCATTTATCAAAGGAGCCGTCTTCCGTATGAATAATTCAGAATCAGTCGAGTGGATTGAACTTTGGAAGGCAGCAACATATAACAGATGGAAACTCTCTCTCACTCACTGTGTTATCAGCTCAAGCTATTCCTACGGTAGCTGAAACCTTCAGACATTAATCAAAGCACTGAGTCTGTACATGTAGTCTTCACTTATTGAAGTCTCTGTTCCATCTTTTGTAACCTCAGATGGCTGCTGAGAGACATCAGGTATCCATTAGCCCAGCACATACTTCTAATCAGTAACGGCTAATGATTAAACTGGCCCTGATAGAGATTCTACATCAAGAAAACCCCGGCCATTCCCTCTTCTCCCCTCCGCAAGATATTGCAGCGAATTGTGGATGCAGCCCAGACCATCACACAAACCAACCTGTTGTGTTAAAGAAGGAACTGCAGATGCTGGAAAATCGAAGGTACACAAAAATGCTGGAGAAACTCAGCGGGTGCAGCAGCATCTATGGAGCGAAGGAAATAGGCAACGTTTCGGGCCGAAACCCTTCTTCAGACCACAAACCAACCTCCCTTCCATGGACTCCATTTATACCTCGTGCTGCCTTGGCAAGGCCAGCAGCATAATCAAGGACCAGTCGCACCTTGGTCACTCCCTCTTCTCCCCTCTACAATAGGTACAGAAGTGTGAAAATCCACACCTCCAGATTCAGGGACAGTTTCTTCCCAGCTGTTATCAGGCAACTGAACCATCCTACCACAACCAGAGAGCAGTCCTGAACTACTATCTACCTCATTGGTGACCCTCGGACTATCTTTGATCGGACTTTGCTGGCTTTACCTTGCACTAAACGTTATTCCCTTATCATGTATCTATACACTGTAAATGTATGCTCCCTGTACGGAGTTTGTTTGTACGTTCTCCCCGTGACCTGCGTGGGTTTTCTCCGAGATCTCCCACACTCCAAAGACGCACAGGTTTTGCAGGTTAACTTGCTTGGCATAAGTGTAAATCCCTTGTGTGTGTGTAGGATAGTGTTAGTGTGCGGGGATCACTGGTCGGCGCGGACCCGGTGAGCCGAAGGGCCTGTTTCCAGGCTGTATCTCTAAACTAAACTAAACTAAAGTATGAATATTCGCTGTTCCTGGCACTAACTGGCTGAGACGTTTTATTAAATGCAAAAAATTGTTTATTTCCCGGAGCAGTTTCACATCTATGCATCTGTTGATTTTTCACTTGCGTTTACATATTATCAAGGCGCCTGTAAGAGGTTTTTTTAAATCTTGACATTTACCAGCTCTGGAGATGTGGGGAATGATTCAGATCCGCCCCTCCTGGAGTACTGAGCTGATTCAAGTCTGTTCACACTCGGAGAAAGATTAATGGACAACGGCCAATGGTATCTTTATTGTCACGTGTACCAGCTACATTTTATGCATGCCGATCCACAAGACATATCCCCATACAATAACATAATACTTTATTAGCCAAGTATGTTTTGCAACATACGAGGAATTTCATTTGCCAAGTCAGTCATACCAATAATAAGCAACGGAACACACAAAACACATTTTAACATAAACATCCACCACAGTGACTCCTCCACATTCCTCACTGTGATGGAAGGCGAAAAAAAAGTTCAATCTCTTCCCTTCTTTGTCCACCCCGTGGTCGGGGGCCTCGAGCCTCCCGTTGACGGGACGATCTTCGGGCCCTCCACGTCGGGATGATCACTCCTGCATTGGGGGGGGCGGGGGGGGAATCTCAGCTCTCCCGCGCCGAGCGATGTGACCCCGGGTCGGGGCTGGTCGAACCTTCTGCGTCGTTGGAGCTCCTGACATCTACGGTCTCTACCCGAGACTGCAAGCTCCTCGATGGTAAAGTCCGCAGGCCGCGGTTGGAGCGTCGATCCCAGGCAAGGGACTGCAGGCTCCGATGGTAAGTCCACGGCCCCGCGGTGGGGCTCAAAGTCAGTCCCGAGCGAGGCCGCCAGCTCCATGATGTTAGGACGCAGAGCAACCGGAGATATGATCCGGAAAACAATCGCATCTCCGGCAAGGTACATAAGCATAACCGCCCGGCCAGTACAGAATGTACAGAACAGCCCACTGTGTCCATGTACAAGAGGCCCCATTTTGGTGCCATTTCCCCATCCCAGTTGGAGCCAGCCACGAGCCCCATCTCCATTCCTGCCGTCCCGTGGCCATCGTCCCTCTCCACTCCTCTTTCCCTGTTCCCAGAGTAAATTGGTCTATTTTCTGAAGGTAGACAACAATGCTGGAGAAACTCAGTGGGTGAGGCAGCATCCATGGAGCGAAGGAATAGGCGACGTTTCGGGTCGAGACCCTTCTTCAGACTGATGAGGGGGTTGGGGGGGTGGGAAGAAGAAAGGAAGAGGCGGAGACAGTGGGCTGAGGGAGAGTTGGGAAGGGGAGGGGAAGGAAGGAGAAAGCAAGGACTACGTGAAATTGAAGAAGTCAATGTTCATACCGCTGGGGTGTAAATTACCCAAGCGAAATATGAGGTGCTGCTCCTCCAATATGTGGTGAGACTCACTCTGGCCATGGAGGAGGCCCAGGACAGAAAGGTCAGATTCAGAATGGGAGGGGGCGTTGAAGTGCTGAGCCACCGGGAGATCAGGTTGGTTGATGCGAACTGAGCGGAGGTGTTGGGCGAAGCGATCGCCAAGCCTGCGCTTGGTCTCACCGATGTAGAGCAGTTGACGCCAAGAGCAGCGGATGCAATAGATGAGGTTGGAGGAGGTGCAGGTGAAACTCTGCCGCACCTGGAAAGACTGCTTGGGTCCTTGGATGGAGTCGAGGGGGGGAGGTAAAGCGACACGTGTAGCATTTCCTTGGGTAAAGCAAATTTATGGATTTATAAGCCATCAAATGACACTGTCGACGTAATTCCTCTTTAGATCAGGAAGGGAGCCCGAGTAATTAAATGTGAGGTATTGTTTCCTCAATATTACGTGCGGCACGGTGGCACAGCGGTAGAGTTGCTGCCTCACTGCGCCAGAGGCCCCGGTTCGATCCTAAATACGGGCGCTGTCTGTACGGAGTTTGTACGTTCTCCCCGTGACCAGCATGGATTTTTTCCAAGATCTTCAGTTTCCTCCCACACTCCAAAGACGAACAGGTCTGTTAGCTAATTGGCTTGGTACAAGCGTAAGTTGTCCCTAGTGTGTGTAGGATAGTATTAATGTGCGGTGGATGGCTGGGCGGCGTGGACTCGATGGGCCGAAGGGCCTGTTTCCACGCTTTATCTCAAAATTAAACTAAATATTTACTTAAACGTTATAGACTGGAGGCGGCAGGTTCTGGTAACCTTCAAGAAGTCACCATACTCTTGTCCATATCTTCCGATTCCTGTTGTTTTTGATGAACAAAAATTGTATTTTTAGAACAAAATAAGTATGTAAAAATTATTTAAGTGTTTAAAATGACGAGAGTCATAGTTAGGGTAGATAGGCTGAACCTTTTTCCCAGGGTGGAAGTGTCCAACACTAGAGGGCGCAGTGTTAAGGTGAGGCGGGGTTTAAGTGTAATGGAGGTTTACGGAGCAGGTTTTTTACACAGAGGGTGGTGGGTGCCTGGAACGCACTGCCAGGGTTGGTGGTGGTGGAGGCAGATACCAAAGTGGCGCTCAAGAGGATTTTGGATAGGCACATGGAAGTGGAGGGAATAGAGGGATATGGATCATGCCAAAATCCATAATCCCCCTTCCCATTCCCACACTGACCTTTCTGTCCTGGGCTTCCTCCATTGTCAGAGTGAGGCCCAGCGCAAATTGGAGGAACAGCGCCTCATATTCCGCTTGGGCAGCTTACACCCCAGCGGTATGAACAGTGACTTCTCTAACTTCAAGTAGCCCTTGCATCCCCTCTCTCTCCATCCCTCCCCCCACCCAAGTCGTTGTGCAAGCTTCAAAGCCGTCTTGTTGAGTCTCATCGCCTGTAACTCATCAATAGACAATAGACAATCGGTGCAGGAGCAGGCCATTCGGCCCTTCGAGCCAGCACCATCATTCACAGTGATCATGGCTGATCATCCACAATCAGTACCCCATTCCTGCCTTCACCCCATATCCCTTGACTCCGCTATCTTTAAGAGCTCTATCTGACTCTCTCTTGAAAGCAACGAAAGGACCGGCCTCCGCTGCCCTCTGAGGCAGAGAGTTCCACACTCACAACTCTCTGGGTGAAAACGTTTTTCCTCATCTCTGTTCTAAATGGCCTACCCCTTATTCTTAAACTGTGGCCCCTGGTTCTGGACTCCCCCAACATCGGGAACATGTTTCCTGCCTCTAGCATGTCCAAACCCTGAATAATCTTACATGTATCAATAAGATGCCCTCTCATCCTTCTAAACTCCAGAGTGTACAAGCCCAGTCGAGGCTTCACTCACCCCAGTCCGACACAATGGCCTGTTTCTTTTATCATCGTTACTATTTTGCACATCGTTCATTCATTGTTCTTCATCTCTGTTCATCACTGTCTGCACCTCTCATTTCCCCGACTCTCAGTCTGAAGAAGGGTCTCGACCCGAAACGTCACCCATTCCCTTTTTCCAGAGATGCTGCCTGTCCTGCTGAGTTACTCCAGCTTTCTGTGTCTGTCTTCAGCAGATGTGGTCAGTTTAGCTTGACGTCTTGTTCGGCACCAACGTTATGGGCCATTGTCGGCCAGTACCCTTGTTTACGGGAGGGGGGGGGGGTCAGTCTCCCCACGACAGAAGTGGGAGAAGTTGTACAGTATGATAGCCACAGGGAAGAAGGATCTCCTGTGGTGTTCTGTGCTGCATCTTGGTGGAACTGGTCTGTTGCTGAAGGTGCTCCTCAGGTTGACCACCAAAGATCCTATAGCGGAGCAAGATAGACCATTCCTGCTAAATGCAATGGGCTGACGTGTAGTACGCAACGGAGCAGAAGGTGGGCCTTTTTTTCATCCATTTCAGTAACCCGACCCGACCCGACCCGACTCGCAGTGTAATCAACGTTGCGGGGGAACAGTTTGTGTTAATGAATTATAATTCTGAAAATGAGGAGAAGATTTTTACCAAATAACTTTTATTTTTACGAGGATGTTTCCGTAACCGGCTTCCGTCTCCGCACTAGTATCCTATGGGGTCTTTGGTGCGGAGACGGAAGCCGGTTACGGAAATGGGGCCGAAAATGTGTGGACTATCTTGTTCGCTATAGGATCTTTGTTGACCAGTGTGTCATGGAGGGGGTGAGCTGTATTGTCCAGGATGCTCCGCAGTTTGAGGAGCAACCTCCCCTCCAAGACCACCTCCCATGAATCCAACTCCAACTCCACCCCCAGGATGGAGCCGGCCTTCCTGATGGGTTTGTTGATCCTGTTGGCATCCGTGGCCTTCGCCCTGTTTCTCCGGCACATGGCAGTGAAGAAGATGGCACTGGTCACCACCAATTGATTCAGAAAGCCAAATAAGGATAAATGCCTCCTTACAGTTTTGCATTTTTTAGTGACTGCTTTAATTTTGTAAATGGAAAGTTTACAGGATCTAAAAGGCATCATTATTTACAGGATTACTGAGCCACTAACTCAAATTCTAATGTGACGATTTCTTTAAAAGGGACTTCAAAAACCAAGGCCTGCACCATCAAGGAATTTGAGGATTGAGAACAAAGAAAATTGTTTTAATGTGCAGGAAGGAACTGCAGATGCTGGTTTAAACCGAAGATAGACACAAAAAGCTGGAGCAACTCAGTGGGTCAGGCAGCAGCATCTCTGGAGAGAAGGAATGGGTGACGTTTCAGGTCAAGACCCTTCTCCAGACTGGTCTCGAACCGAAACGTCACCCATTCCTTTTCTCCAGAGACGCTGCCTGTCCCGCTGAGTTATTCCAGCATTTTGTGTCTATCTTCAAATTATTTTAATGTCTGTCACTTATTAGAACAATTGCGAGCAGGGCTGTTTAGTTTAGTTTAGAGATACAGCGCGGAAACAGGCCCTTCGGCCCACCGAGTCCGTGCCGGCCAGCGATCCCCGCACATTATTCTACACACACTAGGGACAATTTACATTCATACCAAACCAATTACCCTACAAACCTGTACGTCTTTGGAGTGTGGGAGGAAACCGAAGATCTCGAAGAAAACCCACGCGGTCACTGGGAGAACGTGCAAACTCCGTACAGACAGCACCCGTAGTCTGGATCGAACCCGGGTAATACCGATACAGGATAAAGGACATAACATTTAACGCAAGATAAAGTCCAGTAAAATCCGATTAAAGATAGTCTGAATTGTCTCCAATGAGGTAAATGGCAGATAGACACAGAGCTGGGGTAACCCAGTGGGACAGGGCAGCAGCATCTCTGGAGAACATGGGTAGACACAGAGCTGGGATAACCTAGTGGGACAGGGCAGCATCTCTGGAGAACATGGGTAGACACAGAGCTGGAGTAACCCAGTGGGACAGGGCAGCAGCATCTCTGGAGACAAGGAATGGGTAATGTCTCCAATGAGGTAAATGGCAGGTAGACACAGGATGCTGGGGTAACTCAGTGGGACAGGCAGCAGCATCTCTGGAGAACATGGGTAGGTGGCAGCTGACAACCCAGTGGATAGACACAGAACGCTGGAGTAACTCAGTGGGACAAGGCAGCAGCATCTCTGGAGAGAAGGGATGGGGGATGTTTAGGGTCGAGACCCTTCTTCAGTGGTAGATGGCAGGCCAGGACCGCTCTCCAGTCACTAGATAGGATGGTTCAGTTGCTTCTGAATAAGTCACCTTGGCAATGGGAAGAAGGAGACAGGTAATGAGGATAGTGGGATATCACCCAGGGACGAACATAGACCTGATGGGCCGAATGGCCTTGTCTGTGCCACAGTGGTAACTAAGTAGATTGCAGCCCCTTATATTCATTACCATAGAACACCGTGGAGGCCAAGGCAGAGATAGATAGATTCATGATTAGACAATAGACAATAGGTGCAGGAGTAGGCCATTCGGCCCTTCGAGCAAGCACCGCCATTCAATGTGATCATCTCCAATCAGTACCCCGTTCCTGCCTTCTCCCCATATCCCCTGACTCCGCTATTTTTAAGAGCCCTATCTAGCTCTCTCTTGAAAGCATCCAGAGAACCTGCCTCCACCGCCCTCTGAGGCAGAGAATTCCACAGACTCACAACTCTCTGTGAGAAAAAGTGCTTCCTCGTCTCCGTTCTAAATGGCTTACTCCTTATTCTTAAACTGTGGCCCCTGGTTCTGGACTCCCCCAACATCGGGGGAATAGCACTGGTGTCGGAGGTTATGGGGAGAGGGCAGGAGAATGGGGTTAGGAGGGAGAGATAGATCAGCCATGATTGAATGGCGGAGTAGACTCGATGGGCCGAATGGCCTAATTCTGCTCCTATCGCTGATGAACATGAATCTATATTTGTACCGACCAATGCCTTATCTGTGGTGTAAGACAGTGCTTGGCACTGTCTGATTAGTTCTATCCAGTAACGTCACTAATAAGACATTCCTAATTGAGAGCGCTACTTGGTAATGGCCGGCGCTTTAACTGTTGCAGTAAGTTTGTGATCTTCCCGGGGTGTATACACTCTAGGAAGCCGGCTCTTAATGGCCGTGGACTGACATTCCTGGGTTCAATGTCGTTTTATAAACATTTCATACATTCATGTGGTTTTAATTAAATGGCCCAGTGGCTGTCTTGAAATAAGCAGACTATAGATAAAGTACAGGGCAGCTTGGTGGCGCAGTGGTAGAGTTGCTGCCTCACAGCACCAGGGACCCAGATTCAATAGACAATAGACAATAGGTGCAGGAGTAGGACATTCGGCCCTTCACTGTGATCATGGCTGATCATCCACAATCAGTACCCCGTTCCTGCCTTCTCCCCATACCCCTTCACTCCGCTATCTTTAAGAGATCTATCTCACTCTCTCTCGAAAGCCCAGGTTCGATCCTGACTACGGGAGCTGTCGGTGCGGATTTTTTGTACGTTCTCCCCGTGACCTGCGTGGGTTTTCTCCGGGTGCTCCGGTTTCCTCCCACGTTCCAAAGATGTGCAGGTTTGTAGGTTAATTGGCTTGTGTAAATTGTCCCTAATGTGGGGAAACGGGTTCCGCGGGAAAAGATCTTTCCCTCCCCTTTATTTATTGATGAGATTTATCGCCCACTTTAAGCAAAGAATATCCCTCACTGTTGGAGCTCTGGGTGAAACCGTTTATAACGTTATGGTTTGTTATTATTGTTGTCACCTGTACTAAGGTGCAGTGAAAAGCTTTTCGTTGCGTGCTAACCAGTCAGCAAAAAGACTGTACATGGTTACAATCAAGCTGTCCACAGTGGACAGATACAGGATAAAGAGAATAATATTTAATGGAAGATAAAGTCCAACAAAGGTAGACACAAAATGCTGGAGTAACCCAACGGGTGAGGTAGTGTCTCTGGAGAGAAGGAATGGGTGACGTTTCGGGTCGAGCCTTCTGAAGAAACGTCACCTATTCCTTTTCTCCAGAGATGCTGCCTGACCCGCTGAGTTACTCCAGCATTTTGTGTCTATCTTTGATTTGATTCTCAATGATCGGTCGCATCAATGCTATTAAAATGGTTGCACTTCCAAGATTTTTGTATCTTTTCCAAAACCTTCCTGTCTAATTACCTTTGTCTTTTTTCAAACAACTGGATTTGGTTATACTCTCATTTGTCTGGGCAGACAAATCCCCTCGCATTGCTAAAGCCCACCTACATGAAAAATGTGGACAGGGGTGGCCTCGGCCTTCCGGCACTGAAGCATTACTACTGGGCTGCAAATGCGAGGGCTCTCACTTTCTGGCAGTGGGGCTTTCCTGATGATGTTTCCCCACTCTGGCTAAAAATTGAATCCGTGTTTGTTTCAGAGACCTCTCTCCCAGTGTTGCTCTTTTTCGGAGCACATGTTCCCTACAAATTAGTTGGCCATAACTTCATTCTCAGAAACTCCGTAAGGATTCTGAAACAAATTTAAAAAAAATTTGGATTGGTAAATATCTCAGTGTATCCCCCTATATTACACAATCACTTGTTCAAACCGGCACTGATGGATAGAGTGTTTCTGGACTGGAGGGGGAAGGGGCTGTGTTGTATTGATGATCTCTACATAGATAATAAATCGACTATCACTGTACCTCCATTGGTACACGTGACAATAAACTGACCTTTGAATCCTTTGAATCAATGCCTGAAGAAAGATCCTGGCCTGAAATGTCACCTATCCATGATGTCCAGGGAGAGAAAGTGAGAGATACCACGTGGAAACAGGCCCATTGCCCACCAGCGATCACCCCGCGCATTAGTTCTATACTACACCCTAGAGACATATATCCTACAAACCTGCACGTCTTTGGAGTGTGGAGGAGTGTGTATTTTTTTTGTACACCAGCATCAGTAGTTCCTTGCTTCTACATGGATGCTGCTATTGTTCTATAATGGGGCAGCACGGTGGCACAGCAGTAAAGTTGCTGCCTCACAGCGCCGAAGACCCGGGTTCGATCCTGACTACGGGTGCCGTCTGTACGGAGTTTGTACGTTCTCCCCGTGACCCGCGTGGGTTTTCTCCGGGAGCTCCAGTTTGCTCCCACACTGCAAAGACGTACAGGTTTGTAGGATAATTGGCTTGGTGTAAATGTAAATTGTCCCTAGTGTGGACTGTGTTAGTGTGCGGGGATCGCTGGTCGGCGCGGACTCAGTGGGGCGAAGGGCCTGTTTCCGCGCTGTTTCTCTAAACTAAACTAAACTAAACTAAATGTATTATTGTGAAGCTTAGAAAGGATAGAGTATAAGAGAAACCGACAATTCAGCATTCCAAATTAACATTTCAACATTTGTATTCAGTTGAGATTGTCCAATGCGAATAGACATGGGTTTCGTTTAGTTTGGAGATCCCGTGTAGACCAGCGATCCCTGCACGCTATCACCACACTACACACACTAGGGACAATTTTTACATTTACACCAAGCCAATTAACCTACAAACCTGCACGTCTTTGGAATGTGGGAGGAAACCGAAGATCTCGGAGAAAACCCACGCAGGTCACGGGGAGAACGTACAAACTCCGCACAGACAGCACCCGTAGTCAGGATGGAACCCGGGTCTCTGGCGCTGTGAGGCAGCAACTCTACCGCTGCGCCACCGTCCCGCACCTAGTGATGGCCAGAGAACGTGACGCAGCTTCTTCCATTTTAGGGATGGTGCCACAGTTCATAGTTTAGTGATGAATGTTTTCTCTTCTCCAGGGTTGGTCTTGGACAGAGACTGTTGGCAAATCCACAATATTCATTTCTCTGCGTGTGAAAGATGCATTGTGCTCTGCATGTTACTGCCTCTCTCAACGTGACCTGTTACACTGGAGATGCCAGCGTGTCTACATGAACAATATCGCTTTCAAAGGCTCCTGCTTCAATCCTGCCAAATATATTGTCCCCAGCGTAAGAACAGTTCAGTTTAGTTTATTGTCACGTGCAGTGAAAACATAGAAACAGTGACAATAGGTGCAGGAGTAGGCCATTCGACCCTTCGAGCCAGCACCGCCATTCAATGTGATCATGGCTGATCATCCACAATCAGTACCCCGTTCCTGGTTTCTCCCCATATCACTTGATTCCGTTAGCCCTAAGAGCTAAATCTAAAGGACCTGTCCCACATGGCGATTTTGCCGGTGTCATATCAGTGTCGCCAAAAGATTTTGAATATTTCAAAATCCAGCGGCGACAAAAAAATGTCGCGACACTTAAATAAGCACCGCGTGTCAATATGTCATCAGGCCACGTCATTTGCGTGTAATATACGCGACGTCATTTACGCGTCACGACGCACGATGCACGCATGGTGTGCGTTATGCGCGCATGGTGCGTGATGACATAGGCAGTGACTCGCGACCGCCAGCGGCGTCCCAGGATTTTGCGATGTACAAAATCTTTGCGCGCCATCTGCGTGCCGCGCAAATGACGGCCAAGTGGGACAAGGCCCTTAATTCTCTCTTGAATACATCCAGTGAATTGGCCTCCACTGCCTTCTGTGGCAGAGAATTCCACAGATTCACAACTCTCTGGCTGAAAAAGTTTTTCCTCATCTCAGCTTTTGATGCGTGCTAACCAGCCAGCGGAAAGACAATAATGATTACAATCGAGCCATTTACAGTGTATAGATACATGATAAGGGAATAACGTTTAGTGCAAGGTAAAGCCAGCAAAGTCCAATCAAGGATAGTCTGAGGGTCACCAATGAGGTAGATAGTAGTTCAGCACTGCTCTCTGGTTGTGGTAGGATGATACCTTTTGCCTAATGGGAGAGGGGAGAAGAGGGAGTGGCCAGGGGTGCGACTGGTCCTTGATGATGCTGCTGGCCTTGCCGAGGCAGCGTGAGGTGTAAATGGAGTTAATGGAAGGGAGGTTGGTTTGTGTGGTGACATTGAAAAAACTCATCCTCATTCTCTCAGCAGGAAGAATAGCAACACACAACTTCATTGGACTTAAGGTCAGAAGATCATAAGGAATAGGAGTAGAATGAGGCCATTCGGCCCATCGTCTACTCCGCCATTCAATCATGGCTGATCCATCTCTCGTTCCTAACCCCATTCTCCTGCCTTCTCCCCTTAACCCCTGACACCTGTACTAATCAAGAATCTATCTAGTTCTGCCTGAAATATATCCACTGACTTGGCTTCCACAGCCTTCTGTGACAAAGAATTCAACAGATTCACCACCCTCTGACTGGAGACATTTTCATATTGAAGAAGGGTCTCGACCCGAAACGTCACCCATTCCTCCTGTCAGGTGATGCTGCCTGTCCCGCTGAGTTACTCCTGAATTTTGTGCCTATCAAATACGTGCGTGTTTGTTGGTTAATTGGCTTCCGTGGATTGCCCCAAGTGTGTACGGAGTGGATGTGAAAGTGGGATAACATAGAACTAGTGTGAACTACGACGATCGATGGCCAGCATGGATTCAGTGGGCCGAAGGGCCTGTTTCCATGCTGTATCGTTCAATCTCCGTAATTCCCCATTTTCGTTTGGCACGATAAAAAAACACAGTATATACACATTTCCTGAGAGAATCTGGATCCACTCATAAGCTAACTGGGTGGCCACGGTGGCGCAGTGGTAGAGTTGCTGCCTCAGAGACCCCGGTTCGATCCCGACTACGGGCACTGTCTGTACAGAGTTTGTACGTTCTCCCCGTGACCTGCGTGGGTTTTCTCCGAGATCTTCGGTTCCCTCCCACACTCCAATGACGTACAGGTTTGTAGGTTAATTGGCTCGGTGTAGGTGTAAATTGTCCCTAGTGGGTGTAGGATAGTGTTAGTGTGTGCGGGGATCGCTGGTCGGTGCGGACTCGGTGGGCCGAAGGGCCTGTTTCCGTGCTGTATCTCTAAACTCAGACTAAACACTAAACTGTAGGATTTACATTTGCCTTCTTGGCTCTGGGATAATTGTGCCATTACGATGTGGGTGGTGATTACCTGTGACAGGTCAATATGCAAGTCAAGGAGTGATTCTTGGTAACGCATTCTGGTTGTAATTTTTAATTGTTTTAGGGCGTAATTATAAACCAGACTTTGCCGATTACATGTCATTTGTTTCCCCACGTATTAATTGGGACTATAGTGCGATAACAAGTGTTCGGCTTTGAGAATCGTTGCTGATGTCGCCCGTGACAACATAATACATTGGTGCAGTCTGTAATTATACTTTATCAGCAAGTTCTTTGTTTCAAAACACCCATGGTTGTGCGGGCTCCGTTCAGCATTGCAAGACAGAAACTTTCTATGTTGCAAATGCAGTTTTAGACTCTAGACTTTAGAGATACAGCTCAGGAAGTAAGTAAATAAGTAAGTAAGTTTATTGGCCAAGTATTCACATACAAGGAATTTGCCTTGGTGCTTCGCTCGCAAGTGACAACATGACATACAGTAACAGTTACGAATGACTCAGAAAACACTAAACATGAATAATAATAATAAAACATTAATGATAAAACACCATTGATCAAGCATGTGAACCAACAAAATACCAGATCAAAGGGAGGCTACAGATTTGTGGCTGTTGAGTAGAGCAACTACTCGTGGATAAAAACTGTTTTTATGTCTGGCTGTGGCAGCTTTGACAGTCCGGAGTTGCCTTCCAGAGGGAAGTGATTCAAAGAGTTTGTGGCCAGGGTGAGAGGGGTCAGAGATGATCTTTCCCGCTCGCTTCCTGGCCCTTGCAGTGTATGGAGGGGAAGGTTGCAGCCAATAATCTTCTCTGCTGATCGGACGATTCGCTGCAGCCTCCGGATGTCGTGCTTGGTGGCTGAGCCAAACCAGACCATGATGGAGAAGGTGAGAACAGACTCCACGATGGCCATGAAAACAGGCCCTTCGGCCCACCGAGTCCGCGCCGACCAGCGATCACCCCGTACACTAGCACTATCCTACGCACACTAGGGACAAGCCAATTAACCTGCACGTCTTTGGAGTGTGGGCGGAAAGGAGCACCCGGAGAAAACCCACGCAGGTCACGGGGAGAACGTGCAAACTCCGCCTGGTTTTCATTCAAAGGCTATTAACTAAAAAGTAGTTGGTAATAACGTGTTGTAAACTAACTTTCCAGATGTATTTCATGAAGGGTCTGTTTCGAACGTGCAAACTCCACACAGACAGCACCGGTAGTCTGGGTTAAACCAGGGCTTCTGGCTTTGTAAGGGAGAAAGAAATGTGTAAGAAGGAACTGCAGATGCTGGTTTAAACCATGATAGACACAAAATGCTGGAGTAACTCAGTGGGACAGGCAGCATGGAGAGAAGGAATGGGTGACGTTTCGGGTCGACTCTTCAGACTCAATCTCACTCATCAAGTACTGGCTTTACTCTGCGGTGGGCTCCTCATGGGCTGTCCAACTCCACAGCAGGCAACATATCCGGGTCTGACCATAGACCACATGAAAGCGGGTGAAAATTGTTGACTAAAGCTGATAGAGATTTGGATTCCTGTCTCTGACCCTCGTTGGACTGTCGGGGAGTAAAGCTTGAGAATAAAGGGCTTGTCCCACAGTACGAGGTAATTCAAGAGCTCTCCCGAGTTAAAAAAAACTCGTGGTAAGCACGGAGAATGTACGTAGCGGGTGCGTCGGAGCTCGGGGATGTCTCTTAGCGGCTCGTAACGCTAACGGCAGGTACTCTGGAAACGCGGTAAGCTCGAGAAGACTCGTGAAGATTTTTCAACATATTGAAAAATGTCCACGAGAGCCCCGAGTACCTACGAGCGGCCATTACCGTAATTCTCCGAGTTCGAATCAGGGGAAACTCGGGAGAACTCTTGAATTAGCTCGTACAGTGGGACAGGCCCTTTTACGTCCAGCTTTAAAGAGGAACACGTTGTAGAGTCGGAAGATAGACACATAAAGCTGGAGTAACTCAACGGGTCGGACAGCATCTCTGGAGAGAAGGAATATAATATCAAGGTGACGTTTCGGCCTTGACCAGTAAGGTAATCTGTTCCTTCTCTCCAGAGATGCTGCCTGTCCCGCTGAGTTAATCCAGCTTTTTGTGTCTATCTTCGGTTTAAACCAACATCTGTAGTTCCTTCCTACACTGGTTTCAAACATTTCTGATGTTTTAGGCTTGCATTTGTTTAGGTTTATTATTGTCACATGTACCGAGGTACAGTGAAAAGCTTTGTTTTGTATGCTAACTAATCAGATTAGATGACGGGTGCTGTCTGTACGGAGTTTGTACGATCTCCCCGTGACCTGCGTGGGTTTTCTCCGGGTGCTCCGGTTTCTTCCCACACTCCAAAGACGTATAGATTTATAGGTTACTAGTAAGATTAAATGAGAACTTACCAGTTTGAAGTTTGATCGTTATTTTATGAGGAGTTACGATGAGCGATTACGTGAAGAAGGCCGTCCCCACGCGTGCGCGTCAATCTTCAAAGCAGCGGTGTGAAATCACAGATAACAGTTGTTGAACTAACATAGTAAGATTAAAGATGACTTACAGAACTTACAGAAAGATCGTTATGGTACGAGGGCCGGGAGCGGAGGGCACGTAATCCCTCAACGTAACTCCTCATAAAATAATGATCAAACTTCAAACTGGTAAGTTCTTGTTTAATCTTACTATTTTACTTCGGAGTCACGTGAGTGACTACGTGAAGATTTTGAAGCTCTGTGATTTCATGCCATGGAAAAACGAGTCCACACAAGCACAACTGCATCAGATGACCACAGATAAAGGAAACATTCATAATGCATACAGACATGACATAGATTTAAAACATGCTGATGCTGATAAATGAACAAATAATAATAATAAAAGTAACCCCTCTCATCCGAGGGGGAAAACTATGAAATAGAACCTAAAATAGAGTTGGCAAATACCCCTGGTCTGGCAATGGGTTAAAATAAAATGTTTGGAAACCTTGTACGTTAGACCATCCTGCAATCGGCAGGATGTGGTCCAGAGGACCGTACACAACCCTTGCTGCTGATGTAGTAGCAGCCCTGGTGGAGTGAGATTAGAAATTAGTATCTACACCTGTATGAGCCAGAACCCCGTTTTAACCACCTGGAGGTAGTCTAAACTGATACCTTCTTATGAGGTTATTAGTAACTAACTACATAGGTAGTATGAGAGCCTCTAAGGCTCTAGGTGACCTTGACGTAATGTTGTAAACGTGTGACCACACATAACCGAAGGTGCATGGGGTATGCCATGAGAACTAGTTTGAGACCTGACACCCCTGGGCTATCCTGCGTAAATAAATCGTAAACATGAAATATTATATAAGTAGGTATAACCATCCTGTCCAGTCGCAATGTATGTAATGACTGGACTCGTTGTGCTGAGAACAGCACCAATGGGATACCTTATGAGCCTAGAGCCCAAGGGATATAGCTGGAGCCCCCTGGTGAAGCTGTATCAACACAATGTCAATATCCCATACTCTGTGTACTTGGGTCTGGAGGAACATGTGTAAAGATATCCTTAATAAACTAGAATCAGAGGGCGAGACCCGACAGAGCTGGGTCCCGCTCGCTGCAGCATATATGATGAGAAAGCATGTTAAGCACAGATAATGGGACTATAACTTAATTTATTGTCAAGGGCCCGTAGAAAACGAACTCTAAGACGTCAGTGTCCGTGCCGTATTATATGTAACATAACATTTAAGCAGAACGCTTCCCCTCTCCTGAAGAGGAAATGTACTGCTATTTTTGGTGCTATCCCTGCACTCTGCAGTGAGCACATACATGGATTGGTCTGACAACCCAAGCCGCAGGAGCTGTCTTCTCAGATTCTGTAAGGCAATGAATTGATTAACCATACAGAGGCTGGTTCCCCAGTCTGAACCAGCAAGTTTTATGTATAGAAACTCCATATCAGGTTCTACTATAATTCCCAACATTTGCGGGAAACCATGGCTACATAGGCCAGTCAGACAGTACGAAAACCCTAAAGCGGGATCTTGCTGAATCATTGCAAGACCCGACTGATGAGGTAAAATGGAGCAACGCCACAAAAGAACATTCCTCCATCGTGTAGCAAGAATGTGTCTCTTGCCACTGCAATGCCACATGTCTTTACAACCTGGTGAATGAGCCTGGATGCAAACATATCGATATTTGGTGTTCCATCGAGGCATAATGTCTTAAAGTACTAGTGATCCAACATCCATTCTGTGTTGTCATTGATTTATGTGATGACACACCAGTGCCAAATAAAGTTGGGTAAATGATGACAGGATACTTTGACTTGATAGCACCCATGTGACCAACATAAGCCACCACCACAGTGTATCAACCTGGAATTGAGCATGCAGATCATGCATATCCGCACAACAAACCTTTTAACCCATAGTATGCACCTAGTGTCTATAGGTGGTTGATACCAATAACTGAAGAATTGGTAATTCATGCAAATCCCATCCCTCCATAACTAGACATGGCATTCGTAATTTCCCATCTTTAAGCACTAGCATCAGTCTGTAAATATAACTGAAGATAATTGACCAAAACTACTGGAGCAATGCTGAATATTGTTCATCCACCATAGTGACCCTGATGGCTTCAGCTGGTAATAGCATAGGTCTGTAACAATGAGTTAACTGGCACTTAAGAGATTACTACTTTGCACATTGCACGTTCTGATAATGCAAAGGCCCAATTGCACAACTGAAACACAGCTGTTAAATGCCAATTACACTTAATGAATAGAAGACTGCTCGATAACAAGGTTGTTACAGGCTTCTATTGATTCCAATCTCTTACCCCAGAGCGGAGTCACAGATAAATAATAGTTAAAGGAACAACCGAAAACAATAGCTGTAGTTGGTTTCAACTTAAATTTACCTCAATCTTTCAAATATAGTTGCGGCTGAAAAACAGTTGATTTTAGCAAAACACAGCATTAAGAATCTCATCCAGTTAAGGCAGAACAAGTGTTTTTTGAGCTCTGAGCAGTCCCAGCGCCGGTTTAGTAAATTGGTAGATGAGCTGGGAGCTGAAATTAGCCCATTTACAACACATTAATTGTTATCATGCCCCATCCAGATAAATTCTAAATGACTTCAGGGATCCCTGTGAATGGGACCTGAAATAGTATGCATCTTTGAAATCGATGCATGCCATAAAGATCTTTAAAGAAATCAGTTTGTTAGACAGTAACGAAGTAGCATATACTGAAAATCTATGTTGCAAGTGTGAGTTTAAATCAATTATGAACCGACATCCTCCATCTTTTACAATAAAACAGGCAACGCCTGCCATCATTCCATGCCTGCCTTAAATCACAACTCTGGCCAGATTCCCGAGCCTGTCTCGAGAGGTGATCCTGACCATAATACTGAGGCTGCCTTGAAAGACAACTGCCCATAATACTGGGCCTGCCTTGAAAGGCTACTCCGGCCATAATTCTGAGCCTGCGTCGAAAGACAACTCTGGCCAATTCCCGAGCTTGTCCCAGAAGGCAATCCTGGCCGTAATACTGAGCCTGCCTCGAAAGACAACTCTGGCCATAATTCCGAGCTTGCTCCGTAAGGCAATCCTGGCCACAACACTGAGCCTGCCTCGAAAGACAACTCTGGCCCCAAATCCAAGCCAAGCTTGGTACCCTTGTACTGTACAATAACAACCCAATCTCATACTATCTTTATCATTTGTACAAAAACCAATTGTAAATATTACCAACTTGTAAATGGTCTACTTACCCCATGTTTCGGAAGAACCAGACCCACCTACCTCCATGGTTACCGGTGGTCTATGGTAAGCCCAACGGCCCCTGATGTGGGTTCTATTCCCGTCCTTGATTGGAGAGTAGGAATGGTAGTGTATGTGGATTCCATTTCCTGAGACCGGCTTGGACTTTGGCCTCTGAGCAGCTTTCAAGCTGCCACCAGCTTCACTGAACTGCTTACTGCCCATGAGGCATGGGGTGTGACGTCGCCGATACGATGAAGCTTTGTTCATTGTTGGTACCTTGATCAGTCCGACAGCTTTAGCTTCCTCATCCAGGTATCACCTGTTGGATAAGTCTTACCTGAAGTGAAGATTCGGCGGCTGGTTTCATTTCCTCCAATGTCACCCCTGATAGCGCTGTTCACTGCCGGCACTTGTAGCGTGAGGGTAAACTCTGGCCACTTCCGGGTTTTCTGCCCACAGCAGTAACCCTTTCGTTTGCGAGTATTTCCTTAGAGCCATATGCACGTGCTCCAGTATGTTCCACGTACATACTTTGAATTTGAAGTCAGTTACATACTGACCACACGCACTCCCCTCCACAGAGAGGGAGATTCGTAGGCAGCCCTGAGAACAGGTGCTGCCACAGGCCTCTGAGGTTACCTGCATCTGACTCAGTATAAAACTGGCCTCTTACACTCCCCTCCTCAGAGAGGGAGACGTCAAGCAGACTTGACACAGGTGCCACTGCCACGGGTTCTCCATAATACCCGGGCTCAGATAGCTCCCTTCTTTGGGGCATATCTCTTTGGAGCAACCTCTCTCCAGATGGGTCAGTCTTCGAAACACACTGCCCATAGAAGGGGAAGAGTCCTCCTGTCCCGACTCCTCGGAGTCCAGGGCCCTGACAGACTTTTAGTGGCTTTTTTCTCCCCTGCGGGGTAGCCAAGGTGCTCATTGCTGGCACCAAGTCTGTAGCCGCTGGCTCTACCGCCAGTGACTCGAAAAAGGCGAATTTTGACCGCCGGCCGCTGGAAAGCAGCAACGCGCCCAGCAGCCGGTCGTTGCACAACGCGACAAACGTAACGACGCGCACGCGTGGGGACGGCCTTCTTCACGTAGTCACTCACGTGATTCCGAAATAAAATTGCATTTGGTAAAATTGTAAATTGTCCCTAGTGTGTGTAGGACAGCGTTATTGTATGGGGTGGTCGCTGGTCAGCATGGACTCGGTGGGCCGAAGGGCCTGTTTCCGCGCTGTATCTCTCTTTAACTGTGATTAACTGAATAAACTCTCTTTGTTAAGGAAAAAATAAACAGCAGATAAGAATTGTGTCTCAAAATCAGCAACAGCAATTTTATCACAAGAAGTCACAAGAATGAGAGGGGACCTCATTGAAACATAGAGAATAGTGAAAGGCCTGGGGATAGAGTGGATGTGGAGAGGATGTTTCCACTAGTGGAAGAGTCTAGGACCAGAGGTCATAGCCTCAGAATTAAAGGACATTCTTTTTGGAAGGAGATGAGGAGAAATTTCTTTGGTCAGAGGGTGGTGAATCTATGGAATCCTTTGCCACAGAAGGCTGTGGAAGCCAAGTCAATGCATACTTTTAAGGCAGAGATAGATAGATTCCTGATTAGTACGGGTATCAGAGGGTATGGGGAGAAGGCAGGAGAATGGGGTTAGGAGGGAGAGATAGATCAGTCATGATTGAATGGCGGAGTAGACTTAGACCATAGACAGTAGGTGCAGGAGTAGGCCATTCGGTCCTTCGAGCCATTCAATGTGATCATGGCTGATCATCCCCAATCAGTACCCCGTTCCTGCCTTCTCCCCATATCCCCTGACTCCGCTATCTTTAAGAGCCCTATCTAGCTCTCTCTTGAAAGTATCCTGAGAACCTGCCTCCACCGCCCTCTGAGGCAGAGAATTCCACAGACTCACAACTCTCTGTGTGAAAAAGTGTTTCCTCATCTCCGTTCTAAATGGCTTACCCCTTAAGGGGCTGTCCCACTGTGCGAGCTAATTCAAGAGCTCTACCGAGTTTTAAAAACAAATCAAACTCGTGGTAAGCACGTAGAATGAACGTAGCGGGTACGTCGGAGCTCGGGGACGTCTCTTAGCAGCTCGTAACGCTAACGGCAGGTACTCGGGAAACGCGGTAAGCTCATGAAGACTCGTGAAGATTTTTCAACATGTTGAAAAATGTCCACGAGAGCCCCGAGTACCTACGAGCGGTTATTACCGTAAATCTCCGAGTTCGAATCAGGGGAAACTCGGTAGAGCTCTTGAATTAGCTCATACAGTGGGACAGGCCCTTTATTCTTAAACTGTGACCCCCTGGTTCTGGACTCCCCCAACATCAGGAACATATGTTGACTTGATGGGCTGAATGGCCGAATCCTGCTCCTATCACCGATGGACATGACCTTATTCTACTCGATCACTGAAGTTCAGCCGGTGTAACATGCAAAAAATGTCAGGGTAGTTTGTAATTCACTAAAACCCCATGACCAGGTGACACGAGACGCAGAGCTCGACCGAAAGGACCCAATTACTGGCTCATTATTGTTGAGTTTCGCTTCAATTAACTCATGACTCCACCAGTTGGAAAATCTTCTTTTGGGGAAATATATGGCCTCTTGCAACTCTATTTAACGATGATGGTTTGAAACGTCTCTGATCTGGAAAGTACGAGCAGAATCCTAGTTGTAACCTTAAGGAATTCATTGCCTAGAAAGTTGCAAGTTAATAAAGCCCGGGTTGTTTATGATCCGTTCTGTGTATCTACTTAGTGAACTGGTAATTGTAAAACTGAAAGACATTATGTTCAGCTTTGTATGTAACATCATTTCTGTTTTAACAGCAACAGCTCATTGAGTGCAATTATAAAGCTGCCGTGATTTATTAACGCAAGTCTTTTCTGGGCAATGATCCATTACCACGAAGACATTACAATGCAAAACTCCTTTTAGTGCTAACTATAATAGTTCACGAACTAAAAAGGCATATGCTAAGAGATGAGCATCTTTGCTATACTAACATCCCTAAGTTCACCAGACTGTTAATTTTAAACAGAAATGATACCATAAACAGCTGTGTATTTAATGCCTTTTTAATGCTACTAGTAAAAATGTCACAATTATCATCAATCTCTTTCATCAATAAATTCTAATGCTTTGCATTTGATGAATGAAACTATAAAGAAAGCAAAAAAAAAACATGGAGAGAGGCGTGAAGATTTCTGCATTCAGCTCCACACTAATTGCGAATGGCAGCGAAATGCAGAACTGGTGGGTAAAAGGAACCCAGCAATCAACCCAGTGGTATGAACATGGAGGTCCAGTCACTCCACATCTCCATCCACCATCAGGAAGGCCTTTAAGCCCTCTGTTTCTCCCTCGACTGCCGAACCAGCCAATTTCCCTCGACTAACACTCTCCTCCGCCAAGCAGAGCTGGTCCTCACTCACGTCCTTCAAGTCCAAGGCGTAGCTATGGGCACTCGCATGGGCCCCAGCTATGCCTGCTTCTTAGACAATAGACAATAGGTGCAGGAGTAGGCCATTCGGCCCTTCATGCATATTCAATGTGATCATGGCTGATCATCCACAATCAGTACCCCGTTCCTGCCTTCTCCCCATATCCACTGATTTCGCTATCTTCAAGAGCCCTATCTTGAAAGTATCCAGAGAACCGGCCTCCACGGCCCTCTGAGGCAGAGAATAATCATCGAATAATCCCTGTTCCAGGCGTACACTGGCCCTATCCCCGACCTCTACCTCCGCTACATTGATGACTGCCTCCTGCACCCATGCAGAACTCACTGACTTCATCAGCCTTGCCACCAATTTCCATCCTGCACTCAAATTCACTTGGACCATCTCTGACACCTCCCTCCCCTTTCTTGATCTCACCGTCTCCATCACAGGAGATAGAATATCGAGTGACATCTATTACAAACCCACCGACTCTCATAACTATCTCGAGTACATTTCTTCCCACCCTGCTTCCTGCAAAGACTCTATCCCCTACTCCCAATTCCTCCGTCTATGCCGCATCTGCGCCCAAGATGAGGTGTTCCATACTAGAACATCCGAGATTCTTCAGAGAACGGAGTTTCCCCTCTCCCATCATAGATGAGGCCCTCACTCGTGTCTCCTCGGTACCCCGCAGCTCTGCCCTTGCTCCCCCTCCCCCTCCCCCCAATGGCAACAGAGACAGAGTCCCCCTAGTCCGTACTTTACACCCCATCAGCCGTCGCATACAACACGTAATCCGACATATTCGCCACCTCCAACGGGATCTCAACACTAGTCACATCTTCCCATCTCCACCCCTTTCAGCCTTCCGCAGAGACCGTTCCTTCCACAACATTCCTGGTCGAGACCCTTCTTCAGACTGAGAGTCAGGGGAAAGGGAAGCAAGAGACATAGATGGTGATATAGAGAGATATGGAACAAATGAATGAAAGATATGCAAAAGAGGAACGATGATGAAGGAAGCAAGCCATTGTTAGAGGTGATAACATCAGCATTAAAATCTGCAGAATAAATTGTTCGTCACTAATGACTTCTGTGGTTTTATCTTCATTGAGGTCAAAACAGGGTTAGGTAATCTCGGAGTTAATAAAGATATGCACAAATGATATATTCATGTTTTTATAATTTTCAATAATGTCCCACATAATATTTCCAATATTGTCCCTGGAGTATTGTGTGCAGTTTTGGTCCCCTAATTTGAAGGACAGTTTTGCTATTGAGGGAGTGCAGCGTAGGTTTACAAGGTTAATTCCCAGGACGGCGGGACTGTCATATGCTGAGAGAATGGAGCGGCTGGGTTTGTACACTCTGGAGTTTAGAAGGATGAGAGGGTATCTTATTGAAACATATAAGATTATTAAGGGCTTGGACACGCTAGAGGCAGGAAACATGTTCCCGATGTTGGGGGAGTCCAGAACCAGGGGCCACAGTTTAAGAATAAGGGTTAAGCCATTTAGAACGGAGACGAGGAAGCACTTTTTCACACAGAGAGTTGTGAGTCTGTGGGATTCTCTGCCTCAGAGGGCGGTGGAGGCCGGTTCTCTGGATACTTTCACGAGAGAGCTAGATAGGGCTCTATAAAATAGCGGAGTCAGGGGATATGTGGAGAAGGCAGGAACGGGGTACTGATTGGGGATGATCAGCCATGATCACATTGAATGACAGTGCTGGCTCAAAGGGCCGAATGGCCTACTCCTGCACCTATTGTCTATTGTCTATTGTCTATTGTCTATAATATTCAGTGGCTGTAAAATAACTTTGACATTCTCTCTCTCTCCATCCCTCCCCCACCCAAGTTGGACCAGGTTCTCATTTTCACCCTACAAATACCTTACAATGGCCAGTTTCCTTTATCATCATTACTTGTTTTGCATATCTTTCATTCATTGTTCTTTATCTCTCCACATCACCGTCTATATCTCTCGTTTCCCTTATCCCTAACCAGTCTGAAGACGGGTCTCGACCCAAAACGTCACCCATTCTTTCTCTCCAGAGATGCTGCCTGTCCCGCTGAGTCACTCCAGCTTTTTGTGTCTATCTTTGGATTAAACCAGCATCTGCAGTTCCTTCCTACACAGCATTAGTATTGGCCCTTTGCACTAAAATAATATTGATGTTAATAATAATAATATCTTTTATTGTCATTGCACGTCAGTGCAACGAGATTTAGTATGCAGCTCCACCGAAGTACAAGAAAAGTTAGATAAATAAATAAGCAAGCTGAGTGACGTGACCATCCGAGGGAGACTGTCCAGGGGGGGTGGGTTTGGGGGGGGGGGGGCACTCAGCAGGGCCGGTTCAGAGCCGCTATAGCTCTTGGAATAAAGCTGTTTCTGAGTCTGGAGGTTCGGGCGTAGAAGGCCTTGTAACGTCTGCCGGAAGGAAGTAGTTCAAGCAGTCCGTTACAAGGGTGTGATGAGTCCTTATGGATGCTGACGGCCTTCCTGAGGCACCGTGTGTGGTAGATGCTCTCCAAGGCTGGTAACTGTGTCCCAATGATCCTCTGTGCTCTGTGGACGACGTTCAGGTATTACTAGAGTTTGACTACAAATGAAGATGGTGGATGATTGAAGAATAACTTCTCACCGATGAAATAGAAGACAAAGGTTTTCAAGATGAATATTGCAAGTGCTTTACACAACTGCACGTCACGGTGGCGCAGCGGTAGAGTTGCTGCCACACAGAGCCAGAGACCCGGGTTCGATCCTTACTACGGGTGCTGTCTGTACAGAGTTTGTACCTTCTCCCTGTAACTGCATGAGTTTTCTTCGGGTGCTCTGGTTTCCTCCCACACTCCAAAGACGAACAGGTTTGTCGGTTAATATGACCGATAAAAATTGTAAATTGTCCCTGGTGTGTAGGATAGCGTTAGTGTGCGGGGATCGCTGGTCGGCGCGGACTCGGTGGGCCGAAGGGGCTGTTTCCACGCTGTATCTCTAAACTAAACTAAACTAAACTAAAGCATGTAATTTGGAGAATTGGTGGAAGGAGCCTGTTTGGAGATGGAGCACGGAAACAGGCCCTTCGGCCCACCCAGTCCATGCCGACCATCGATCGTCCGTTGACACAAGTTTGTCCTCATTCACTCCCCACACACGAGGGGACATTTTACAGTAAACCGATTATCGTACAAACCCGTCGTCTTTTTGGGGATATAGCAGGAAACCAGAGCAGGCGGAGAAAACCCACGCAGTCACAGAGAGAACGTGACAACTCCACACAGGCAGCACTTGTGGCCAGGGCGAAGGTGCAAGCTCAACACGGACAGTACCCGAGGTCGGGATCGAACCGGGGTCTCTGGCGATGTGAGGCAGCAGATCTACCAGCTGCGCCTGCGTGCCACCTGGTTAAGGCTACGGTATAGATTTGCCTCGTGAAAACTCAGGCATGTGCGCGCTGTTGATTAAAGGTGCTGCCTCAGAGAAGGTAATCTTCACTATTAGCTAGGGTCAGAAATCAGCAAAAGAACTATAACAAGATCGGCCGACTTGGGGTTACTGACCATCCCGCGGTCTAGGTATAAGCTCAGGGGCGACCGCGCCTTTGCGGTTGCAGCTCCTAGACTGTTGAACAGCACCCCTCTTCCCATCAGAACTGCCCCCTCCATCAACTCCTTTAAGTCAAGACTAAAAACGTATCTATACTCCCAAGCCTTTCTTGACGTCCTCTGAGCGAGGGCTATATGTTTATATGTATGTAGTTTGTTTGTTTACATTATTCTTTTAACAAATGTAAAGCACTTTGGCCAACGAGAGTTGTTTTTTAAATGTGCTATATAAATAAAATTGACTTGACTTGACTTGAACAATCAGTTATTGAATTAAGGCACAGGTGGCTAATGGTGACATACAACAATGGGTTTACTTATTGCAGGTTCAAAGAAAGAAAGGTTTTGATTTACATTGCACTTTTGAGACATCAGGGCCATTGTGCTTGGCATCTAATTTACAATGGAGCTGCATTGTACGAAACATCATGGCCAATTTACCCGCATCAAGACTGCACAGCCACAAGGCAATACTGGGCACTAAAACAGGCCTTGCTGGCTGGGTGTGTTCAAGATGCCACAGAGGCATACAGCTTCAGCCCAACTTGTCCACACCGACCAATATGCCCCATCTACACTGGTCCTGGTGGTGCTGGCTCGAAGGGCCGAATGGCCTACTCCTGCACCTATTGTCTATTGTCTATTGTCCTACCTACCCCATATCCCTCTAAACATGTGCTATCCATGTACCTGTCTAACTGTTTCTTAAACGTTGCGATAGTCCCTGCCTCAACTACCTCCTCTGGCAGCTCGTTCCATACACCCACCACCACCCTTTGTGTGAAAAGGCTACCCCCTCAGGTTCCTATGAAATCTATCCCCTGTCACATTAAATCTATGACTGGTTCTCGATTCCCCTACTCCTGGCAAGCGACTCTGTACGTCTACCCGATCTATTCCTCTCATGATTTTGCACACTTCTCATAAGGTCACCCCTCATCCTCCTGCGCTTTGAGAAATAATGTCCCAGCCTGCTCAACCTCTCCCTATAACTCAGTCCTGGCAACATCCTCGTAAATCTTCTCTGCACCCTTTCCAGCTTGACAGCATCTTCCCTGGGCACCTTGTTAGAGGAATGATGTGGATCTAGAGTTGTGAATTGCAGATCCACTTTGGAACTAAACGAAGGAAATAGGTAACGTTTCGGGTCGAAACCCTTCTTCAGACCCGAAACGTCGCCTATTTCCTTTGCTCCACAAGATGCTGCTTCACCCGCTGAGTTTCTCCAGCATTTTTGTCTACCTTCGATTTTCCAGCATCTGCAGTTCCTTCTTAAACATTGGAACGAAATGAGCCCATTTTGATCAGGTTAAACCAGCACTATACAACTGAACTTTGAAGCAACTTTCTTCACTGGCTACTTAAAAAAAAGAAGTAGAAAGTACATCAAGAAGTTGTCTCGACGTGAAACGTCACCTAGTCCTTTTCTCCAGCTGTGCAAGATAAAGCCTGTAAAGTCCGAACAAAGATATTCCGAGCATCTCGTTGTGGCTGGAAACTCTTTGAAATTTCGTATTTAGATTAGTTTAGAGGTACAGCATGGGAACAGGCCCTTCGGCCCACCGAGTCCGCACCGACCAGCGATCCCCCCGCACACTTACTCTACCGTATGCACACCATGGATAATTTAACATTAATACCAAGCCAATTAACCTACAAACCTCTACGTCTTTGGAGTGTGGGAGGATCTCAGAGAAAAGCCACGCAGGTCACGGGGAGAAGGTACAAACCCCGTACAGACGGCACCCGTAGTCAGGATCGAACCCCGGGTCTCCGGCGCTGTGAGGCAGCAACTCTACTGCTGCGCCACCGGGCCGCCCCTAGTCCTTTTCTCTGGCGGTACTAAGGTTCGTAAGTCAATTGACCTTCCGTAAATTGCCTCCGGTGTGTCGGGAGTGGGATGAGAAAGTGGGATAACGTGGAACTGGTGTGTGAAGGGGTGATCGACGGCCGGCGCGGACTCGGCGGGCCGAAGGGCCTGTTTCCGTGCTGTATCTCTCAACTAAACTAAGCCAAACAGCGGAAAATTCCCACAGACTTTACGCAGAATGCTCCCTTTGGATCAGGAAGAACGCACACTGATAGGAAACTCATCTTGTGAGCCAATGGAAGTTAGATTTCACAAAACAGAAATGTGTTGAACATGTGTTTTTCTGAAGTAAAAGCGTGAGCACCAAATGTTAGGCATGGAGGTTCATTTCATTCATGGCCTCCTGGGAAGACCCATTACCCACAGCATGTTAGTCCAGGAAGTAGGAAATTCATGAGTAGATATAAGGTTTCCCAAAGTACACAGAGAGAGTCTACAGTTTGGTAAATACTCAATATATACTTGCCTTGGCTCCTGGTGCGTTTTGCTCTCAGAACCCCGGATGTGCAGACTTGTTCCTTTGATAGGCGTGAAATCCTAGGAATTGGCAGGAACTCGCTCCGCAGTCTTGCCCGGTGATCAGAGAGAGTCGGCTCGAACAACTATCCTTTTCATAATGCACTTCCCCGGACTCCAGAGTTCAAAAGAGCACTCCTGTGCCCAACGTGTAGGAAGGAACTGCAGACGCTGGTTTAAACCGAAGATAGACGCTAAAATGCTGGAGTAACTCAGCGGGACGGGCAGCATCTCTGGAGAGAAGGAATGGGTGACGCTCCGGGTCTTCAGACTGAGACATTTCGGGTCGACACCCTTCCTCAGGCTGTCTTCAAGTCTCGACCCGAAACGTCACCCATTCCTTCTCTCCAGAGATGCTGCCTGTCCTGCTGAGTTACTCCAGCATTTTGTGTCTAGTGGAAAGACAATACATGATTACAATCGAGCCGTCCACGGTGTACAGATACATGAACTGCAGACGCTGGTTTAAACTGAAGATAGACGCCAAATGGACTGGCTTACCGTCGCCCGGCGGGGCCACAGCATCAGAAGCCTGGATCGCCTCAGCGCAGAGGGAGAAGAAAGCGGGAAGAGACAGAGACTTTAAGACTTTTGCCTCCATCACAGTGAGGAGGTACCTGGTGAACTCACTGTGGTGGATGTTAATTTGTGTTTATTGTGTGTTTTGTCATTTATTATTATATGTATGACTGCAGGCAACGAAATTTCGTTCAGACCGAAAGGTCTGAATGACAAATAAAGGAATCTCTAATCTCTAATCAAGGGGACAATGTGAATAATGTTTAGTGCAAGGTAAAGTCTGATAACCAATCTCCCAGCTAAACTCAGATGTACTTGGCTCAATGTGTCGGCATCGAAACATCGGCCGACCTCTTTTAAAATGACCGCAGAATTATCCTGTTTATAGACGGGAAAACTAGTCTTCGGTTCCATTTCATCATCCCAAGTGTCCGTGAGAGGATGTGATGAGGATAAGACGATCTCTTGAATGAATTGAGTGAAGGACTGGGCTTGCCATTGTGTCGTCCACAAGGAGTGCCTTTATTTTGGTCTCCAGGACAGCAGAGGTGCCCCATCGCTGTGGACTTCCTGGGGAGAAGCTGAGGAAGCGGCAATATTTTCCTTCATTGCGTCTTCAAAGGATCTAAGAGCCTCCAAAGCACTTCCGTGCGGAAGGCGGATCATGTTCCTCAATACTGCCAGCGTGCCGTCTCAACTGCATACAAACTCTGTCAAATGCAGGGGGGGGGTTTAAGGTCAAAGGACAATTATTGTCACATACACCAAATGGTGGAGTGAAATTTGTCTTGCCATGCAGCACAAATTAGACGCAACATTAAAGAAATTTAACATGAAACATAAAAACATCCCCCCACAGTGGGAACCAAGGCACAATGTCCAGTCCCCATCCCATGTCCACCCATAGTCGGGCCTACTGAGGCCTCCACAGTCACCGCTACGGAGGCCTGATGTTCCAGGCCGTTCTCGCAGGGTGATGGTGCTCCGGTGTCGGGAGAACCCTCTCAGCGGCTTGGGACACCTGGAACGGCCGCCTCCTTACCGGAGACCGCGGCTTCCGAAGCCAACAGGCCGCGCTGAGTGGAGCTCCAACACTGGCGATCTCGGCGAGAGATCCCAGGCTCCCGTTGTTAAAGTTCAGCGACGCCGCCCGCAGACCAGCAGCTCCGCGATGTTTCACCTGCGGGCTCAGCTCAACGGAGTTCCAGCGCGGCGACCCGGGCAAGGCATCGCCCGCGCCGCTCCCCGATAGCGCTCCCCTCAGGAAACGCCGCTCCAGGCCCGCTGGTAGGCCGCGAGGATGGGTCGGAGGTGCAGCCCGGAGAAAAGCTGCCTCTCCGACCAGGTAGGGACCCGAGAAAGTAGTTTCTCCCTTCCCCCCCCCCCACATAAAAAAGAATAGAACTCCTAAAAAACAAAACAACTAACTAACAAATTTTTTTTTAAAGATGAAAACAGACAGCTGCAGGCAGGGCAGCCATACCACACAGGACGGCGCCCCTGGTCCACGGAGTCCACGGAGCCCTGTGCAGAAGAACAAGAGGGACTGCTTGGTACATGAAAGCACGGAGGGTTGAGTTTTGGGTTGTCAAGTGAACTGGGGTGCAATGAAAAGCTTTGTTTTGCACGCTGTCCAACCAGATCATCATTAATTTGTAATTTTTAGTTTTTCATTTTAGAGATACAGTGTGGAAACAGGCCATTCGGCCCACCGAGTCCACGCCGACCAGTACACTAGTTCTCATTGAAACATAAGATTATTAAGGGTTTGGACACGCTAGAGGCAGGAAACATGTTCCCGATGTTGGGGGAGTCCAGAACCAGGGGCCACAGTTTAAGAATAAGGGGTAAGCCATTTAGAATGGAGATGAGGAAACACCTTTTCCACACAGAGAGTTGTGAGTCTGTGGAATTCTCTGCCTCAGAGGGCGGTGGAGGCCGGTTCTCTGGATGCTTTCAAGAGAGAGCTCGATAGGGCTCTTAAAGATAGCGGAGTCAGGGGATATGGGGAGAAGGCAGGAACGGGGTACTGATTGGGGATGATCAGCCATGATCACATTGAATGGCGGTGCTGGCCCGAAGGGCCGAATGGCCTACTACTGCACCTATTATCTATGTTTCTATGGAAACAGAGGGGTAGAATATTTAGATCAGAGGGTATCATCCACAAAGAGTGTTGGACAGAGTTGGTTTATTCTCTTGGGAGCATCAGAGGCAGAGGGGAGACCTGATAGAAGTTTATTAAATAATGAGAGACGTAGAAAGGGTAGACAGTCAGAACCTTCATCGCAGTGTGGAAATAGCAAACACTAGAGACAATAGACAATAGACAAAAGGTGCAGGAGTAGGCCATTCGGCACTTCGAGCCAGCACCGCCATTCCCCCTAAATACTTCCCCCTAGTCCCATCTACCTGCACTCAGACCATAACCCTCCATTCCTTTCCTGTCCATATACCCATCTAATCTATTTTTAAAGGATAACATCGAACCTGCCTCCACCACTTCCACTGGAAGCTCATTCCACACAGCTACCACTCTCTGAGTAAAGAAGTTCCCCCTAATGTTCCCCCTAAACTTCTGTCCTTAATTCTCAAGTCATGTCCCCTTGTTTGAATCTTCCCTACTCTCAATGGGAAAAGCTTATCCACGTCCACTCTGTCTAACCCGCTCATCATTTTAAAGACCTCTATCAAGTCCCCTCTTAACCTTCTGCGCTCCAAAGAATAAAGACCTAACTTGTTCAACCTTTCTCTGTAACTTAGTTGCTGAAACCCAGGCAACATTCTAGTAAATCTCCTCTATACTCTCTCTATTTTGTTGACATCCTTCCTATAATTAGGCGACCAAAATTGTACTCCATACTCCAGAATTGGCCTCTCCAATGCCTTGTACAATTTTAACATTACATCCCAACTTCTATATTCAATGCTCTGATTTATAAAGGCCAGCACCCCAAAAGCTTTCTTTACCACCCTATCTACATGAGATTCACCTTCAGGGAACTATGCACAGTTATTCCTAGATCCCTCTGTTCAACTGCATTCCTCAATTCGCTACCATTTACCGTGTACGTCCTATTTTGATTTGTCCTGCCGAGATGTTTGAAATGTCTGGATAACTTGGTGATTTTGTACTATGGTGGAGAGTGAGTCACCGCGGTTTTGTTTATAATGTGACGGTAAGTAAATAGATTATTTTTGATACAACAGAAAATAAAAGAGGGCATAGCTTTAAGTTGAGAGGGACAAAGTTTAAAGGAGGGGTGCGGGGCAGATTTTTTACACAGAGAGTGGTGGTTGCCAAGAACGCGCAGCCAGGGTTGGTGGTGGAGACAGATACGTCAGTGGTGTTGATGAGACTTTTGGATAGGAACGTGGATATGCAGCGAATGGAGGGATACGGATCACGTGCAGGCAGAGGGGATTAGTTTGTTTGTAGGTTAATCGCCTTCCGTAAATAGTCCCTAGTGTGTCTAGCATAGAATTAATGTATGGGCTGATCGCTGGTCAATAGACAATAGACAATAGGTGCAGGAGCAGGCCATTCAGCCCTTCGAGCCAGCACCGCCATTCAATGTGATCATGGCTGAACATCCCCAATCAGTACCCCGTTCCTGCCTTCTCCCCATATCCCCTGACTCCGCTATTTTTAAGAGCCCTATCTAGCTCTCTCTTGGAAGCATCCAGAGAACCGGCCTCCACCGCCCTCTGAGGCAGAGAAATCCACAGACTCACCACTCTCTGCGAGAAAAAGTGTTTCCTCGTCTCCGTTCTAAATGGCTTACTCCTTATTCTTAAACTGTGGCCCCTGGTTCTGGACTCCCCCAACATCGGGAACAACCGGGTCAGCGTGGACCCGGTGGGCCGAAGGGCCTGTTTCCACGTCGTATGTCTAAACTAAACTAACTAAACTAAACTAAACTAAACTAAACTAAACTAAAAAATAAATTATACTAATCTAAACTTAACTAAATTAAACTAAATTGCAAGATAATGGTTTGGTTTAGTTTAGAGATACAGCACGGAAACCGTCCCTTCAGCCCACCGAGTCCGCGCCGACCAGCGATCCCCACAAACTCGCGCTATCCTACACACACTAGGGACAATTTATAATTTACAATTATACCACGCAAATTAACCTACAAACCTGCACGTCTTTGGAGTGTGGGAGGAAACTGAAGCACCCGGAGAAAACCCACGCAGGTCACGGGGGAGAACGTACAAACTCCGTACAGACAGCGCCCGCAGTCAGGATCAAACCCGGGTCTCTGGCGTTGTGAGGCAGCAACTCTACCGCTGCACCACCGTGCCACCCTTCCGAGAGTGTGACAAAAGTCGCAGGTTACGTCCTGAAGGGCAGCAATGTTTCCCAAGCCGTGACCTAAACTGAAAGAACTGCAGATGCTGGTTTAAATCGAAGGTAGCCACAAAATGCTGGAGTAACTCAGCGGGACAGGCAGCATCTCTGGAGAGAGGGAATGGGCGACGTTTCGGGTTGAGGCCCTTCTTCAGGCTGAACTAAACTGTTGGGAAGTATTTAGTTGACCGTGGCAGGGAAATAAATCACAGCGCTATGGGGAGAGGCTGGATTGTCCTTGTACAGCATGGACGTAAACGGGCTGAATGGCCTCCTTCCATACTGTAACATCTCTGCGAATCTATCTATCTTCTTTCCTGTCCATCTTCCATGTTACAAATGTTGGCCTCGCTGTCATCGTCCGTCCTGAAAAGGACGCAAGCTTCCGGCGACAATCAGTGGAAGCCATCACTTGTCGCGATAGATGATGGTGGTAGCAGAATTAGCTCAGGATACTTCCAGTTTCCAGCCCCGCGACCTGGACGCTTCTGCTATGGGGCCTGTGAATCTATGAATAAACTGTAAGTTATCTTGAAAGCATTCCTAGAACTAAAACTGTAAAGGTGCAGTCCTCTAATGGAAATATGGTCCCTTCATTTTTTTTAATGAAAATTATGTAGTTGCCTCAATCGCACTATTTGGGTTTGATCTGACCCTTTTAGTTATTTGAAAAAAAGGTGTAATTTAGTGATTTGTTTGTCAAACATGTAGGATGACTTTAATATTTTTTCCCAAGGTTATCATTACAACTGCTACTGTTCCTGCACTAATGGTTGCAATATCACGGCAGAATCAACATGAAAGAGATCAAAAGAGATCAAAGAGGTCCTTCTGCAGATGATATAGGGCCCTAGTGAGACCACACCTGGAGTACTGTGTGCAGTTTTGGTCCCCTAATTTGAGGAAGGACATTTTTGCTATTGAGGGAGTGCAGCGTAGGTTCACCAGGTTAATTCCCGGGATGGCGGGTCTGTCATATGTTGATAGAATGGAGCAGCTGGGCTTGTACACTCTGGAGTTTAGAAGGATGAGAGGTGATCTTATTGAAACATATAAGATTGTTAAGGGTTTGGACACGCTAGAGGCAGGAAATATGTTCCCGATGTTGGGGGAGTCCAGAACCAGGGGCCACAATTTAAGAATAAGGGGTAAGCCATTTAGAACGGAGATGAGGAAACACATTTTCACACAGAGAGTGGTGAACCTGTGGAATTCTCTGCGAGGCTCCACCTCCGGCCGGCGAGGCTCGGACCTCGGATCCTCTGGAAGGTGTCTTGGGTTCTCTGAGATCCATCAAACATGTCTTTCTTTTAATTAAGGATAGACACAAAAAGTTGGAGACCCTTCTTCAGACCCGACTCGAAATGTCACCTGTTCCTTCTTTCCAGAGATGCTGCCTGTCCCGCTGAGTTACTCCAGCTTTTTGTGTCTATCATCGGTTTTAACCAGCATCTGCAGCTCCTTCCTACACATCCTTGACACCCAACCATGTCACTATGCCGCCCGCAATGTTGATCTTACTTCCACAAGATCTTAACTTTTTAGCAACAGTACAATAACTTTGAAATTGTTGTGAGGAGAATTGTTGTTATCTCCGCACAAGCTAAACGTTTTCATGAGATTGCTTAGTCAGCAACATTTTGAAATATTTGCACACGGCAAGGGCTGGGAGTCTCCCCACACTTGTGCATGTGTTCATTCACAAACACACTCCTGCACAGTTTCAGTTCAGTTTAGTTTATTGTAACGTGTACCGAGGTACAGTGAAAAGCTTTTTGTTGCGTGCTAACCAGTCAGTGGAAATACAATACATGATTACAATCGAGTCATTTACAGTGTACAGATACACAATAAGGAAGAAGCTGGGAAGAAACTGTCCGTGAATCTGGAGGTCATAAGGGCTTAAGGAATAGGGCTAGAATTAGGCCATTCGGCCCAAGTCAATCTACACTTTAAATATACCCATTGACAGCCTCCACAGCCATCTGTGGCAAAGAATTCCGCAGATTCACCACCCTCTGGCCAAAGAAATTCCTCCTCTCATTCCAATTACCGATCCGAAACATCGCCTATCCATGTCCTCCAGAAATGCTGCCTGACCCGCTGAGTTACTGAAGAAGGGGCCTGAACCGAAACGTTACCTATCCATGTCCTCCAGAGATGCTGCCTGACCCGCTGAGTTACTCCACCACTTTGTGATCCATGCACTGGTATAAGTGCTGCTTCTGAAATTCAATTCAGGATGAGATCAACATTTGGTTACCTATAGAAATAGTCCGTATCATAAGGCTATGAGGGCGGAAGTGATCGGAGTAGAATGAGGCCATTCGGCCCATCGCCTCTGCTCCGCCTTTCAATCATGGCTGATATATTTCTCTCTCCTAACCCCATACTCCTGCCTTCTCCCCATAACCTCTGACACCCGTACTAATCAAGAATCTATCCATC
>CM075983.1:3856736-3882061 GCA_038087875.1 Malacoraja senta | reverse complement strand
GAGGCCTGGATCGCCTCAGCGCAGAGGGAGAGCAAGGAGGGAAGAGACAACGACTTTGGGACTTTTTGCCTTCCATCACAGTGAGGAGGTGCCTGGTGGACTCACTGTGGTGGATGTTAAACTGTGTTGAGTGTGTGTTTTTGTTATTTATTCTATGTTATGACTGCAGGCTAAACCATTTCGTTGCACTGAAAAGTGCAATGACAATAAATTGAATCAAATCAAATAATGTATGGGTCTGGCTTTTTTTCGCCACTTAATAAAACACAGCCAGTGTCTTCTCCGGAAAACAAGCGAAGGGGAAAAAAATGGATCTTTTTTTGTTCAAGCTCATGAAAAAAAAAAAGGAAGTCATTGTTTTCATGGCTGAGTGAGATTGGAACATAGAAGGAAGGTGAGTTCTCACGAGCTGTAAGTGAGGTGAGTTATCAATGCTGTGCATCAATCTGCTAACTGCTTGGCTTATCATGCGCTGCAGGTTTCAAGAATGGCTCCGTTAAATTCATTGCAACTTCGCAATTGGTCATCTGGCCGTGTTCCTCCGGCCTCGAGCCATGTGGAACTCATTGGCAATTTGCCTTTGTGTTTAACCGCAGCCTAAGACCAAGCCTTTCCTGTCCGCGCTCCACTCAAGGCAATACTTCTTCGGAACGGTCCGGTCACTACATCAGTCAGTTGCTGAGCAGGAAATGAACAACTCAACCATAGATAACCTATTCCTCTTTATAAATACATCTGAACTCTCAGGGCCTTGCACAATTTGTGTTCCCTTGCGTGGCTGGTTGGCTTTCTGATTTACCTGCAGACCGAGCATCAAGTCAGAAGGTGCAATGATGCAGATATTGTCGGGCACAACAGCCTTGCCCTCGCACAAAAATAATGCACTAAGGTTGCTAACTTTAATGATAGGACTCGAGGGTTTGAGCTATGGGGAGAGGTTGAGCAGCCTATGGCTTTATTCCTTGGAGTGCAGGAGGATGAGGAGTGAACTTATAGAGAAGACAAGTTCAGGAGAGGAATAGATCGGGTATATGCGGTGATTGGGGTCAACGTGGACTCGGTGGGCCTAAGGGCCTGTTTCCATGCTGTATCAAGAGAGAGTTTCCATGATGTATTCAAGAGAGAGTTGGATATGGCTCTTAGGGCTAATGGAATCAAGGTATATCGGGAGAAGGCAGGAACGGGGTACTGATTTTGGATGATCAGCCATGATCATATTGAATGGCGGTGCTGGCTCGAAGGGCCGAATGGTCTACTCCTTCACCTATTTTCTATGTTTCTATGTACCTATGTATCCCAAAAGTCTAAAAGTGCAAGCATATGTGCGTTAGGAGGATGAAGGGCGATCTTAGAGAGGTGTACAAATGTAACTCAGGGAATGATCTGTCTGTTTGCAAACGCGGTTTCCCCACTGGGGATGGATGCAGAAAAATCCGCACCATTGCACATCTGCACTATTACACATCTGCACTATTACACATCTGCACTATTACACCTCTGCATTATTACACATCTGCATTATTACACATCTGCACTATTACACATCTGCACCATTACACATCTGCACTATTACACATCTGCACTATTACACCTCTGCATATTACACATCTGCACTATTACACATCTGCACTATTACACCTCTGCATATTACACATCTGCACTATTACACCTCTGCATATTACACATCTGCACTATTACACATCTGCACCATTACACATCTGCACCATTACACATCTGCACTATTACACATCTGCACTATTACACATGTGCACCATTACACATCTGCACCATTACACATCTGCACTATTACACATCTGCACTATTACACCTCTGCATATTACACCTCTGCACCATTACACAACTGCACCATTACACATCTGCACTATTACCAGCAACAAGAACAACACTAACTGTAGCACAGCTGTTCTGTGGCCAGATGAAGCCGTCCCAACTTAATGTACAGCAGACCTTTCTCTTGTACGTGGCTGAGAAAAACCTTTGGGCCCCAAACTCTCTCACCCTGATTTGAGTTTGCCTTTAACTGGGAGTATGCCAATCCCCTAATTATAGTTGTGAAATTTCAAGTCCAGGCACTTAAAAATAATTTGCAGATACATAATTGTTTCCTTGTGTTTCGCGATTATAAAAATGTAGGGGAAATCCACAGGTGTACCTTGCCCATCTGTGCCAATTGCTCCCAGCCCTAGCCTCTGGTATCTCTTATTGCTATCTATGCTCTAGCGTTACTATAACACAAGCTGTAACCTATTCTGGGACTGTGTCAACATCACAGTCATACAGTGTTTAGTTGTAGATTTAGTTCTAGAGATACAGCGCGGAAACAGGCCCTTCGGGCCACCTAGTCCATACCGACCAGCGATCCCTGCACATTTATACCAAACCTATTACCCTACAAACCTGTACGTCTTTGGTGTGTGAGAGGAAACCGAAGAACACCGAAGAACATGGTCGCCACATGTTCGCGGGTGGTTGCCGGGGAGTCGCCTTCATGGTCGCGAGGAGTTCCCGCATTCTGGGAACTGGTCGCGGCCTCATTATGGTCGCCGTGAATTCTTCAACATGTTGAAAGAATAGTGCCGACTAGGATGAAGCCGTCATGGAGAGTAGCGAGAATTCTCGTGCTGTAGGTGGGTCGCCAGGAGGTCGAAGGTTTTCGTAGGTTGTAGCCGGTGTTGACCGGTGAATTTCATTGGCTCATTGGGAAAAAAAACGTAAGCTGTAGTTTTCAGAACCAAGGATAACCGACCGGTAATGTTAAATGTCCGCCGAGCTTCACAGCCGTGTATCTTAAAAGTTGTCTCCATTCCTTCTCCCCCCTCTCCCCCCCCCCCCCTCTTTTAAAGGACTTATCGTACACTGTGCTTTCTTCGTCTTAATTACAGCGCCAACCTTCCTGTTCATCGCGGTGTGTGTCTGTATCACATTGGCTTTGCACTCAGACAGCACTCCCCCCGCTTGACAGTCACCGGCAGTCGCCTGAAAAATCGCCTAAGTGGGACAGGCCCATAAGAATTCGATGAAATCCTGCTTAAAAAATGTTACAAAAAAAGGCAAGAAAACACAGGATCACATCTGATATTTTTCTTTGTAAAAAACAGATTTATTTATTTTTGCTTTATCTCATTATTTTGGCTATACACCATGATCCATACTACCTAAAATACAGGATATGCAACAATGGGAATATTACATACTAAACCGGAAAATAACATGGAAGTTTGGAGGCCTTCGGTTTCATTACTGAGTGTTGTATTTACGGAAACCCCCATATACATGATATGAACATTATGATATGAATATGAACATTAAAATTGTGCTCAGTATTCTTCAATTTGGTCTGAGCAGGATATTCCTATCAGGTTAATATTATTTCCTTGCTTTTCAATTAAGTTTCTCTTGAAAAGCACCCCACAGCTTTGAATGTACTTTCAGGAAAATAATTCATAATTTCATCCGTACACAAGCTGTACTGTGAAAAGGTTTGCAGATGTTGAAGATTATTTATGGTTCTCCTGAGCCACATGGTTAGTTGCTGGTTGCAGGTAGCCCCACAGAGACAAACACTTTGATTTGTGATTCTCCATTTAGCACTGGGCCTGTGCTCGCTGGAGTGTAGAAGGATGAGGGGGGGGGGGGGGGCGGGGGGGGAACTCTATGAAACTTACCGAATAGTGAAAGGCCTGGAGAGAGTGGATGTGGGAAAGGATGTTTCCACTAGTGGGAGAGTCTAGGATCAGAGGTCACAGCCTCCGAATTAAAGGACGTTCCTTTAGGAAGGAGATGAGGAGCAATTTAGTCAGAGGGTGGAGAATCTGTGGAATTCATCGCCACAGACGGCTGTGGAGGCCAAGTCAATGGATAATTTTAAGGCAGAGATAGTTAGATTCTTGATTAAGTAAGTAAGTAAGTAAGTAGGTAAGTAAGTAAGTAAGTAAGTAAGTAAGTAAGTAAGTAAGTAAGTAAGTAAGTAAGTAAGTAAGTAAGTTTATTGGCTAAGTATTCACATACAAGGAATTTGCCCTGGTGCAAATGGGATTAAGATGGAGAGATAGATCAGCTATGATTGAATTACAGAGTCGACTTGATGGGCTGAATGGCCTAATTCTGCTGCTAGAACCTATGAACATGAATCATATCAATTACTATACCAATAGTTATAACTGTATGCTCGGTCGGATGGCGCAGTTCGATAAGGGCGGCACGGTGGCGCAGAGTTGCTGCCTTACAGCACCAGAGACCCGGGTTCGATCCCGCCTACGGGTGCTGCCTGTACAGAGTTTGTACGTTCTCTCCGTGACCGCGTGGGTTTTCTCCGAGATCTTCGGTTTCCTGCCACACTCCAAAGACGTGCAGGTCTGTCGGTTAACTGGCTTGGTATAAATGTAAAAATTGTCACTAGTGTGTGTAGGATAGTGTTAATGTGCGGGGATCGCTGGTCGGTGCGGACTCGGTGGGCCGAAGGGCCTGTTTCAATGAACTAAACTAAAGGATTACCTGGAAGGATCTTCAATAGCAGCTACTAATTGCGGATGTTCAAATTAATTCTCACCGAGCACCTGTCACTGTGTTACTGATCCTGTAATGAAGGCCAGCACTGTTAGCCCCAGTGTTAATGGTACCACAACATCAGAGCAATCAGCAGTTACTTCAGCAGCACCATCATCCATTAGAGTAATGTTGAAACTTGCAGCTAAAACTAATCATGTGGAATACCTTCACAGAAATGACACCTGTTGATTTTTTTTTTATTTTTTTTATTTTTTTTTTTTTATTTTTTTATTTTTAGAAGTACGGTAGATTACAGTAATGTACAACACGTATATATTAATACATTTTTTGTACCGCTTCACTTTTTTAAACTTTAAGAAAGAAAAAAGAAAGAAGTAAGAAAAGTGAAGAAAGTGCACAAAGGTTGTGAAGTGCAAAAGAGTGTTGGGAAAAGAAAGCCCCTTAGAAAAGAAGTTAGAGAAGGAAGTAAAGTTAGAAAATAGACCCTAGAAAAAAAAGAGAAAAGAAAGAAGGAACAATCGCTCTATTATAATTCTTATACCATACTTCATAGAGAAGGAACTACCAACCAAGTCTGTTTTTATTTTACCTCCCATTACCAGGTCCAGATACCTTTTATTTATTTATTTGTTTTTCTAAATTACTATTGCACCTCATGCTTGTAATAGGTCCAAAAACGTAGACCACGTCTTTTGAAATTGATCTACTTTGCCTACTAGGAGGAATCTCATCTCTTCCAGATGTAATGTTTCCAACATATTTGATGTCCACATTTTTATTGTTGGTGTGGGCGCATTTTTCCAGAATTTAAGTATAAGCTTTTTTCCCATTATTAGCCCATAATTGAGTAAATTCTTCTGATACACGTTTAATTCAGGAATACCTTCCGATATTCCAAAAATAATCCATTCTGGTTTTTGGTACCAGTTTTATTTTGATTAATTTTGAAAAAATATCAAATATTTCAAACCAGAATTTTTGGATTTTTGTACAAAAACAAAAGTATGTGCTATGGTAGCTTCTTGACATATACATTTATCACAGATTGGTGAGACGTTAGGAAAGATTTTATTTAGTTTGGTTTTTGAATAATATAATCTATGTAATGTTTTAAATTGGATAAGCGTATGTCGTACGTTGATCGAGCATTTATGCACCTGTAATAAATGATTATCCCAACTCTCTTTTGAAATTTTTATACCTAGATCTTGTTCCCAATCTCTTCTAATTCCATCTGTTGTGGGTATTTCTATATTTAAGATGATATTATATAAGTATGATATTAAATTAACTGATTCCGCCTTTGTCTTCATTGCTTCATCTAGTAAGTCGGAAGGCATATTATAATAATCTTTTGTGTGTGTTTTCAAATAGTCACAGATTTGTAGATATTTTAAAATATTGATTATTTTTCAAATTATATTTCAGTTGTAGTTGTTGGAATGATAGTAATTTTTCTAATTCATACAGATCTTCGAGCGTTTTAATTCCCTTCTTTCCCATTGTATAAATGCTTTATCTATGATTGAAGGTTTAAACGATGGGTTATTGACTATTGGTATTAAGAGAGATAGGTTTCTTAATTTTAGATTCTGTTTTATTTGCTTCCATGTTCTAATAGTGCTATATATAATTGGATTTTTATTATAATTTTTATTATTCAAATTTAAATTTATTGGAGAGAGAATAATCGCTCCTATATTATTCGGGGAGCAATCCCCTTTTTCCATTATAATCCAGTCCACCTGCTGGGCAGAATTGTCCAGCAGGTGAATCATATTTTTAATATTTACTGCCCAGTTATAATACATAAAGTTAGGGAGCGCTAGACCCCCCAACTCTTTTCGTTTGTTAAGGTGTGTTCTTGGTATTCTGTGGGATTTGTAATCCCATATAAAATTTGTAATGTCTGAGTCCAGTTTTTTGAAAAACTTTTTTGGGAGATATATAGGTATTGATTGAAATAGGTAAAGGATTTGTGGCAAGAAAATCATTTTTATAGCATTTATCCTACCTATTAAGGACATCGGAAGTGTTTTCCAAAATTTAATCAGATTATTTAATTTCTTAAGTAGGGGATTATAATTAGCTTTAAACATATCATGGTAATTTCTAGTAATCTCAATTCCTAAATATTTGAATTTTCCATAGCTATTTTAAAAGGGAATTTCCTGAGATGTGTTGAGTCTTTTGGTTTAATCGACATAATTTCACTTTTGTTCCAATTTATTCTATATCCTGAAAAGGATCCAAAGTCCTCAATAAGTTTAATATATTTGGTATACTAATTTGTGGTTTTGTGATGTACAGTAGTACATCATCAGCATATAGGGATAGTTTGTTGTTTGAATATTTTGTGTTATAACCGTGAATATTCGAGTGTGTTCTTATTTTTTCAGCAAGGGGTTCAATTACCAAAGCAAATAACAGCGGTGATAGTGAACATCCTTGTCTGTTGCCCCTAGATAATTCGAATTTTGAAGATAATATATTATTAGTTAGTATTCTAGCCGTAGGTTTGTTATATAGTAGTTTTATCCATGCAATAAAGTTTTCTCCCAATTGGAATTTTTGCAATACTTTGATCATATAGTCCCATTCTACTTGATCAAACGCTTTTTCTGCGTCCAGTGAGATGATAGCTAACTCTTGGTCATCAGATTTATGTGAATGCATTATGTTAAGCAAACGTCTCAAATTATTAAATGAGTGTCTCTTAGGTATAAATCCTGTTTGATCCTCATGTATTAGTCTACTAACATACTTGCTTAATCTATTGGCTAATGTTTTTGCTATTATTTTCTGATCCGTATTTAACAAAGCAATAGCTCTATATGATCCTGGTTCTCTATATTTTTATCTTTTTTAAGTATTAATATGATCGTTGATTCCGCTAGTGTTTCAGGTAGGTTTTGCTCTTTATAAGCATATGTATACATTTTTTGTAATCGTGGAGTAACTATATCATAAAAAGATTTATAAAATTCATTACTGAATCCGTCTGGTCCTGGTGTTTTTCCATTTTTTAGTGTTTTTATTGTGTCTTCTATCTCCTTAGAAGTAATTTGTGCTCCCAGTTCCTCTTGTTCCCTGCGTTCTAATTGTGGTAGATTACAATTATCTAAAAATTCTGAGATTTTATTATTGTCTATTGACGTTTTAGATGTGTATAGATTCTGGTAAAATTGAGCAAATCTTTTATTAATATCCTTGGGTAGTGTTAATACTTCCCCTCTATCTGATTTAATCTTTAATATTGCATTCTCTTTTTCCCGTTTTTTAAGTTGTCGTGCTAGAAGTTTGTGGGGTTTGTCCCCGAATTCGAAGTGTTCTTGTTTTGTGATTTGAAATAATGTTATAACTTTCTCTGACAGTAATTTATTTAACTGAAATTTCAGTAGTAGTATTTTATTATGTTTATCCATAGTTGGGTCTTTAGCATTATCTATATCTAACTGTTTTATTTGATCTTCTAAGTGTCTTTGTTCATTCTTATTCTTTTTATTTTGATAAGCTTGAAATGAAATAATGACTCCTCTTATAAATGCTTTGAAGGATTCCCATAATAACGTGGGGGATATCTCTGGTGTATCATTTAACTCAAAAAATAGATCCATCTGTTTTTTTAGATAGATACTCCCTGAGGGTCTTTTAAAATTTGTGAGTTAAACCTCCAGAACGGTTTATTCATAGACATTCCTTCTAGTTTTAGAACAAAAGTTAACGGAGAATGATCTGAGATCGCATTAATATGATATTTAGGATTCAGAGATTGCGAAATTAATTTTGTATCCACCTGTCACTGTGTTACTGATCCTGTAATGAAGGCCAGCACTGTTAGCCCCAGTGTTAATGGTACCACAACATCAGAGCAATCAGCAGTTACTTCAGCAGCACCATCATCCATTAGAGTAATGTTGAAACTTGCAGCTAAAACTAATCATGTGGAATACCTTCACAGAAATGACACCTGTTGATTTTTTAAATCCTCTTAATTTCAACCATTTTGAAAATATCATCTCCTATGTGAACATGGAGACAGGGAACGTCGCACAAAATGTGGGAAAGATAAGGGAAGGAGATGGGTCTTATATAAAATGTTACCACACTTAGTTTAGTTTAGAGATGGGGTCAAGGAAAGAGTGTTCACGTCGCGGCCCTGTCTCCACCAATCTTCCCACCACCACGCACAAGAAGCACAAGAAGTGACAAGACAGACACCATTGTATGCAGATGCCGAGTGTGTGTTCAACCCCGGCTGAACAACGTCTAATCTTGTGTGTGGACTTGATATGAAGATGAAGTATAGAGATACAGAGCGGAAACAGGCTTTTCGGCCTACAGAGTTCGCACCAACCAGCAATCCCCATATATCGAAACATAGAAACATAGACAATAGGTGCAGGAGTAGGCCATTCGGCCCTTCGGGCCAGCACCGCCATTCAATATGATCATGGCTGATCATCCACAATCAGTACCCCGTTCCTGCTTTCAACCATATCCCTTGACTCCGTTAGCCCTGAGAGATTGTCTAAACCTCTCTTGAAAACACAGATAGTGGAACAGCAGATGCTGGTTTGTACCAAAGATAGACACACAGCTCTGGTGTAACTCAGTAGGTCAGGCAGCATCTCTGGGGAAAATGGATGGGTGACGATTCAGGTTGGAACCCTTCTTCAGACAATCTTCTTCAGTGTGAAGAAAGGTTCCGACCTGAAACGTCACCTATTCCTTTTCTCCAGAGTTGCGTCGAGGGGGAAGGTGAATGCGTTAAGGTGCACAACTGGAGGGGAGTTTAATTTAGTTCAGAGATACAGCGAGGAAGCAGGCCTTTCGGCCCACCATACACTTCCACACACTAGCACTATCCTACACACACTGGGGACAATTTAAACTGATACCAAGCCAATTAACCTACAAACCTGCACCTCTATGGAATGTGGGAGGAGACCGGAGCACCCGGAGAAAACCCACGCCGTGACGGGGAGAACGTACGGACTCCGCACGGACAGCACCCGTAGTCAGGATCGGACGTGGGTCTCTGGCGCTGTGAGGCAGCAACTCTACCGCTGCGCCACCGTACCGCCCAAATTGCCGCATTAAAATGGACAATGTTCTTTCATGTCAGCCGTCAGCTGAGCAGTGCAATTGGAGAACACAGAATGTGTGGGATGATGAGATGGTATCTTCTCCCCTTCACATCAGATAGCGCTGCATGTTTCTGAGACCGAGACCTAGTTACTACACAGCATGGCACAGAATTCAGCTGTGCAAGGAGCAGTAATTACACAGCGGTGATTTTTGATTGCACAGATTGTCCTTGGCTTATCAATGTCTGAGACTTCCCAGGGTAAGTTGTTAAGCTGCTAAAACCACATGGGGCAAATATGAATTTTTTCCCGCAAGTGCATGAATTTATTTTGATACGTTGGCGGTTCTCGTTTGTGTTTATCTCCTCCTCCCGTCCCGTTCCCTTTCCCCTTCCCCACTTCATTTCCCTCCCAGCCAGCCAGTAGTATCCGACCAGTCTGCTGACCCCCTGATTACATTTTATCTATGTACACCTCGTTGTCACCTTCCCCGAGCTAACAATGATCAATTCTACATTTTCCTTGATTGTCATCCCCTTTGATGTCTCATCTTCACACCTTACCCTTCCTTGCCTCTGTGTCTCTTCTCCCCCGCCTGAAGAAGGGCCTCGACCCGAAACGTCACCCATTCCTTCTCTCCAGGGATGCTGCCAGTCCCGCTGACTTACTCCAGTATTTTGTGTGCAATGATTCCATTATTTTCCAGATAAGGGATGTATTCAAGAGAGAGTTATAGCCCTGTCCCACGGTACGAGTTCATTCCAAGAGCTCTCCCGAGTAAAAAAAAAAAAATCAAACTCGTGGTAAGCACGTAGAATGAACGTAGCGAGTACGTCGCAGCTCGGGGACGTCTCTTAACGGCTCGTAACGCTAACGGCAGGTACTCGGGAAGACTCGCTAACGGCAGGTAAGCACGGGAAGACTCGTGAAGATTTTTCAACACGATTGAAAAATGTCCACGAGAGCCCCGAGTACCGACGAGTGGCCATTACCGTAAATCTCCGAGTTCGAATCAGGGCAAACTCGGGGAGAACTCTTCAATGAACTCGTACAGTGGGACAGGGCTTTAAGACAGAGCACCCAGGGCTAAAGGAATCAAGGGATATGGGGAGAAAGCAGGAACGGGGTACTGATTTTGGGATGATCAGCCATGAACATATTGAATGCCGGTGCTGGCTCGAAGGGCCGAATGGTCTACTCCTGCACCTATTGTCTATGTTTCAATGCTTCTATGATCGCAGGGATAGAGCAATTTGCTGGAAATTAATTTACCTTGACAACAGGCTTAAAGCCTGGGATCAGCAGGATCGTTTGCGAGTGGCACAAAAGGCGATCTAAACAAACGCAACCATTAAAAGAAAGGAGACAATGTCAGCGAGTGATTTGGGGACCACACAGGGAGAGGTGTAAGTGCAAACCGCCCATTGACAACGCTACTGAATCCCAGGGTCGTGCTAAGATGGGGCAGCCCCCATCTCCAGGGACTTCACGGATGAATTAACCAACTGAGTCCTGTTCATGACCCCGGGAATGAGTGGGTTAACACACGACGAGGGTTTGACGGCACTGGGCCTGTATTCGCTGGAGTTTAGAAGAGTGAGAGGGGGGGACCTCATTGAAACTTACAGAATAAGTGGAAGGCTTGGATAGAGTGGATGTGGAGAGGATGTTTCTACTAGTGGGAGAGTCTAGGGCTAGAAGTCTTAGCCTCAGAATTAAAGGACGTTCTTTTAGAAAGATGGGAAGGAATTTATTTCGTCAGAGGGTGGTGAATCTGTGGAATTCTCTGCCACAGAAGGCTGTGGAGGCCAAGTCAATGGATGCTTTTAAGGTAGAGATAGATAGATTCTTGATTAATACGGGTGTCAGAGGATATGGGGAGAAGGCAGGAGAATGGGGTTAGGAGGGACAGATAGATCAGCCATGATTGAATGGCAGAGTGGACTAGATGGGCCGAATGGCCTAATTCTGCTCCTAGCACTGACCATGACACATTAGTGGATTAGTGAAGACAAACGGCAAGTTGCGCTCACTGCCATTTAAACTAGATCACAAAAGGGTTCCTCGTGAAGTATTACTTGATTGCACCCAGGCCTTCAGTTTAGTTTATTGTCACGTGTACCGAGGTACAGTGAAAAGCCTCTGTTGCGTGCTAACCAGTCAGTGGAAAGACAATACATGATTACAATCGAGCCATTTACAGTGTACAGATACATGATAAGGGAATAATGTTTAGTGCAAGGTAAAGCCAGCAAAGTCCGATCAAGGATAGTCCGAGGGTCACCAATGAGATAGATAGTAGTTCAGGACCGCTCTCTGGTTGTGGTGGGATGATTCAGTTGCCTGATAACAGCTGGGAAGAAACTGTCCTTGAATCTGGAGGTGTGCGTTTTCACACTTCTGTACCTCTTGCCTGATGGGAGAGGGGAGAAGAGGGAGTGGCCAGGGTGCGACTGGTCCTTGATGATGCTGCTGGCCTTGCCGAGGCAGCGTGAGGTGTAAATGGAGTCAATGGAAGGGAGGTTGGTTTAGTTTAGTTTAGTTTAGTTTAGAGATACAGCGCGGAAACAGGGCCCTTCGGCCCACCAGCTCCGCGCCGACCAGCGATCCCCGCACATTAACAATATCCTACACCCACGAGGGACAATTTTTACATTTACCAAGCCAATTAACCTACTAACCTGTACGTCTTTGGAGTGTGGGAGGAGACTGAAAATCTCTGAGAAAACCCGCGCAGGTCACGGGGAGAACGTGCAAACTCCGTACAGACAGCACCCGTAGTTGGGATCGAACCCGGGTCTCTGGCGCTGCATTCGCTGTAAGGCAGCGACTCTACCGTTGCGCCACCGTGACCGCCCGTGGCCAGTTAGTGTGACGGTCTGGGCTGTGTCCACAATTCGCTGCAATTTATTGCGGTCTTGGACGGAGCTGTTCCCAAACCAAGCTGTGACGCATCCCGATAAAATGCTTTCTACGGCGCATCTGTAGAAGTTGGTGAGAGTTGTTGGGAACATGCCTTCACAAAATGCAGTGGGATCCTGATGCCCACTGCCTCAGGTCGGCAAGGGGTCAAACGATGGAGAATGAAGATGTGGTGGAGGTACAAAGGAATGATGAGCTGCGCAGTTATTGAACACACTATTCAACATATTGAAGGGGAACCTGTTGGTCTTGTTGGCACAGCTGGTAGAGCCACTGCCTCACATCGCCAGGCACCTGGGTTTGATCCTGATCCCGGGCGCTGTCTGCGTGGAGTTTGCACGTTCTCCCTGGGACCGTGTGGGTTTCGATATGGGTGCTCCACTTTCCTCCCACATGCCAATGGTGCATGGGTCAGTCAGTTAATAGACCTCTGTAAATGATCTCAAGTGCGGGTAGAATCTCAGGGAGGGGGGGTTAATGAGAATGATGGGAGATCGATAGACAATAGACAATAGACAATAGGTGCAGGAGTAGGCCATTCGGCCCTTCCAGCCAGCACCGAATGTGATCACGGCTGATCATCCCCAATCAGTACCCCGTTCCTGCCTTCTCCCATATCCCCTGACTCCGCTATCTTTAAGAGCCCTATCTAGCTCTCTCTTGAAAGTATCCAGAGAACCGGCAGACTCACAACTCTGACTCTCAGAGAATTCCACAGACTCACCACTCTCTGTGTGAAAAAGTGTTCCCTCATCACCTTTTTAAATGGCTTACCCCTTATTCTTAAACTGTGGCCCCTGGTTCTGGACTCCCCCAACATCGGGAACATGTTTCCTGCCTCTAGCGTGTCCAAGCCCTTAATAATCTTATACGTTTCAATAAGATGGTTTCAATAAAACGTGTGATTAATGTAGGATTAGTGTAATGGGATGGTTGATGGTTGGCATGGACCTGATGGGCCAAAGGGTCTGTTTCTGTTTTGTATTCTGTGAATACAGAGTCTGTGACCAGAGTAGGGGCATCAAGAACCAGAGGACATATGTTTCAGGTGAGGGGGAAAGATTTATTCGGGTGGTAGGTATATGGAATGAGCTGCTGGAGGAGGAAGTTGAGCCAGGAGCTATTACAAAGTTTGGACATGGATAGGAAAGGATTAAGGGCATGTCCCACTGGAAAGGATTAAGGGCATGTCCCACTTGGCGATTTTTTCCGGCGACTGCCGGCGTCATTGACTGACGTATCAGGTTCGCCGAAAGATTTTGAACACTTCAAAAATCCAGCGGAGATTTTTAAAAAAGTTGTGACACTTGAGGAGACATCGCGCGTCAATACGACATCACGCCGCGTCACTCCGCGTCACTCCGCTTCACGCCATGACTTTACCGGTGACCTGATACGTCAGTCAATGATGCCGACAGTCACCTAAAACAATCACCAAGTGGGACTGGTGGGACTAGTGCAGCTGGTCGGCTTGGGCAATTTGGGATGAAGGGCCTGTTTCCACGCTGTATCACTCTATCTCTCTATAAAAAGACTAATTGACGGCAATTGTAGGTTTAACACAAACTCTCCTGGACAGTCATACAGCATGGAAACAGGCCCTTCGACCCAACTTGCCTATACTGACCAAGATGTCCCATCTACGCCAGTCCCATCTGCCTGGGTTTGGTCAATCTATCTATATATTACTAAAACTCTCACCTTGACCACTTCCTGTGTGCGTTGTAATTACATTTGCGCAAAAACGATTCCCCATAGCGCTAAGATTTTTCGCCACCTTACTCACCATTCTCCTCTGCTGCAAGTCAAAAACGTTTTGTTCCGATCGGTGAAATAGTACAAAAGTTATGAAGGTTTTGAAAGATCCCCCTCCCCCACAGCCCCCCCCTCCCCCAAACCCCCCCCTCCTCCACCCCCGCTCCCTCACCTACCCCCACCCACACCCCACTCCCTCCCTCACATCCCCCCTCTCCCACACTCCCCTCCCCCACACGCCCCCCTCCCCCACCCCCCCACTCCCCCACACCCCTTCGGTAAAAATGGAAACATTTTAAGTGTGTAGGAAAGAACTAGTGTACGAGGTGATCGCCGATCGGCACGGACTCGGTGGGCCGAAGGGCCTGTTTCCGCACTGTATCTCTGAACTAAACTCAACTAAACTAAACAAACTTCCAAACTTAATCTCTGTTGGCTAAGTATCTTGGCAGTGGGCTGCCTGCTAATGTGATAATCTATGCATGGTTGCAACCTGATTAGAAAGCATTTGGTAGATCTGGCCCCAGAACTCTCTGCAAAAAAAATATTTCACCTATTTCCGGGCTTCCTCCGAAGTGTTTGTGACCAGTTGCTTCTGGTTTATTTGAGCAACGAAACCCTTTGCTTTTAGAATCCAGGTGGATTTGACGTTTCATTTTCCCACCCTGCTCAACACTGTGTACCAGGCATAGACACAGGGAGTCTAATACCAGGCGGAAACATCTGCAGTCAGGATCGAACCTGGGTCTCTGGCACCGAAAGGCAGCAACTCTACCGCTGCGCCACCGTGCCGCGCGTAACGTCCAACCTCAATAAACTTGAAGCAAACTATACCATTATCAGTCTTCAAAATATATTTAATCACGTGTTGCTATCTTTATCTGTGATGTGTGGAACACCTCTTTGTACTCTGACGATAGACACAAATTGCTGGAGAAACTCAGTGGGTCGGGCAGCATCCGTGGAGAATAAAGGTGGGTGACGTTTCGGGTCGGGACCCTTCTTCAGATCCCAACAAGTTTGATATCAGACAGGTTTTCCCTGTTTAAAAAATGATGTGCTGTTATATATTTTGTTAAAGAAATGAGAGAAAATATGACATTGTGCTTTTACCACTGGATGGAGTCATGCACTAATTTATAAATCTTTTTATTTATTTATCCTATTGTTTGGGGGATCTGGATCTCACTATCACAGCCACATGTGTTCTTCATCGCTCTCCCAGGGCAGTGTTGGAAGGGAGTTTAGTTTAGTTTAGTTTAGTTCGTTTTGGAGATACAGAGCGGTAACAGGCCCTCCGGCCCACCAGGTCCGCGCCGACCAGCGATCCCTGTACACTAACACTATCCTACACACATTAGGGACAATTCCCACTTACACCAAGCCAATTAACCTACAAACCTGTACGTCTTTGAAGTGTGGGAGGAAACCGAAGATCTCGGAGAAAACACACGCGGGTCACGGGGAGAACGTGCAAACTCCATACAGACAGCACCCGGTAGCCAGGATTGAACACGTGTCTCTGGCGCTGTGAGGCAGCAGCTCTACCTCTGCGCCACCGTTCTCTGTTTAGTTTAGGAAGGAACTGCAGATGTTGGTTTACACTGAAGATAAACACAAAATGCTGGAGTAACTCAACGGGACAGGCAGCATCTCCGGAGAGAAGGAATGGGCGACATTTTGGTCGAGACCCTTCTTCAGACTGAGAGTCAGGGGAGAGGGACACATGGAGATAAGGAAGGGTAAGGCGTGAAAACGAGACATCAAAGGGGATGCAGATCAAGGAAAATGCAAAATAGATCATTGTTAGCGAGGGGAAGGTGACAACGAGGCATAGAAAGATAAAATTTAAGCAGGACAGTCAGACTGGTGGGAGAACTGGGATGGTGGAGGGATGGAGAGAGAGGGAAAGCAAGGGTTACTTGAAGTTAGAAAAGTCAATGTTCATACTGCTGGGCTGTAAGCTGCCCGAGCGAAATATGAGGTGCTGTTCCTCCAATTTGCGCTGGGCCTCACTCTGACAATGGAGGAGGCCCAGGACAGAAAGGTCAATGTGGGAATGGGAGGGGGAGTTGAAGAGTTTAGCGACCGTGAGATCAGGTAGGTCTAGGCGGACTGAGTGGAGGTGTTCAGCTTAGTTTAGCTTGGAGATACAGCGCTGAAACAGGCTCTTCCAGACCGTGCCGACCTGCGATCCCTGTACACCAGTTCCATGTTATCCCACGTTTATATTGTGCAATGTAATCCAAGCCAATTAACCTACAAACCTGCACGTCTTTGGTGTGGGAGAAAACCAGACCACCCGGAGAAAACCCACGCATTCACGGAGGGGGAACGTGCAAACTCCATACAGACAGCACCCGTAGGCAGGATTGAACCCGGGTCTCAGGCGCTGTGAGGCAGCAACTCTACCGCTGCGGCACCAAGTTCGATGTTTATACGTCTGAAGAAGGGTCCCGACCCAAAATGTCACCTATCCATGTTCTCCAGAGATGCTGACTGCCCCGCTGAGTTACTCCAACATTTTCAATGGTCTCTTTATTGAGACGTGTACCGGCAGGCAGTGAATTACATTTTTTGCATGCAGATCCGCAAGACATATCCCTGTACATAAGCACAATCGCCCAGGTCAGTACGGGATGTACAGAAAACAGAATTCTGTGTCTATCTTTGGAATAAACCCCAGCATCTTGCTATTGAGGGAGTGCAGCGTAGGTTCACCAGGTTAATTCCCGGGATGACGGGACTGTCATACGCTGAGAGAATGGAGCAGCTGGGCTTGTGTGCTCTGGAGTTAGAAGGATGAGATGGTATCTAATTGAAACATATAAGACTATTAAGGGTTTGGACACGCTAGAGGCAGGAAACATGTTCCCGATGTTTGGGGGAGTCCAGAACCAGGGGCCACAGTTTAAGAATAAGGGGTAAGCCATTTAGAACGGAGACGAGGAAACACTTTTTCTCACAGAGAGTTGTGAGTCTGTGGAATTCTCTGCCTCAGAGGGCGGTGGAGGCCGGTTCTCTGGATACTTTCAAGAGAGAGCTAGATAGGGCTCTTAAAGATTGCGGAGTCAGGGGATATGGGGAGAAGGCAGGAATGGGGTACTGATTGGGGATGATCAGCCATGGCGGTGCTGGCTCGAAGGGCCGAATGGCCTACTCCTGCACCTATTGTCTATAGTCTATTACGGGCGGCACGGTAGAGTTGCTGCCTTACGGCGCTTACGGCGCCGGAGACCCGGGATCAATCCCGACTGCGGGTGCTGTCTGCACGGAGTTTGCACGTTCTCTCCCGCGAGGGTTTTCTCCGAGATCTCCGGTTTCCTCCCACACTCCAAAGACGTACAGGTTTGTAGGTAAATTGGCTCGGTGTAAAATGTAAATTTCCCCTAGTGCGTGTAGGATAGTGTCAGTGTGCGGGGGTCGCTGGTCGGCACGGACTCGGTGGGCCGAAGGGCCTGCTTCCGCGCTGTTATCTCCAAAAGTAAATTAAACTTATGATGTGGATTTGCGATGAGACTCATTGTCTCGAGCATTGGTGTTCGAGCATTGTAGCTAAGCAATGGCATAATCAGTTTGCTGGTGTGATGAAGTAGCAGCTTAGAGATGATGGATAAGTAGCTACACGCCAAGGCTGCCTTGTCCAACCATGGTATGATTTTGCCTTGATGTTTTCTAAATTAGTTTTCCGATGTTCCACCTTGCAACCCAGACCTTCATTTCCCCATGGACTTATTAACTTCCATTGGCATAAATGATTGATCTCAAGTAATCAGCGCGAAGGGCCACGAGACATTTCCAACTGTGTCCAACTCACCTGACAAGGAATCGATTGGATTGGTAATTATTTACATAGAATTGATTCAGTATTTGTTTGTTAAATTTATTTTTAACGGATGTGTTTTTAATTGAAAAGTAATTTATTTGGTGTTTAGTTAGCTGATGTAACACGTTTTTTAAATTTTAGTTCAGTTTAGTTTATAGATACAGCACGGAACAGGCCCTTCGGCCCACCGGGTCCGCGCCGACCAGCGATCCCCGCATGCTAGCACTATTCCACACGCACACTGGGAAAATGTACAATTCTACCAAGCCAATTAACCTACAAACCTGCACGTCTTTGGAGTGTGGGAGGAAACAGGAGTTCCAGGAGAAAACCCATGCGGGTCACGGGGAGGACGTGCAAACTCCGTACAGGCAGCACCCGTAGTCAGGATGGAACCCGGGTCTCTGGCGCTGTGAGGCAGCAACTCTACCGCTGCGCCAGTGTTCTCCCTCCCCATACAATCAGTCTGAAGAATGGACTTGACCAAAAACATCGCCCATTCATGTCCTCTCGAGATGCTGCCTGACCCGCTGAGTTACTCCAGCATTTGGTGTCCATCATGAATAGTTGATGTTATTTATAGGCCTTCAGGCCGAACCTATCCACGTTGTCCAGAGCTGCTGCCCGACCCGCTGAGTTTCTCCAGTATTTTGTGTATCAGGGGCAAGTTAAACGGTGGCTGGCTGGGATGAAGAGAGTGGAGACTGCCCCGTGGAGTGTGTGCTGCTGTCTAATGCAACACTCCATAAACAAGGTGGCCAGATGTGGCTCACGGACACCAGAGACGAGATCGCCTTCAAACGTCCGTGATGAGGGCGCTGACGCCAGAAATGGCGTGAACACGGAGGAGGCCTTTCATCGAGGTTACGCGGGCGGGATGGAAGGGGGGCAGAATTGCGTTGACGGGTTGTGTAATTTGTAACGTTGCTCCGTGGTGAAGTGTCTGCTCTGCATTAACACCCGACCCTGCAGGCCGGCACAGAAGGCTGACCCCTGCCTTGCCAGGACCACGTACACTAGGTCCAATTATAAACCCGTCACCACCTTGACAAGGAACCGCAAACCGCTCTAACGGAGGAACAAGGAACTGCAGACAGGCACGGAGAGTCCGAGTCACTCAGTAACTCCGTAATTTGAGGAAGGACATCCTTGCTATTGAGGGAGTGCAGCGTAGGTTCACCAGGTTAATTCCCGGGATGGCGGGACTGACATACGATGAAAGAATGGAGCGACTGGGCTTATATTCACAGAAATTTAGAAGAATGAGAGGGGATCTGATAGAAACATATAACATTATTAAGGGATTGGACACGTTAGATGCAGGTAAAATGTTCCCGATGTTGGGGGAGTCCAGAACCAGGGGCCACACAGTTTAAGAATAAGGGGTAAGCCATTTAGAACGGAGATGAGGAAAAACTTTTTTGAAAGTTGAGGAAAAACTTGAGCCAAACTCAATCAGAGAGTTGTGAATCTGTGGAATTCTCTGCCTCCGAAGGCAGTGCAGGCCGACTCACTGGATGCATTCAAAAGAGAGTTTGATTAAGCTCTTTGGGCTAGTGGAATCAAGTGATATGGGGAGAAGGCAGGATCGGGGTACTAATTCTGGATGATCAGCCATGATCAAATTGAATCACACAGATTTTCACACAGAGAGTTGTGAGTCTGTGGAATTCTCTGCCTCAGAGGGCGGTGGAGGCCAGTTCTCTGGATACTTTCATGAGAGAATTAGATACGTCTCTTAAAGATAGCGGAGTCAGGGGATATGGGGAGAAGGCAGGAACGGGGTACTGATTGGGGATGATCAGCCATGATCACATTGAATGGCGGTGCTGGCTCGAAGGGCTGAATGGCCTACTCCTGCACCTATTGTCTATTGTTTATTGTCTATTGAATAGCGGTGCTGGCTCGAAGGGCTGAATGGCCTACTCCTGCACCTATTTTCTATGTATCTATGTAACTAAGTAACTCAGTAACTCAGTGGGACAGGCAGCATCTCTGGAGAAAAGGAACGGGTGACGTTTCGGGCCAAGACCCTTCGTTGGACAGATGTCTCGGCCCGAAACGTCACCCATTCCTTCTCTCCAGTGATACTGCCTGACCAGCTGAGTTACTCCATCTTCATGCCCCTGTTATCTGTTTTAACTAACACCACCGTTCTCTATAAACTACACAAAAAAAAATAGCTTCATGCCTTTCAAGAGCTGCACCTGTAAACAGGATTAAATAAATGCAAATGAAATAAATTCCAGCACTGAGTCCAATCGACTCAGATATTTTTACCCTCCATAGGCTCACGAGGAAAATACTAACAGGTGGGACCGCAGCTGACAGATTGGCGTCCAGTCCTGCTAAACACCTTACAGTAAGCTGCTGTTGCTAAATACTACCCGATCCGTTTAGTTTAGTTTAGAGATACAACACGGAAACAGGCCCCTGTACTTACAACCACTGGGACTGGCCAATGGCGCCAAATACCTGGCGACTCTTAAATGCTGTCTGAGGGTACTATTGTTATACACTTGCACCCTATCGAACATGTGCTTATCTATAGTGCATATGTGCATACGTTCTAGGAGCAGAATTAGGCCATTCCGCGGTGAAGAAAGCGAATGGCATGTTGGCCTTTATAACAAGAGGAGTCCAATATCGGAGCAAAGAGGCCCTACTGCAGTTGTACAGAGCCCTAGTGAGACCACACCTGGAGTATTGCGTGCAGTTTTGGTCCCCTAATTTGAGGAAGGACATTCTTACTATTGAGGGAGTGCAGCGTAGGTTTACAAGGTTAATTCCCGGGATGGCGGGACTGTCATATGCTGAGAGAATGGAGCGGCTGGGCTTGTACACTCTGGAGTTTAGAAGGATGAGAGGGTATCTCATTGAAACATATAAGATTGTTAAGGGCTTGGACACGCTAGAGGCAGGAAACATTGTCCCGATGTTGGGGGAGTCCAGAACCAGGGGCCACAATTTAAGAATAAGGAGTAAGCCATTTAGAACGGAGACGAGGAAACACTTTTTCCCACAGAGAGTGGTGAGTCTGTGGAATTCTCTGCCTCAGAGGGCGGTGGAGGCCGGTTCTCTGGATGCTTTCAAGAGAGAGCTAGATAGGGCTCTTACAGATAGCGGAGTCAGGGGAGAAGGCAGGAACGGGGTACTGATTGGGGATGATCAGACATGATCACATTCAATGGCGTTGCTGGCTCGATGGGCCAAATGGCCTACTCCTGCACTATTGTCTATTGTCTATTGTCTATTGTCTATTGTCTATTGTCTATTGTCTATTGTCTATTGTCTATTGTTATACACTTGCACCGTATCCAACATGTGCTTATCTATAGGACATATGTTCATAAGTTCTAAGAGCAGAATTAGGCCATTCAGCCTGTAGATTGGTTATTTCATACTAGCCAATAATAGTGTTTGTTAGTAGTGACTCCGTCTACTGTGTACTTCATATTATCAAGAGCCTGCTTACGCTAGTTAGAAGGAGTAGTAGCTCGGAGATGTGATGACTGCAGATCGTTGCTGGATGTAGATTTAATAAATATGTGTTGTACCTTGACGTGTGTTCGAGTCGACTCATTACATGGTGTCAGAAGTGTCATCGAGTCTACTCCGCCATTCAATCATGGCTGATCTTGTGAAGTGAGGAAACTACGTCGGCAGCAGATGTTGTTTAACAAGCAACACAGATGTGAATCCGCTACAACCGATGGTTTTGTTTAGTTTTGATTAGTTCTGCCATGCAGCGCAGGAAAAGGCCCTTTTACCCAACGAGCTCTGTCATGCCGACCAGCGATCGGCCCCTTTGCGCAGGCTCTATGTTAGCCCACTTTAGCCAATGTTAGCCAAAATATCACTTTAGCTTAACTGGTGCGTTAGACAATAAATGTGAACTTGGATTGAAACTTGAACTTTCTCATCCACCCCCCCCCCCCCCACCCCCCCACACAGGAGTGGCAATTTACAGAAGCCAATTAACCTACAACCTCTTTAGAATATGGAAGGAAACCAGAGCACCCGGAGAAAACCCACGTGGTCACAGGGAGAACGTACAAATTCCGTACAGACAGCAGCCGTTAGCCAGGATAGAACCTGGGTCTCTGGCGCTGTGACCGAACAGTGCTCAACTATTGAAAACCAAGCATTTCAAGAATTTGTAAGTGACACGATAAACAAAATTCATAAGTTCATAAATAATAGGAGCAGAATTAGACCATTCGGCCCATCAGGTCTACTCCACCATTCAATCATGGCTGATGTATCTCTCCCTCCTAACCCCATTCTCCTGCCTTCTCCCCGTAACCCATGACACCCGTACTAATCAAGAATCTATCTATCTCCACCTTAAAAATATGACTTGGTCTCCACAGCCACAAAGACCTTTCATATCCACACAATCAATTGTTTTATCAGAAGAAGGACACAAAAGCTGGAGTAACGCAGCGACCCTGGAGAGAAGGAACAGGTGACGTTTCGAGGCAACACCCTCCTTCAGACTGACTAACCTGAAACGTCATCACCTGACCCGCTGAGTTACTCCAGCTTTTGGTGTCTATCTTCAATTTAAACCAGCATCTGCAGTTCCTTCCCACTCAGGTTCTATACCATCATGGTTCAAATGACATGGCATCAGAGTCACAGAGTGATACAACATGGAAACAGGCCCATCGGCCCAACTTGCCCAAACCGGCCAACATGTCCCAGCTACACTAGTCCCACCTGCCTGCGCTTGGTCCATATCCCTCCAAATCTGTCCTATCCATGTACCTGTATAACTGTTTCTTAAACGTTGGGATAGTCCCAGCCTCAACTACCTCCTCTGCCAGCTCGTTCCAAACACCCACCACCATTTGTGTGAAAAAGTTACCTCCCAGATTCCTTCTGAATCTTTTCCCCTTCATCTTAAACCTATGTTCTCTTATCTTTCACTCCCCAATTCTGGGCAAGAGACTCTGTGCATCTACCTCATCTATTCCTCTCATGATTTTATACACTTCATCCTCCTGCGCTCCAAGGAATAGAGTCCCAGCTGGCTCAACCTCTCCCTGTAGCTCACACCCTCGAGTCCTGGCAATAACCTCGAGAATTAAATGCTCTTTTAAATATTTTTAATATCTTCCAGATCATACACCATTGAGGTTCTCTTGTTCCAGTATGTCGGTGTGCACTAGGGTCATGGGAAGTTGCTTCTGCAATAAAAGAGTTGATTTCACATTGAGTGACTCACTATCTATATCTATCTATCTATCTATCTCTCTCTCTCTCTCTCTCTCTCTCTCTCTCTCTCTCTCTCTCTCTCTCTCTCTCTCTCTCTCTCTCTCTCTTCTCTCTCTCTCTCTCTCTCTCTCTCTCTCTCTCTCTCCCTCTCTCCCTCTCCCTCTCCCTCTCCCTCTCTCCCTCTCCCTCTCCCCCTCTCCCTCTCCCTCTCCCTCTCCCTCTCCCTCTCCCTCTCCCTCTCCCTCCCACTCCCTTTCCCCTTCTCTCTCTCTCCCTCCCTCTCCCTCTCCCTCCCTCTCCCTCTCCCTCTCCCTCTCCCTCTCCCTCTCCCTCTCCCTCCCTCTCCCTCTCCCCCCCTCTCTCTCTCTCTGTCTCTCTCTCTCTCTGTCTCCCCCCCTCTCCCTCTCCCTCTCTCGCATATTCCGTTGCACCAGCTGTCATCAACAGGCTCCTTGCTCAACATTTGCTGTGAATTGAAACTCGTGAAGTGTGTGTAAAACCTCTGAAGATGAGAGATAGTCCCCTCCACAAACACGGCAGCTGGGCATATCACCGAATAGTGAAGGCCTGGATAGAGTAGATGGGGAGAGGATGCTTCCACTAGTGGGAGAGGAGTCTATGACCAGAGGGCGTAGCATTCAGAATAAAAGGAAGCAGATGAGGAGGGATTTCTTTAGCCAGAAGCTGATGAATCTGTGGAATTCTTTGCCACAGAAGGCTGTGGAAGTCAAGTCAGTGGATATTTTTAAGGCGAAGATTGATACTTTATCAGTATGGGTGTCAGGGGTTATACAGACAGATAGAAACATAGAAACATAGAAAAACACGTGCAGGAGTAGGCCATTCGGCCCTTTGAGCCAGCACCGCCATTCAATATGATCAAGGCTGATCATCCACAATCAGTACCCTGTTCCTGCTTTTTCCCCATATCCCTTCATTCCGTTAGCCCTAAGAGCTAAATCTAACTCTCTCTTGAAAACATCCAATGAATTGGCCTCCACTGCCTTCTGTGGCAGAGAATTCCACAGATTCACAACTCTCTGGGTGAAGAGGTTTTTCCTCATCTCAGTCCTAAATGGCCGACCCCTTATTCTTAAACTGTGACCCCTGGTTCTGGACTCCCCCAACATGGGGAACATTTTCCCTGCATCAAGCCTGTCCAATCCTTTAAGAATTTTATATGTTTCTATAAGATCTCCTCTCATCCTTCTAAATTCCGGTGAATACAGGCCCAGTCGACCCATTCTTTCATCATATGACAGTCCCGCCATCCCAGGAATTAACCTGGTGAACCTACGCTGCACTCCCTCAATGGCAAGAATGTCCTTCCTCAAATTAGGAGACCAAAACTGCACACAATACTCCAGGTGTGGTCTCACCAGGGCCCTGTACAACTGCAGTAGGACCTCCTTGCTCCTAAACTCAAATCCTCTCGCAATGAAGGCCAACATGCCATTAGCTTTCTTCACTGCCTGCTGTACCTGCCTGCTTACTTTCAGTGACTGATGTACAAGAACATCCAGGTCTCGTGGCATCTCCCCTTTTCCTAATCTGACACCATGTGGATAATAAACTACCTTCCTGTTCTTGCCACCAAAGTGGATAAACTCACATTTATCCACATTATACTGCCTCTGCCCACTCACCCAACCTATCCAAGTCACCCTACAGCCTCATAGCATCCTCCTCGCAGCTCACATTGTCAACCAGCTTTGTGTCATCCGCAAACTCACATTTAATTCCCCCATCTAAATCGTTAATATATATTGTATTGTAAATAACTGGGGTCCCAGCATCGTGCCTCGCGGTACCCCACTAGTCACTGCCTGCCATTCTAAAATGGATTCTTTAATTCATACCCTTTGCTTCCTGTCTGCCAACCAGTTCTCTATCCATGTCAATACCCTACCCCCAATACCATGTGCTCTAATTTTGCACCCTAATCTCTTGTGTGGGACCTTGTCAAAGGCTTTTGAAAGTCC